>VZQC01003083.1:422763-453770 GCA_009823505.1 Rhizomys pruinosus
AAAAAAAAAAAAAAAAAGGAAAGAAAGATAGAAAGGAAGAAAAGAAGGAAGGAAGGAAGGAAGGGAGGAAGGAAGGAAGGGAGCGAGGCAGGAAGGCAGGAAGGGAGCAAGGAAGGAAGGCAAGGTCGGGAGGGAGGGAGGGAAGGAGGGAGGGAGGAAAGAAAGGAAGGAAGGAAGGAAGGGAGGGAGGAAGGAAGGAAGGAAGGGAGTGAGGAAGGAAGGAAGGGAGGAAGGAAGGAAAGGAAGGGAGGGAGGGAGGAAGGAAGGAAAGGAAGGAAGGAAGGAAGGAAGGAAGGAAGGAAGGAAGGAAGGAAAGGGAGGGAGGAAGGAAGGAAGGAAGGAAGGAAGGAAGGAAGGAAGGAAGGAAGGAAGGTAGGTTGGTTTCTGCGAGTCGCTGAAGGGTAGTACTGTGGCAGGGTCTTCACCTGTGCCCCTGGACAGGCCCTTGTCACAGGAGCTGAGGATCCCTGGAGCAGAGCACCATAAAGGCCGGTGTGGAGCTCGGCTTTGCCTTTCCCTGGCTTTGCCCCCTTGAGGCCGCTCCCTCCCTCCCAGCTTCACCTCTCCTCGCTGCCCCTTCCACCTGTTCAGCTCACAGGCCTGCAGCAGCCACTGGACCCCAAGGCTCTTAGGGATCAGGTTGTGGTGGCCTCATTCCAGGGCTCTCCAGAAACGGGATATTCCTTCTTGCTGGAGCTGGGTAGGGCCTGGGAGGGATTTCTGCCCCAGCCGTCCTATGAGAGATAAGGAAATGGAGCCAGAGACAGTGACCCTGACCTTCGTGGAGCCACACAGGAGCCAGCAGCAGATCCAGAGATTACTACCTGGATTCTTTTTGAAGAATTCCCTTTCCCCACCCTTCCTCTTCTATACAAACTCAGGGAAACGTGCCCAACTTTGAAGGATTCAAGTCCACGGTAGAGAATGAGGCACAATTTGGAAGTCAGGATCTGGAGCCACACTGTCCTGGAACGGTGGATATGGTGCCAGGGGAGCAGAAAGGCGTGGGCCCTCGAGTGGCTCCCAAATCGCTCCCAAGTTTCTAAATGAAGGGCGAAATTTGTTACGGCTGAGTTTGTTTTTCTGAGAGAGCCTCACTATGCAGCCCGTGTTGGCCTTGAACTCCAGTTCCTCTCCTGAATACTGGATCACAGGTGTTTGCCACCATACCTGACTTAACAAGTATTCTTGTTAAGGTTATGCTGAGAAGACTCCTTTCAACAGAGAATCCATTGAAAAAATAGAATTTTTTTCCAATCTATTTTTAACCCATCAAAATGCTAATTTTGAAAGATCACTGGTGGAGGGGTGGGGAGGGGGAGGGTGCGGTATGCAGAATGAGGAGAAGGGGAGTGAGTCACCACAGAAACCTGAGAGGGGTGGGGGCAGAGCTATGATCTGGAACAGGAAAGGCTGGGCCTCCATTAGTCATAGGCTGTGTCAATCATACCTCCTTGTCAAGAAGCAGTGAACCCAGAAGTACCTTTTCCACAGATGTCAGGAACCTGGGCCCCAGGACAGGCTGAATCTAAAGAAAAATTCTTTGGTCTGAAATGAACTATGAGTTAAAAAGAGAAACATTGCTTGGGCCCAGGCGTTGCCTTCAGAGAGGAGGGGTCATTTCTTTCTCACTTGTGAGCTGTCCCACTGGAAGCCCACATGCATGCCTCTTGATGGAAAGTACTGTTAGCCATTAAAACATGTAGAGGTGTATCAAGAACACAAGAGCAGTCAAAGAGCTTCTCTCAGACCTAGAATAAGTCTTTAATCAGTATCGTTAGCTTTGCATTGCTATAGCAAATGCCTGAGATAAGTTGAGTTATAAAGAAAAAGGGTCTGCTTTGACTCAGAGTTTTGGAGGTCCTAGTGCATCATTGATTATCCCTGTTCCTTGGGCCTGTGGTGAGGCGACCTATCATGACCAGGGAGGTTGGGAGAGAATGCAAGTTCCCCATCTCCATTAATGGCATGCCCCTAATGTCCTAGGTCATCCCAATGGGCCCTTCCTCTTAAAGATTGTACTATCTGCTAGTGCCACTCTGGGGACTAAGCGTTTAACAAACATGTGCCTTGGGAGGATATTTTAGTCCAAAACTGTAGCAGGTATTGATGCTGAAATGTGTCTTCAAGGAAGTATTGTCTTATAGGTGGTCAACCTGGTGAAGTTGAGTCACCCTCATGAGACAGATGCTTGTAGTCAGCCATGTCCCCAGGCTCCAACTTCAGAAGCAGCTGGAGAAACTGACATGTGATTCACATGCCTTCATCTATGAGTCTACTTAAACTGATTTCATTTCCACTAAATAGCTCTGCAGTGTTTCCGATCTGTGACTTTGTGACACCCAGGGCAGTTCAGGATTGGGAAAGAAAGGCACTGTTTTCTCTTGAAACCCCTGCCCACGTGCAGCTGGATGCCTGCCCTTCCACGGTCCCATAGACTGGATGCCTGCCCTTCCACGGTCCCATAGACTGGATGCCTGCCCTTCCACGGTCCCATAGACTGGCCCCTAGCCAGCTTCCATTCCATTATGATGCACTCCTAGGACTTACGTCACAAGCAGGTATATAAGGTGGGGCATGTTCTTTCTAACAAGTTCTAGGTATGAGGATGCCATTAGTCAGCCTTTCCAAGTTTCTATAGCCCTGTCATTTCCCTGTCATTTGCTTGCCCAGTGTTGTCCTTTGGGTGCCTCACAGACTGGCCACAGTGGTGGCAGGAGCTGGAATCTCAGTCACTTCCTCCACCCCTTCTCAGGGAGCTTGACTTGCTAGGTGCTCTGTCCCCTACCTCGTTGAAGAGACTTCTGTAGGAAGTTCCCACCAGCCTTCTCTACAAACGAATAACTCTTCCATCTGCATCAGGTTAACTCAGTCTTCCATGTTTAGGACAAATGCTTCAAATTGGCCCTCAGCTAATTGGTATCTACAAATTGGGTAACTGTTGAGATTTGCTAAAAAAAAGTTTAGTCCTGAGACTTGCAGGCACTTGTTGGCACAAAGATGTCAAATGCCTATCTGTTGAGCTGGGCATGGTGGCGCACGCCTTTTATCCTAGCACTTGGGAGGCAGAGGCAGGCGGATCTTTGTGAGTTCAAGCCCAGCCTGGTCTGCAGAGTGAGTTCCAGGACAGCTGGGACTACAGGGAGACCCTGTCTCGAAAAGACCAAAAAAAAAAAAAAAATGCCGATCTGTTGGGTGCGCCTTCCTGAGACAGGATGCAAACAAGCCAGGCTTTGCTGGAAGCTGGGTAGAGGCCTTTAGCCAGTGGGTGTGCACATCTCTTGAAAACTTCTAGGAAAAGAGACTTGGTAAAATAGGTACAATGAATCAGTCCTTCTCGTGCCAAAGAGCTCCTGGAGGCTGTGGAGAGTACCTTATGTTGCAGGGGGCTCAGTGGGAAAGAGCTCTGCGTGGGTGGCTGAGCCTGCTGCAGGCCCGGGAGGAAGGAGCAGCGGCTTCTCTGTCCCACAGGTGACGGAGACGATAGCTGAGAATCCGGAGATTGATTCCTCCAACATGAACCCAGCCCAGTGTAAGTCCCCAGAGTCACTCCCTAGCCAGCATTAGGTCAGAGAAGCTTCTTGAGGTCACTGAAGAAGGAAGAAGCCAGGCTCTGACAGAAGCTTGCCTTGAGGAGCTGGGAGAGTCTTTGAACTTAAGACTGGGGCCAACCGCCATCGCTTTCCTCACAGGGACTGGCTGTAAGGTTTTTTTTGTTTGTTTGTTTGTTTGTTTTTGTTTTTTGTCTTTTCGAGACAGGGTCTCTCTGTAGTCCCAGCTGTCCTGGAACTCACTCTGTAGACCAGGCTGGCCTTGAACTCACAGAGATCCGCCTGCCTCTGCCTCCCAAGTGCTAGGGTTAAAGGCCTGCGCCACCACGCCCGGCTGTTTTTGTTTTTGTTTTTTAATTAAAAGAGAACTAGTTGCTCATTTGTTTTGAGGAATGAGGGAGAAAGAGGTGTTAGGAAGACCATACCTAGCTCAGGAGTGGTGGAGAAAGAAAAGCTCTTTGTTAGAGTACTTATCTTAGAATGGATAGAAAAGCAGGCCAGGTGCTTGTGGCTGAATGAAGAGCCAGTGACAGAGATGGAGGAAGGAGGGGGAGAGGGACGGAACAGGTGGGAGTCCTAGGTGATTAGAGGGAAATATTGACAATTAGATTCAATTTGTGGCAATATAAGGACCTACCATATAGTCTGAGCAAAGAGGACCTCCACATAGGTCGGATAAGACCAACTCTACAGCTGAAGATTTGGCCTTTCCTTTCTTAAAAATCTATAGCCCCTCTTGGGGGGTGGGGAGATGGTTCAGTGGGCAAGAGAACTTGGTGTGAAAATAAGAGGCCCAGAGTTCAGACATAAAAGCCAGGGGTGGCCTTGTGTGCCGATTACCCCAGCACTGGGAAATGGAGACAGGTGGGTCCTGGCAACAGACAGCCAACCTCATGGCTATATACAACATACATTGCCTCGTGGCTAATTTCTAGATCATAAAGAGTTTCTATTTAAAATAAAAGGGTTTGGGGCTGGAGAGAAGGCTCAGTGGTTAAGAGCGCTGACTGCTCTTGCAGAGGATTCCGGTTCGATTCCCTGCACCCACATGGGGGCTAAGAACCATCTTTAACTCCAGTTCCAGGGGAATCCAACACCCTCTTCTGACCTCTGCGGCATTGCATGACATGGGTGCACCAACTTACATGCAGACAGTACATTCATACACATAAAAAATAATAAAAATTGAAATAAAATAAAAGGGTTTTATTTAATTTATATTAAACCTGCTCTCTCCCCGCCCCATCTCATTTCCTAGTCCTTCATAAGGCACTTTGCCCGCATTAAATCCTTTAAGGAAATTTGGTGTAAATTCTTTTCATGGCCTGAATAGTCTTTGAAGAATGAAGAAAAACAAAATATGCCCATTTCCCTTGGAAAATTAGCTAGGCTGTTTTATGAATCAAAACTCTTAAAATTAAATCATTTTGTTTGAAAGAAGCCAGAATACACATTTATCCTCATACTTCCTGCCTCTTGGTGGAATAGTGGACATTTCCAGACAATTACCATGCCAAAGTTCTACATGTCTGGTCTGTAACCCTATTTTCCAAACCTACCCTCAGATGTTTGTGGAGAAATATGTCTTTCACGGCAATGGAAACAAATCCTGGGTCAAGTTCCATGTCTTTGCTCTATAATTAGGATATATTGAGTGGGATTTGGGGTCAGGGAGATGAGCACAGGACTTACTGTACTTCCTCTCAAAACCCAATTAGATGCAACCTTCCTGTGTAATGTGGTTTGTTTTATTTTCTCATGAAACTCGAGGATTTTTATAAGGAGAACAAGAAGGAATGTCCTGGGAAGAGATGGTGTTTTTTTCTTGGTTGGGGTTTTATGTTTAAACAGGAACTCTCCTTCCCCCCCCCAACTATGTCATAATATGCTGGTCCTATATTTTCCTTATTTTTATTTCTATAATGGCAAAGTAGAAATGGCAATGGATGTGTGGAAGTCTGGTTGGGTAAATGGGTAGGTAACAGGTGGACGAGTGGGTGGGTGAATGGAAGGATAGATGAATAGTTAACATATGTTTAACTTTGGGCAAGTTCTGAAAATTGGACTCCTGCCTCTGACCTTCCCACTCTGTCTTATTCTTTCCAGTATACCTGTCCCCAGGACACTGGAGTATCTAGACCTTTCTGTGTTCCGGGGAATACTACAGAGATGGGGTAGGAAAAGAAAGGGCTGGCGTCCAGGCACATTGTGTTTCTACTGTGGGCTCAAGTGCCAGTTCGCCTTGCCCTTTACCTTTGCCAGAAGGGGAGGAAGTAAACAGAGTAAGTCCTTGTCTTCGGTCCCAGGTAATATGAGCAGTTTTACCTTGCCAATCAAAGCAAAGTTTTGCCAGAACCATTCCATTTGCTTGACTGTTTACTTCCTCCTTCGTTTAGGTCTTAGGTCGTATTCTGTCCACCAAGAATACATATAGCCTTCTGGAATGCAAGGGCTGGGCTTTATTCATCCATATCCCCTTTCAGGAGGTCTTAAGGCAGAGTTGGGCATATAATCAGAGCTCAACAAATATTTGAATGAGCAAATTCTCTACTGGAGTAAGTTACTGACATTGACTATGTGTGAGACCTCCCATCCCTGCCCTATGAGTGTGTACAAATATGTGGGGTGGGTGACTCAGGCCCCTGCAGCTTGCCTGGTCAGGAGAGAGAGAGGACAGTGTCTACTGTAGTGCCAAGTGGCAGTGACACCCAGGGGGTGCAGAGAGATGCAGCAAAACACACCCACTTATCCAGCTCAGTGTTCCATACACAATGAATGTCCACTGCTTAAGTTTGCATGGTTTGGGTACAAGAAACACTCAGTGTTGAGCATTTTGAGGGTCTGTTCTTTTGAAATTAGCCAAATCTTACTGGAAGCCTCACTGTGGGGGTTGGGGGGACTTCCTCTGTCTTGTCTTTGGAGGGGATTGGAGTGGGATCTGGCACATGTCCCATCGCCTTCACAGAGTTTCTGGAGTGCCTCTTCTGTGTTCCCTGACAGTCTGGGGACAATATTCCAGAGCCAAGTGTTTCTTCTGAGCAAACCAGAACTGATGGCCATATTGTGTACTGACTGCAATGAAACAACAGTGAGGAGTCTCAACTAGAGCTTAGGCTTTGCTTGGGCAGCCTCAGTTGCTCAGATAAGGCCCTAGCGAAAAAGGGATGTTTGCAGACTGGCCCAAGGAAGAACAGAAAAAGTGTGAAGATTGAAAAAGGGAAAAAGCCACCGTTTTCTTGTTAAATAGAAGACTGAAAAGACCCTGCCAGAGTTCCACCATGTCACTTCTGGAGACAAGGGGGAAAGACGGAGTGTGCTTCGTAGGCCACAGAGGAGCTGGAAATGGCTGGGAAAGTTCACTGCTTTGTGTTGAAGAATTGGGATGATGTTGCCAAAGGGGAAAAGTTCAAAATCCATGTCGAAGAAGTTATTCTGCAATTCTCCCTTCATTCATCTGACATTAAGATGTAGTATAAATAAACACCCTTAGGTACTTGGGAAACCCAATAGCAGTAGTGGGTCCCAGAGGAATAGAATGAGACGCTGGCCTTTCAAACCCCCTAGGGCTCTGTGGTGTGTTCATGGCTGACAAGAGAGGAAGCTTGCCAGGAATCTTTGGTGTCCTGTGTCTGGGAGACAGATGGCAGCCAGGAAGAAGGGTAGTGATGGATACCTTCTCCAGCCCAGACTAAAAAACTTGGGCCCAGGACAGGAGGGTCAAGAGAGCCATGGGTGCTTCCTCACATCATCCCACATAACACATGAGAACTTGGGAATGGGGAAGGGTGCAGAGGCTCCGGGGTCCCCGAGTCTGCACACGTGCCTTTCTTCCTATTTGTTATTTCTTTGCTCCTAAAGCTACCCGCCCCCAACCACCTTCTATCCCCAAACAATTCCAGATCCCTACTATGGCTCAAGTTACCTACACTGCCAGTCTAGTCTCAGTCCTCAGCTTTTTTCCCTCTTGCACTGCATGTTTTTTGGGGGGATTTTGACCTCCTGGAATGCCACAAAATCAGAAAACAGGGCTTGATTGGTGTCTTGTCCCTGGCTAAAAGACCAAGATATGTGCTAAAGAGGAAAATCCAGAAGATTCAATACGAGATGAAACGGACTTAAACTAAAGATAACGAACCAGGCAAGATGGCAAATGTGGGGATCCCAGTACTTTGCAGGTGGAGGCAGGAAGTTCAGGAGTATAAAATTGTTCCTGGTACACAGCTGAGTTGGGGGCCAGCCTGTACTACATGAGGCCCTATCTCAAAATCAACCAGCCAACAACCAGCCAAACAGCCAACCAGCCAACCAGCTAACCAACCAACCAGAATAATAAAGATGATCGTAACACAGGGCACGGAGTGCCAAGTTTTCTGGTCATTATACAGAGTCCACAGAAGTGCCGGCCCGCAGCAGTTTTAACTCGTTCTCTCTCCAGCTCTTTTTCTCAAACCAAAGGGTTCTTTGCTCTTTACCAAACAATTTAGGCCTTGTTCTCGTTTTTCACTTGGGACGTTAAAAAAATGCTCTCAGAAACAGTTCCCCCATTCAAAAAATTCCAAATATATCCGTGAGCTTTTATTCTTCTTCGAGATTACAGGAATTTTCCTTGGAAACTGTTCGAGTCTGAGTAGAGTTTTTGCCTCTTATGCTGCCTTTGCTTTTGAAATGCATTTCGGTAAATTGAAGACTCTGAATTTATATTTATTTATTTAGCCAAAATTAGTCTGTCTAAATATACTTTGTCATTAAAACCCCCAAAGAAAAAGTCATTTTGAGCCATCTTCTTGAATTTCCTTGTGCAAATTAACTGGGTGAGCTATTACAGCAGGCATTTGTTACCTTCAGCACTAGCTGCTGTTGACGTTAAAAGAAGGGGCTGGCTGAACATAAAAAAGACAGATTTGGGCATCTCATTCAGCTATCTGAACCCTGGAAATCCCACTTCATCTTCTGGCCCTAACTTTATGTCAATCAGACCCTCAAATAGGCCAAATCTTAGGAGCTACTTTATCTTCGTGCTGAGACACGCCTCCATAGAGGATGAAATAAATGGGGGGTTGCCAATAGAAACAAAAGCTTGTGTGTTGGAGACATGGGGGGCATTTGATGGTTTCACTTCTTGCCTGACATTTTGGAGAGGAAAATGGCAGTGTTGGCATAAGTAGCCTCTCCCAGATGGCAAAAGTCTTTACCCCAGAGCCACTTCTATATCCAGTAATCTGTCCTGCCCAGGCACAGCATGGGCTCTGGAAGCCCAACTTGGCACAGGCCTCAGCACACAGGCTCCTAGGATACAGCAGGAGACCCAGTAGGTCTTTGTCACTTCTCCTCCTGGGAATCAGAGCACTGCCCTGCTTACCAGGGTGAGCCCATATGGGGCAGTATTGGAGAAACCTGTAAAAGACAGGTGAAAACGGAAGACCATCTGCCCCCCCCCCCGGTCTGTCGCCCAGAGAGACATCTGCCTGGATCCTCAAACTCCTCTGTTTTGTGCTTGTTCGGTTAGGCATGACCTCATTTGGAGGAAAGCTCACATAGATATTGGATTACATGATCTGAGGTCATGGTGCCCCTACCACCCTACCTTAAACAAAATGAAAAACAAAGGAGGCGAGAGAAGGGATCTTGGGGGGACCTGTGTTGTGCCCAAATAGAGAGAAAAGGTTAAATCAGGAACATTTACTCTTCTCACAAGATAAAAGGCCAGTTCAGCCCCCAGTTATGCACAGAAACATTGTCGGGGTGGGTCAGGAGAAGTTCTACTTTTTCAGTGTCCTCAGGAATTGTCAGGCAGTGTCCCAAGCGGCCCAAGGTGAAGACATCCTTATCCCTGTACAGAACACAATGTTCTGATAGCACACCTGAGCACTTGGCTAATTTGCTTCGAAAGTTGTTTCTTATTTGGGACAAAGTTACAGCCAGCGGTTATGACAAGGTCTAGTGAATGATCAACCCGAGAGAAGTTCATGAAGTCAACCTTGCTCAGCTCATGAACTTGGCGACTTCCCAGTCACAGCAGCAAAGCTGATGCTGGGGCCTCATCTCATCCTCTGCCTGAAGCTACAGGGAATGCAATATCTGGCCTCTTGGCATGTAGGGCGGGCAGGAGGCACTGGACAGGTGGCCACGGTGAAAATCATATGGAAAGCCATCCATTCTTTACTCACTTATGGAATGGAATAAACTATTTTAAACGGGCAGGGAATTAAACTGCTGCTACCTGTCTTTTTCTTCTCCATCAGTGTCCTTCCACCCCGTTTTACTGAATTTTCTTACCTTGGCCAGCATTTCAGGCAATCCCTTTACTGTTCAGTTCATTTTGGGAATTGATAAACTGCCTTCATATTAAAGCAGTAAACAAATCCAATCAAAGGCATAGTTTGAAATGTCCATAAAATTTGCAAGCATCTCCTTTTACTTCCAGCTTGGGCCTGATCCAACCTCAAAAGATTGCACAGTCAGTCTGGTTATTGTTATTTCATTGTTTCTTGCTTTTCAGGCAGAGGTAGACAGATTTCTGTGAGAACAAGGCCAACCTGGTCTACATAGCAAGTTTTGGGGCAGCTTGGGGTAGAAAGGGGAGCTGGAAAGATGGCTCAGTGGTTAAGAGCCAGGTTCGGTTCTCGGCACCCACGTGGTAGCTACAGCTACCCCTAACTTCAGTTCTGGGATAGGGTCCAATCCCTTTTCTGGGCATCACATGGACAAGTGCACTTACATATATAGACATAAAACATTCATACGTGTAAAATAAATTTTTTTTTAAATTAATCAAAAAGATGACCTATGTCCAACTACCATATCCAGAGCCCATGGCCCTTGACCATACATACCACATCTTGTCACAGGAAGCTAAAAAGTGCAAGCTTTCCCAAAACCCTTTTGTTTCCAAGATAGTGTATAAGCCTTCAAGACCCTGTAGCCCAGTAAACACTCACTAAAGAGGGAAAAGATTCTAGACTTGCTCCTAGGTGATTCTCCCACTCTGTGAATGATGCTCTTGAAGCCACCCCTACTCAGCTCAGCACCTGGGGACTGCTGTATGACTAGGAAGCCAGGAGCTATCATCTGTCCATTCCAGACAGGCACTGATGCCACACCAAAGAAACAATTCTACTGAGGTCTATTTTGTTGAATTCACGAGTTTATTGGAGTTAATTACATGAACATGGATGAGAAGATACTTACAGAAGCACGGGTGACTGAGAGGCATCATCCAAAACCCCTCCCTAACACGCAAGCATGAAGATAATCTCTCCTCTCCCAGCAGTTGTTTACTGTTTATATAACCCTAAAAGGGCCTTGTGAATTTTGTAACTTTCTTAGTTTTCTTAATCTTGTAAATTTCCTAAGCTTCCTGAGCCTCATGAACCTCCTTTCTCCCTTGGGGGTGGCGGGAATGCAGCCCACCTCCTGTCCTAGTGAGAGGAAAGGGAAAATGCACATACTGCTTAGTAGAAACCCCTAACAACAATCCCTGCAGGAATGACTTTTACAATATGGACATAACCTGAACTAATAATTTTACCTAACCTTGCAACCAAAAGTTTACTGTGTACAATGTAAAAACAAAAACAAACAAACAAAAAAACTTACTGAGCCATGTGTTACTGCAGTGATCTGGTCATATGATATAAATCTACATCCTGTCATACAAACCAGCACAGTGAGCTGCAATCTCCTTAGCACAGGGGCCAGCCACTTGTCCATCTCTGCTTTGGGCAGCAGCAGCAATTCTCAAGCAACATAAAAATTCCACCTTTCTGGGGCTGGAGAGATGGCCTAGCGGTTAAGAGCGCTGACCGCTCTTACAGAGGACCCGGGTTCGATCCCCGGCACCCACATGGCGGCCAAGAACCGTCTGAAACTCCAATTTCAGGAGAACTCCAGTTCCAGAGGAATCCGACACCCTCTTCTGACTTCCGCGGCATTGCACGACACGGGTGCACAAACTTGCATGCAGACAGTACATTTATACACATACAAAAATAAATAAAAAAAAATTCCAGCTTTCTGATATTTACTCATTCGTTTCTTCATGATATCATCCAACATGTATCCTATGCCTGGGACCATGCACCCCATATGGAGAAAAAGAGGCAAGGACTCTGCTCTAACCCTACTCAGCCCTGTCCTCCAGGTGTGCTGGGGGTTCGGCTAGTGGCTGCTTACCTGGAACGTTTCAAGAACTTCTCCATTTATGCTGGGCCTGGAGCACATGCGTGTAATCGTAGCACTGGGGGGGGGCTGGGGCAGGAGGAGCTTTAATTGAAGGCCAGCCTGGGCTCAACATGAGACCCTGTCTGCAAAAAACAAATCTCCAGCCCCATCAGGTGGAGTTCAGTTTGTTTTGCACTGGTGTGTGGCAGTGAGGACAGACAGTTGTGACTTGTTCAAGTTCCCAAGAGCCTTTGAGTCATCTCTGACAATTTAATCAGAATTTAGTGTTGAGTATATTTGGCCGATACCTGATTCTTTAGCAAGTACAAACTTAATTATGCTTCTATTTTAATGCTAAAGAGACAATCTTCTAAGAGAGATTTCCTTTTGCAATCAGAATATTTGCTAGATCATATCCCGTTATTTGATGTGGAGTCAGAACATTTTCTTGTTTGTTTATAGAGTAGTTCATAATTTTGTGATGATTATATGTACATATTTGTGTACAGCCTTTTCTTTTTTATATATTTTCTTTTATTTTTATGTATTTTTTTGTACAAGATTACGTTACAAATCAAATCTAGACCCATGTCCCCCTCCCTACTCCCCCTGCCCCACCAGAGCTCATGCATTCTGCCAAACGTACATTTTCTTTTATCGTATTGCCTATTCTTGATATCTTTTTGTTGTTGTTTTTCAAGACAGGGTCTCCCTGTAGCCCCAGCTGTCCTGGAACTCACTCTGTAGACCAGGCTGGCCTTGAACTCACAAGGATTCGCCTGCCTCTGTCTCCCAAGTGCTAAGATTAAAGGCGTGCGCCACCACGCCCGGCTTAATGTTTTCCTTATTCCTCCTTCAAGGTGCTCATTTTCCTGGCTTTAATGGATAACTCATTGACATATTCAATTCAACTTGAGTTTTGAAATGCGAGCGCATGTTTTAAAATCATGCTCCTCTTCTTGGCAGTGCCGGTCACAAAACACTTAGTTTCCAGGTCTGCCTTGTTCAAGTATGACTCTCTGTGTCTGTCTGTCTGTCTGTCTGTCTGTCTGTCTGTCTGTCTATGTGTATGAATAAATGAAAAGTTTTAACCTCTATCAGGCATGGTAGTACACACCTATCTCCCAGAATTTGGGAGGCTGAGGCAGGAGGATTGCCTTGACTTCGATGTTAGCCTTGCCGACAAACTTTCTCATAAAAACCAAATCCAGATGGTTCAGTGGTTAAGAGCACTGGCTGCTCTTACAGAGGAGCTGGGTTCAGTTTCCAGCACCCACGTGGTGAATAACAACCATTCCTAACTCTAGTTCCAGGGGATTTAATGCCCTCTTCTAGCCTCTGTGGGCATTGCAGGACACAGATTTGCTTACATTGCATGCAGGCAAAAAACTCATATACATAAAATTAAAAAAAAATTAAAAACAGAAAAAAAACCTAAGAAAAACAAATGGAAAAGTAAACACACACACACACACACACACACACACACACACACACAACTCTTGTTTCAGGGGCTGGAGAGATGGCTCAGCATTTAAGAGCACTGATTGTTCTTGCTGAGGACCCAGGTTTAAGTCCCAGCACCTACATGGCAGCTAAGAACTGTCCATAACTCCAGTTACAGGGGATTCTGATGTCTTCTGCTGACCTTAGGCATTCCACAACATGGGTGTACTCACATTAATTCAGGCAATACACTCATACACATAAAATAAGAATAATAAACATTTTAAAAGTTGATTTTGTGCAGTAAGAACACCAGAGAATCTTATCTTTATTGTTGCCAGATATTATATTTATAGTCTTATACTCTAACCCCAGATCTCATCTAATATATAAATCTTGTTAACCTTATAAATATGATTTCTTTTTTGAGACAGGGTTTCCCTGCAGACCCAGCTGGCCTGGAACTCACTATGCCAACCAGGTTGGCTTTGAACTCACAGAGATCCACCTGCCTCTGCCTCCAGAGTGCTGGGATTAAAGGCATGTGCCACCATGCCTGGCATAAATATGATTTAAAAAAATTTTTTTTAATTTTATTTATTTTGTATGTGTATGAATGTACTGTCTGCATGTAGGTTTGTGCACCCGTGTCATGCAATGCCGAGGAAGTCAGAAGAGGGTCTCAGATTCCCCTGGAACTGGAGTTAACGACGGTTCTTAGCTGCCATGTGGGTGCTGGGGATCGAACCCGGGTCCTCTGCAAGAGCAGTTGGCATTCTTAACCGTGAGGCCATCTCTCCAGCCCCATAAATACGATTTTTAAGACCAAAGAAAAATTCCCCCTTTTTTCTTTATTAGGCCTAATTTGCATACCAGTGGATAGTCTAAGTGGTGGCAGATATTTTAAAGAGAATCAAAGAATAACTGCCTACTTGCAGATGTGTTATAAAATCAACCCCATTAGTCACTTTCCTTTTGAAAGGCAGAAAAAATAGACACCTAGTAACAGCATGGGAAAGTCATTTACAGCAGGCACCTCCTTTCTTGGAGGAGGCCAGGCTTGAACATTTAATTATACACACACACACACACACACACACACACATACTCCTCACAGGGTAGCTTGGCTGTTGATTGTCCATATTTGTGGCCAATGTTATAGTGAGATCTCAAAAAACTGGCCTTGATAATTGAGTTGATAGGGCCTACTGGGAACCTTCCAGACAGGCTCATGAATCAGTCCTGTGAGAGACCCTGGTCTCTACTTGTAAACTGTCCTCTCCCTTCTGGAAAGCCACTTGTGTTTCTTGTCTTTTTTCCTTTCTGAGAGAACTCTCAGAAGGGCATCCCCCTGCACCTCTAGACCCCAGAAGTAAGGATTTAACACTTAACTGCCTAATCAGAAGCCACCTTCTCCCACTGACCATGAAGACAGCCATCAAAACATGGACTTCACATCAGCACCCTAGCATATTGACTTTCCCAAATGTTCTTTTTCATACCAGTTAGGACAAGTAAGAAGTTACTGGAGGCAAAAGATATGAAGAGAAGACAGAAGCAAATGTTTAAAGACCACCATCTAGTCGGGAGAGATTCCTGGAGTGGCTCTGAAGCCACTCTGCTGAAGTTCACTGAAAACTGAGCCGTGTGGCAAACAGGCCTCTGTAGCTTAGCACGCAGGGAATCCCCAAAGCAGGGTGTGCACTCTATGCCCTGGGAACTTGGTAGCAACAGAAACCCACTTGATCAAGTCAGCCTCGTACCTTTAAGCCTGGGCCTCTTGTAGTTAAGTAGAGGACCTGAAGCCCTATAGGGGAATTTGCATACAGGAGACAGCCTGAGCTGGAGGGAGGATGGGCTTTCCTTCTCCCTGGAGGAAAGGAGCAAGAAGGAAGAGAGGGAAGAAAAAGAGAAAGGGGCCATTGGTGGCCTCCAAGATAAATATGCAAAGCTAATAATTGCACAAGTTGTGACTAGAATTACAGCCACTGAAACTGGTTAATTTTCACATAGAAAATTTATATAACAATTTTTATAAGGCAGTTGAAAATTATGTAATATACCTCTCCCACCACAATCATGAACTGGGCATTTTAAATGGATGAACTCTCTGGTATCTGAATCTGTTGTATTTATTTTTGCAGTGCTGGTTCTCGAACCCAGAGCCTTGTGCATATTGGGTAAGCATTGTACTTCTAACATGCCATCTGAATTGATATATTGAGAAAGCTGTTTGTTAAAAATGATACCCAAGCCAGGCAGGGTGGGTGGGAGGGGAAATGTTATCTCTTCTCCAATGTCACTGGTGCCCAGAGGGAGAAAGAAGTACAACGTGATAAATTCCGAGTAATACCATAATATTACATACATTAGTACATACAATAGTTTTTTTTTTGTCTTTTTGAGACAAGGTCTCCCTGGAGCCCCAGCTATCCTGGAACCCACTTTGTAGACCAGGCTGGCCTTAAACTCACAGAGATTCGCCTGCCTCTGCCTCCGGAATGCTGGGATTAAAGGCCCCCACACCTGGCCTACATACAATATTACATACATACATATCTCTACAATGAAAGGGTTCCCCAGCAGGAAGCTGCAATGCACTTTGTTCACGAGGCCAAGCTCATGGAGGCGGTGACACAGATGGTGAGGGGAAGCACCTGCTGCTCCCCTGAAGTCCACAGTCTTGCTCAGAATGTACCTCTTTCTGGGTCCTACAGACCTTGGTGCTGGAGTCGGTTTCCTGTGGATGCAGTGGGGGCTCTGTAGGTGGTAAAGGAAAGCGCCCAGGGGGAGAACTGCAGATCGCTCCAGATGTTGCATAGAGGCTGGAGTCAAAGGGAAGATTGAGGGTTAATATGGCAGAGTCTGAGATACTGAGGAGGGTTTGTATCTGGATACGAGATAACCAAACTAGGCAGATAAGAAAAAGGTCAGGGCTCTGGGCCAGCCCTTGAGGAATGCATGTAAGGTACTGTTGGCCTTTTGTATGTCTTGCTTCTAGTGCAGCTAATTGGAACAGACTTGTTTGCAAGCAAAGACAGCTTCTTTTTTAATACTTATTTTTTTTATTTTATTTATTTTTGTATGTGTATGAATGTACTGTCGGCACGTAGGTCTGTGCACCTGTGTCGTGCAATGCTGCGGAGGTCAGAAGAGGGTCTTGGATTCCCCTGGAACTGGAGTTCTCCTGGAATTGGAGTTACAGACAGTTCTTAGCTGCCATGTGGGTGCTGGGGATCGAACCCGGGTCCTCTGCAAGAGCAGTCAGTGCTCTTAACCGCTAGGCTATCTCTCCAGCCCAAGCAAAGACAGCTTCTTATAAGAAGCTTCCACCCAGACCAACCAGACAGCGTCATAGACAGGGAGTTAAATACGAGATGACCAAGAAAGACTCCAGCTGTGTCTTGGTGGCTGGGCTACAGTTAACTCTCTGCCATGGTAAAGCTACAAGTTGACCATGTAACTGAGAACAAAGAGAGTTTAGTATAATTAACAGCACCTAGACTCCTATGAGGCCAGAAGGGCGGATGGTGCTGGCCACCGGACTAAAGAGCTAGCACAGTCAAAGTCAAAGCTGAATCCATAGATGACCAGAGGGAGGGCTCCACCTTGTATCATGCATAGCTGGGCTGTGAAAAGTTCTGGTGCTCTCACAAACTGTGCCTCAGAAGCACTTCTTTGAGGTCAAGGGTTGTGGTGTGGGAGAGGCCTCCTGGTCACTGACCTGCCTTTCTGCCTGGAGACCTTGAGGGGTCATGGCCTTGGCTTCTTTGGCCATAAAATGCAGATGATGATGCCTCCGTAGCCCTCTCCCTGGAATAGCGTGAGAAGCAAAATGCAAACAAGATAAATGTGGAACAATGTTCAGGAAAGTGTGTATCATGCCATAGCGGGTGCCTTTCCGGAAGCACACGATAGAGCCCAGTAGAGTGAGAAAAGAGGCCACCAAGGCGGAAGGAGACTCTCTGAGACCAAGGATGTCAGGGTGGATCCAAAATTAACCTCTGTCTCTCCTTCTCTCCCTATTCTGTCTTGCAAGGCCCAGCCTTGTATGGCTTGTATGGCTCCTGTGATTTCATACATAGCCTCTCTTAAATCTATGAGCCCAGACTTTAGTGTTGAGTCCTAATTCAATTGGGTCCACCCAGGCTGGGTGTACATTCTCAGTCCAGTGAGTCATAACTGCAACCAGGAGTCACACAGGATGAACTCGGCCATCCCTTGTCCAGCCCTATGAGTGTGAGTGGGCAGGTTCCAGTGAAGGTAGCTTCTGCAGTCCTTATGGCAACGTCTAGTGGACTGGCACAGGCCCTGCCTCCGCACTAGTGGCAGTATTATGTGGGTTCTCTATGTGATCTCTGGAGCTGGTCATGGCTGGGCAGGGTGTTACACACAGTGGATGAGGTGGAGAAATGTGGACTAGGTCAGCTGGGGGCCTCCGGGCCTAGAAGCCTCCTTGAGGCCCCTGGGGAAATGCTGAGCAGAAACCAGGCTGCATTTCTCACTAATGAGGGTGGGGACAAGTCACAGAAACCCACAAGCTGGCTCACGTACCAAGGCAGTGATTCCGGCTGCTTTTCCAGATCCCTCTGTCCTTCCTGTTCTGCTGCCCTGGGAGTGCCCGGGAGTGCCTGCCCCCCAACCTGTCCCCAGCTCTACCCAGAGAAGCCTGGCTCAAGAGATGGCTGGACTCCCTGGGGAGGGCCAGGGAAGGTATGAGCTTTCGATTCTCTCCTTCCTTTCCTTTCTATGCCTGCAGTTTGCAGTTACCCATGGGCCTCCTGGCCTTCTGAGCTGTGAGAGGGCGGGCAGGTTAGGGGGCCACTTTGTCTCTTCAGAAGCAACCTTGTATGTGGAAATATTCCAGCTCCATCCTGGCTGAAGCCAGAGTACTGGGCAGGCTTTCCTGGAGTTGGGCTGACCTATTTGGGATCCTGGGAGGCTAGACCAGGCCTGTTGATTCCTTCCCCAAGAGCAAGCTGCTTTTGCAGCCAGGCGAAAATAATCGGATGCTGTCATGGGTTGAAACAAAGGGAGCCACTGTGCCAGCCTTGCAGAGAAGGCACAGACTTCACGCTGGGGCCTTTTCCTTCATCCTGCTCAGCTCTGTGCCTTCCTTCCTTCCACCCTCACCTGCTGTCAAGCACAGGTGGGCCAAGGAAGCACCCAGGGCCCGGAGACCTATTTCCTATGCGGACTGAGAGGCTGGTGATAGGAAGAGCGCACGGATGGGTGAAGACAGACTTGCAGGAGATGCAGGCCCTTTCCTTAACTGCGAGAATTTGTAGCCCCTTCTTGTGAGGTTTAATTCCTATAGATCAGCCCTTAAGAATCCATAAGGCTGGCCAGGCATTGGGGCACATGCCTTTAATCCCAGCACTCGGGAAGGAGAGGCAGAAGGATCTCTGTGAATTCAAGGCCAGCCTGTTCTACATAGTGAGCTCCAGGCCAGCTGGGACTAAAGGGAGACCCTGTCTCCAAAAGATTAAAAAAAAATGCACAAGGCTGAATTGGGGAGATGGCTTTATGGGGTAAAGGCACTTGCTACACAAGCATGAGGACCTGAGTTCAAATCCTCAGAACCCCCATAAAAGCCAGATCCATATATACAAATGTCTGTAATCCCATCGCCCCTCTGAGGAGATGGGAGGTAGACAAGAGATGCCCTGGAAGCTTACAGGCCAGCCAGCCTGGATCACACAGAAGGGAAACAACAAAAGGGACCCTGTGTCAAACAAGGTGGAAACTGAGACCAACACCAGAGGTTGTCCTCTGACCTTTACACACATGCCATGGCACATGCGTGCCCATGTTTACACACATGGATGCATAAACACAAAAGAAAGGAAGGAAAGAAGGAAGGAGGAAGGAAGGAAAGAAGGAAGGAAAGAAAAGAAAGAATCCAGAAAGCTGAACAAGTACATGATTAGACTCATGGATAGTCATTTAGTGATAATAAATTAAGAGCTGTTTTCAGTAGTCTCCATGTGTCAATTAATTTATGCCTCACAGTGTTATGATGTTGACACTTCGATTGGTCTCCTTTTATAACCGAAGCACTGAGACACAGCCTGGCTAAATGACAGGCCTGAGTTCACACAACATATAAGTAGCAGATCTTGAATTCAAACCCAGAGTTTCTTCCCAAGCTTCCTCCTCCAAGATGCAAAGAGAACGCTGACAGCAGGGCAGGCCAGTCCTGGTTCTGTGTACCTGTGAACATATGTGTGATTACAAGCAACCACTGTGGGGGGGGGGAGGGCGTCGGAAGAGCAGGCTTCAGAGGCCAAAGCTGTCCTCACCTACTCAGTCTGTGATTCTGCCCTGTTCTCTCTGGGCACTGTTCATGCAGAAGGTGAGCAGGTGGAGGGAGCGGAGTCATTATTTAAACGACATGGTCGGATGGGGTGCTGAAAATGAACAAAGGTGTGAATTATTCCGCAGCTGCTCCCCCTGGCATTTATTATGACTTTAAAATCTGTGAACATATGGTGGTGGTTGGAAGCATGGAATAGCAGTTGGAGACTTGTAGATGCAGGAAAAGCCAGACACTAGTATACCTCCTGCCTTGCCTTTGGGAAAAGGCTGGCCTTTGCACTCCCGAATCTTAAGGAAGCCCCGGCAACGTGTCCCCTGTCCTCAACCCATCCCCTCATCCACATTGTAAGAGTTCCTGCCCCTTCTTACAGACTTCTGGTTGTTGGCTGTGATATTTTTAGGTTCTGTGCCCTTCTACAGTTTCTGTTAGATCTGGCTACATTTCATTCTTTGTTTTTATATGACCGAGGGAGAACTGGAAATGTTAGGAAATGGCATTTGGGATTCATCGTGGTCTTTGGGATTTCAGGTCAGGCGTGGCTTTTCTTTCCAGTCGCAGGCCCTCTGTTGTGGCTAAGGGACGTCCACTCCTGCCCTGTGGTCACCCAGCAAGTTCTCTGGGACCTCGTCTCATGGCAATGAATACTCCGGTTTCTCCACGCCAAGGCTGATCTCTCGGCCTCCCTGACTCCCCCCTTCCATGCTAGTTCTCTCTCTGCCAACTTGTAAGATCCTGGAGGTTCAGACCCATGACCTCATGTATTGCCTCCCTGACTCGATAGTGGCTGAGGGCCGTCTCTGCCATCACAGGCATTCAGCAATGTTGTCTTCTGCCTTTAACCAGAGATAAGGCCACTGGTCCTCAGAGACCTCTCCTTCCAAATCTAGGTCTGGGTCATTTGGGAACCAGGAGTGCTAGAGGCCTGGGGGTCAGAGTCACAGATCAACTGAGGCTTCCCTGGATGCCCGCTTTTTCACGAGTTCTCCCAGCCAGGTGGCAGCTTCTTATCTAAATACATCTCTAGAAAGCCCCGGGCAGAGAGCGCTGGTTTTCTGGGCGATTCCTGCCTACTCTTGCCTTCTTTCCTAGGAATAGCCCCGCTGGTTTTCTAGTTGGCATGGCTTCACTCTTTCCCTGCCCCTTGGAAAAGATGAAAGCAGAATTTATTGGCAGAGACTTCCAGGAAAGTGCTGTCAATCATTCCATCCTGTTGCTTTCTATTGTTCAGGATGCGGGGATGCAACTGATATATTGAGACTATGAAGAAAAACTACAAGAACCGCAGATTCTCTGAGCTGTTGAGAGTGCTGTCAGGAGTGACCCAGGCCTGCATTTTTCACAACATGGTCAAAACAGTTATGTAGTCTTGTTTTTTAAATATTTATTTTTTATTTTTATGTGCATGAGTGTATTACCTGCATGTATGTAAATGCACCTGTGTCATGCAATGCCCCTAGAGGTCAGAAGAGGGTGTTGGATTCTCCTGGAACTGGAGTTATAGGCGATTGTTAGCTGCCATATGGGTGCTGAGAATTGAAACCTGACTGATCCTCTGTAAGAACAGCCAGTGCTCTTAACCACTGAGCCATCTCTCCAGTCCCTTATGTTTGTTTTTTACATTATTCATTTGTACACCATGACGCACATGTGTAGGGTCAGAAACCAGTTTGAAGGAGTTGGTTCTCTTCTTCCACCATGTGGGCTGTGGGGGAGGGGATTGAACCCAGGTTGTCATGCTTAATAGCAAGTCCCTTTCCATGCTCAGCCATCTCACCAGTCCCAGTTGTCAGTTTAAGCTTCTCTAATCAGTTCTCTGGTCCAGTGACAGAAAACCACCCTTCGCTGAGGTCCCACATTGCAGAGAGGGGCAGCAGGGTGGCTCCTCACAGGCCTTAGTAACAGAACCAAGCTCTTACAAAGCTGCAATCCTTAGACATTCTTCCTTTACTGGGAAGTCTTCAAGCCAATCTTCACCGAGTTAAATGAGATCCTCTTTGGTGTTCCCAAATTTAACTTCCCCAGTGACAGTGAAGCCCTTTCAAAAGCTGTTTGAGAAGCAGTTTGGGAAGCAAGTCACCATCTCCCCTTGACATGTGGTCACCTTCAGAAGTATGAGTTGTACCAGGTCCCTGCACCTCGTGGCCAAGTTTTCCAGCATCTGGCAGCTGAGCTGCTACTTGCTTGTTAAGAACAAGTAAAACCAAACATTCCGATGCTCCCAATGAGCCTCTTGAGCCATGCATCTAGCAATGATTCAAAGCTCCTTCTTAGGCAAGCATTTCACGGTGTTTTCAGCCTATGCATTCTCCTCATCCTCAAAGGCGGTGAAGTCATAGTGTGGGAATTTGGGGAGAAACAGCTGCTATTGTGTCATACAAGGTCAAGTGTCCACAAGGTTTTCCTAAGTCTGGGGTCAGAGGACAGTCCCCATAAGAGTGTCCTTTATGGGGCTGGAGAGATGGCCTAGCGGTTAAGAGCACCGACCGCTCTCGCAGAGGACCCAGGTTTGATCCCCAGCACCCACATGGTGGCTGAGAACTGTCTGTAACTCCAATTCCAGGAGAACTCCAGTTCCAGGGGAATCCGACACCCTCTTCTGACCTCCGCGGCATTGCACGACACGGGTGCACAGACCTGCATGCAGACAGTACATTCATACACATACAGAAATGAATAAAAAAATTAAAAAAAAAGAGTGTCCTTTATAAGATCCTGCTCCTCTCAATAGCCAGACCCTTATCCCGGTAGCCAGTTTGTTCATTTGTTCTGAGATGCCGGGGATAGAACAGGGCTGTAATGCGCTAGGCAAACGCTCTCCTGCTGCGCTACATCCCGTGCAGGGACAGTTGATGGCACACCAGCGGAGTCATGGAGATGGTGTGACAGGCTGGTGATAACAACCTGCCATGCTTTCTTGCTCCTTCTTCACACTTAGGCAGGGTGAGAAGCTGGTCAGTGCAAGGTAGAGCTCTATGGTGAACTCTGCCCTAAAGACTAATAATCCCATTCTGAGAGCCCCTTTCTCCCTGCAGATGCTGCCTGCAGCTCTTACCCTACCCTCTTCTCTCTGCTTTGTTCCTGCCATGCCCACCTGCCCTCCTAAGCAATGTGCTCAATCCCAGAACATTAGCACCAAAAGGGGCTCTTGAGCTTGCCTCAGTTCACCTTCTAATATCTACGCACACAGGTAAACTGAAGTCTGTGGCAGATCGGAGACCTGTCTCATATCATAGTGCTAACTTGTGGCCTGCCTTTGAGTCTTGACCCTGGAAGATCACATTTGGCACAGGGAAAGATTAAAGCTAATTCTCTTATAGCATTTACTGTTCATGAGACACCATTTTAATCTTTTCTTTCTTACACATGAAGAATATAAGACACAGAGCTATTAAATAATTTGCCCAAAGTAAGTAGCGGGGTTGGAATTTGAGCCTAGACTATCCAGCTTTGTTCTGAACTGAGGCACTAATTTTTTTTTATTACCTATTCACATGAGCGATCACTAAGAACTCCTTGGTCAGAGGAATTCTGGCTTAGATATGACTTATCTCTGGAGGAGCAGATGCCAAAATATGATAAGAACAGGTGCTAAACCAACCAAAACAAAACAAAACAAAAATAAACTTTATGGTCAAGTAAATTTGCAGTGTTGTATTTCTCACTAAGGTTTTTCCTACAAAACTCAGAGCCTTTAATGTGCTAACAGACATTGCGAATTCTCTGCACGTCAAAAAGCATTTCTGGGTGTGGTGGCGCACACCTTTAATCCTAGCACTCAGGAGGCAGAAGCAGGTAGATCTTTCTGGGTTCAAGGCCAGCCTGGTCTACAGAGTGAGTTCCAGGACATCTGGGACTACAGGGAGACCCTGTCTCAAAAAAGACCAGGAGCTGGAGAGATGGCCTAGTGGTTAAGAGTGCTGACTGCTCTTACAGAGGACCCGGGTTCGATCCCCAGCACCCACATGGCGGCCGAGAACCGTCTGAAACTCCAATTCCAGGAGAACTCCAGTTCCAGGGGAATCCAACACCCTCTTCTGACCTCCGCGGCATTGCACGACACGGGTGCACAGACTTGCATGCAGACAGTACATTCATACACATACAGAAATAAAAAAAAGAAAAAAAAGACCAAAAAATTTTTAAAAAAGCATTTCCCTTGTTAAGAAGTAGCTACCCTTCTCCTTTTAGACCAGTGTCCAATGATACATTTTATTTCCCAATCTTTTGGGATCATAGAATCCTTTTCAATGTCATGATGTCACCACATGTCACGTGGCCTCTGGAATGCTCAATTGGGTGTTATAAAGCAAACTACAAAAAGAATTTTAACCTCAAAGTCTTATTTAGGGCCTGCCCTTTGATCCACATCTTTGGATATTTATACTAGATCAGATAATCTTTAGTTTTACATTTAAATTTAAATTAATTTATGTTTTTATTTTATGTGTATGAGTGTTTTCCTGCTTGTATGTAAGTGTACCATGTGTATGCAGTGCCCAAGGAAGCCGGAAGAGGGTGTTGGATCCCCTGGAACTGGAATTATGGTGGTTGCTAGCTACCATGTAGGTGGGTGCTGAGAACTGAGCCCTGGTCCTCTGCAAGGGCATCAGTGCTCTTAACTGCTGAGCCATCTCTCCAATCCTAGACCAGAGAATCTTGAACTTGATCTCAAACCTGAGGTCACAGCAAATGGCAGCATTCATAATTTTTCACTGGGGATTTGATCCCTGGCATGTAGGGGGATGGCATGCACTTCAGGCAGGTGCTACAACATGCTGGCCAGGGATGCAACTCTTTACCTTTCACTTACAAGGCAGGCAAAGGCACAAGGACCCAGTCTAGAGTCACCACAGTCTAGGTCAGAGGCAGATTGCAGACTGGAGGGGATCACTGGTTCTCTGTCCTGTGAGAATGCAGCCTCTATGCATTCTTGTTTTTACGTTTTCTCATTGTTGAGGAACTCTGGCTGCCTAGAACTGGACCTGAGAGGGTATGGCCATAGAACAGGACCTAAGAGGGTATGGCCATAGAACGGGACTTAAGAGGGTATGCCCATAGAACTGGACCTGAGAGGGTACGCCCATAGAACTGGACCTGAGGGTATGCCCATAGAACTGGACCTAGAGGGTATGCCCATAGAACTGGACCTGAGAGGGTACGGCCATAGAACTGGACCTGAGTGTACGCCCATAGAACTGGACCTGAGAGGGTACGCCCATAGAACTGGACCTGAGTGTACACCCATAGAACTGGACCTGAGAGGGTACGCCCATAGAACTGGACCTGAGAGGGTATGGCCATAGAACTGGACCTGAGGGTACGCCCATAGAACTGGACCTGAGGGTATGGCCATAGAACTGGACTGAGGGTATGGTCATCAGACAACGCTGATGCTGAGTCTCCTGGTTTCTCATACTTGCCTCTGTTAAGCACCACTCAGTCCCTACTATGTACAAAGTCTCAATTGTTTGTCTGGAATAGTCCTTTAGGATTTTTGTGCCTGTTGTCAAGGCTACCCCATCCAAATGAGTATTTTACAAATATCAAAGCAAGCAATAGGGATTTTCTAGGTACATTATCAATACATCCTGATTTTAGAAACATGGATAAAGAAACATCCATATCCCAGGGATAGCCATGGTCAACTTCGAATGTAAATCCTTCCTGCCTTTCCTGCTCAGTTAGATTAGACTCCTGTGTGGTCCAAGTACTGCCCACCCCCAGTCAAAAACTGGCAGCAATGACTTACTTTGGAAAAGTGCCAGTTTGGGGTCTTGGATTCTTGGGGTTGGAGGAGATTGTGGAGCCAAACCCTCTGGCATCCTTAGGAATGGGTCTGACCTGGCAGACAAGACCTTGCTCCACAGTTCTGGGCAGAATTCAGGGTGGTTCCCACAAAGCCAAGACTTTGGAGACGGGCTCTATCTGTGATGCATGTGATGCATATGATGCACCTGCTGTCTTGGCACATCTCCATTACAGAGAGGGCCAGATATCTACCATGACAGCCCCTCCCTTTTGTGTGCGCCATCGAGGCTGATTTGACATTCTTCTTAGATCTCCTCATTCTAGCCTATATTTAGTGTCTCAGCACTCGAACATGAATAGTGGTTAAATATGAATGCAGACGTCATACTCAGGCAGCCATGTAAAATGTGTGGGAAATGTAAGGCGTCCTTGCAGCCTCTGATGAGTCAGTCACCTTCGAAGTCTCAGCCTCTTGCCATCACCATTCATCCTGTAAATGGCACAGGAGAAGCATCCAGGGAGAGGCGAGCTGACCTGGGGCCTAGCCTGGTGGGCTAGAGGGGCTCTTCTTTCCAAGCTAGCTTCTCCCCAGGCTGCCCTGCCGGCTTTCTGTTTATTTTCCAATTAGCGCCAGAAGGGAGTTATGATGATATTTTTGCTGGAGGGCTCAGCATTCATATTTCAGAATTTGTTCCTTTCCTCGAAGGTTCTATAAGGAGAATTTGAAGGCACAGCTTTCGGCACCCAGCAGTACTCCCGGTAACACTTGGTGATTTTGTTATCCACCAACGCCATCTTCCTGGTACTCGGCTTCCTCCCTCCACTCGTTTTTCTCCGGCCGTCTAGTGCTCTGTGGTGTCGGCCCATGGAATGCATCTGATTTTGGCATTACCAGTCATGTTCCCTCCAGAATCTCAGTTTCAAACGTCCAACCTTCCTATCGCAACTGCCCCCTTCCAGCCCAGTCTCTCTAAAGATTCTTCAGCCTCACTGGGACCCAAAGCTGTTGTCTCTTCCATACTTCACTGTCCCTCACCATAGCTACAGGTCCACACTGTCCTCTGTCACGAGCATCCTACCCATCAGTATATAATCACTTCCCTTTGGCCCCTGCCTGGCAAAGCCAGTGCTGAATATATAATCACTTCCCTTCATTGGGGAATATATAATCACTTCCCTTCATTGCCCCTGCCTGGCAAAGCCAGTGCTGAATCCCATTCTGCCCGTTGTGCCCGCTCCTGCCTCTCCATCCCCCGTGTTGCTGTTGGTCTTCCTTTAAGTCCGGCTTCCCTATCCCAGGGTGACCACGTCTCTGGTGCCTTTCACACTTCCCTGTTCTCTCTCTAAACCACTTATTCTGCTACCATATGAGATAATGTCTCTGCATTTTCTCCTCAACACTTCCACCCTGTCCTTCACGCTGGGGTGAAGTCCTCACTTCCTAACACACTGAGAGAAGTAGAACAGTGGGCTGAGGGGTTCCGTGTTTCTATCACCTCTTCTGCCTGTGCCCACCCACCCTGCCTTCCATCCTAAATCATGGAGTGCATTTTTTAAGCAATGGGATACCAAAATATGACCTGAATCCAGACAGGCAGCTTCCGCTTCACCTGGAAGATGAACACAAGTTGTGTAGCCCATTGTCAGTCTACTGAATCAGGATCTCTGGGGCAGGCCCTCAGATTAATCTAGATTAGCTGTCCAAGGAATTCCTAATGCACAGTGGGTCATTTCTGTTACCACACAGATAAGCTAGAAACAAACTTCCCCGCCCCTCACGCACTTGCTGGCTGCCATCTCACTTCTCTGCCTCTGCTTTCTCCTAAACTCCCTTCACTCAGGCTTTGGACTTCCCCAATGGCTAACATTGCTTGTGCCAAGGTCATTGTTACAAGACTGGCTGGGTGCATGGTCACCAAACCAATTTCCTCTTCCTGGGCACAGGACTAGAGGCCATGTCCCAATGATCTGTATCTTAATGAGGTTGTGTGGCTATTTATTGCCATAGAGGGGTGGGAAAAGTGACGTTTGAGCCTCCTTCAGGCTGGAGCATTTGAGCATGCTCAGGGGCTGGCCCTTCCCATTCCAAGGTCACCTTGGAGGCCATATCATGAAGATATACCCAAATTCCTACATCGAAGGCCATCTACTAAATATCAGAGTAGAGTGTGGCGTAGGTAAGAAATAAACCTGGGAGAAGGGGGTATAAAGGTGATTAAACCTTTTTGAGATGCTATGTATGAAATACACAAAACTTCAATAAAAAACACGTCTTATGAAAAAATAGAAATAAACCTTTTTTTACCCTGTCAAGCTATTTGCTTTTTGTTAAAGAAGATGGCCTCCCCTAAAAAATTTATATGGCTTCAAAATATTGATATCCAATAGTCAACCCTCAGTTACTTTTTAAAATATTTTATTATTTTTGCTTCATTTTTATTTTTTCCTGTGAAATTTTTTTTTTGTGGGGGGAGGGGATAGGGAATTAAACCTAAGTTTTTGCACCAGGCATGGTGGCACACACCTTTAATCTCAGCACTCAGGAGACAGATCTCTGTGAAATCAAGTCCAGCTGGGTCTACATAATCAGTTCCAGGCCAGGTGGGGCTACAGGAACATCCCGTTAAAATATGTATTAGGCAAGTTCCTTACTACTATGCTGTATTCCCCTAACCTCGTCATCTTATTTTTTATTACTTTTAGGTTTTTTATTGAAGTTTTGTGCCTTTGATACATTTCTTTTTTTTTTTTGGTCTTTTTGAGACAGGGTCTCCCTGTAGCCCCAGCTGCCCTGGAACTCTCTCTGTAGACCAGGCTGGCCTTGAACTCACAAAGATCCTCCTGCCTCTGCCTCCCAAGTGCTAGGATTAAAGGCGAGCGCAACCACGCCCTGTGATACATTTCTTTTTTTTGGTACATTTCTTAATCAAATTTATACCCCTTCTCTGACCTCCTCCCCACCAGAGTTCATGCCTTCTGCCATACATGTTTTGCATCTTTCTCAGTCTTTTTTTTTCTTTGATGTAGAAGTTTACTATTTTGGGCAGAAGTTTCAATTGGTTCTTTGACCCAGTCTTTTTTGTTGTTCTTCTTTACAATTTGTATTGCTTCAAAATATGCATATATATGCATATATATATATACATATATATATATGTATATATATATATATATATATACCAAAATTATGATGTATGAAAATAAACTACGGCTTAATTCCAAAACAAGTTTAGGGATTCACATTTTGACAGTAGAGTTGTATGCAGGTAAAGAAAAATGATTACTTTACATTACATTACGCAGCACGTTGATGAGTAACATCAGCTATTATATTTACAAAAAATAATGTCAGTTTGCCTTACAAATAGGGATTTGGTGCTAGGATCCACAAATGAGGGACACCATATGTTTTCTTTTGTTTGTTTGTTTTTTCTTTTCTGGGACTGTGTTACTTCACTTAGCATAATGGCTTCTAGTTCCATCCATTTACCTGCAAAGTTCATGATGTCCTCTTTCCTTACCAATGCATAGAACTCCATTGTGTAGATGTACCACATTTTCTTTATACACTTGTTGGTTGAAGGACACTTGGGTTGGTTCCAGCTCTTTGCTATTGTGAAGAGAGCTGTGATAAACATAGATGTTTATTCATCTCTATGATAGGATGAGTCTTGTGGGTATACCCAGGAGTGGTATGACTAGGTCAGGTGGTAGGCTTATTTTGAGTCTTAAGAGTTTACCACATTGGTTTCCACAGGGGTTGCATGAGTTTACATTCCCAACAGCAGTGGATGAGTGTTCCCCTTTCCCCACAACTTCTCCAGCATTTGGTATCCTTTGTTTTCTTGATCATAGCCAGTCTTATTGGAGTAAAATGAAATCTTAGGTGGTTTTAATTTGCATTTCCTTAATTATTAGTGACATTGAACACTTTTTAAGATATTTCTCAGCCATCTTTACTTCTTCATTTGTGAAGTCTCTGTTCAGCTCTTTACTCCATCTTTTGAGTAGGTCATTTGTTTTCTTCCTTATTTGCTTTTTGAGGAGTTTATATATTCTGGATGTTAATGTTCTATCAAATGTTTCACTGGTGAAGGTTTCCTCCCACTCTGTGGGTTTTTGCTTCACTTCATTGATTGTTGTTGTTTTTTTTTTCCCTGTACAGAAGCTTTTGAGTTTAATAAGGTCTCACTTGTCTATTGCTGACCTTATTTCCTGCATAGCTGCTGTCTGGTTTAGAAAGTTTTTTCCTATGCCTTTGTCTGGTAGGTTACTGCCAACGTTTTCTTTTATCATTTTCAGAGTTTCTGGTTTCACATTGAGGTCTTTGATCCATTTGGAGTTGATTTTTATACAGGGTGAGAGGTAGGGGTTTAATTTTATTCTACAAGTGGTGATCCAGTTTTGTCAACACCATTTGCTGAAGATGCTGTCTTTCTTCCATTGAGTCTTCTTGGCCCCTTTGTCAAATATGAGGTGGCTGAAATTGCATGTGCTCAAGTTTGGATCTTCAATTTTGATCCATTGATCTACGGGTCTGTTTTTGTGCCAGTACCAGGCTGTTTTTATGACTATGGCCCTGTAATATAGTTGAAGTCCGGTATAGTAATTCCCCCTACATTGTTCTTTTTGCTTGGGGTTGCTTTGGCAATCCGGGGTCTTTTATTTTTCCATATGAACTTTAGGATGTTTTTATCTAACAAAGTTCGTGGGGAATTTTAATTGTGGAAAATTTCTTTTTATGTTCATATTTTGAATCCTTCTCACCAACCAGTTATGACATTAGGTCTCCCCACCTGTGGACAGTGGTGTCTGGCCCTGGGTGCTGCGGCAGGCTCCGCTGGCCCTGCGGCCCCTGCCAGGCGCCTCAGCCTCAGCCGCTGCCTCAGTCTCCTTATTTTTATTTTATGTATGTGAGTGTATTGCTTGCATGTAGGTAGGTGCTCCATGTGGTGTAACGGCAGTGGAGGTCAGATGAGGGTGTTGGATCCCTTGGAACTGGAGTTAATGATGATTGTTAGTGGCCATGTGGGTTCTAGGAATTGAACTTGGGTCCTCTGTAATAGTAGTCACTGCTATTAACCACTGAGCCATCTCTCCAGCCCCCTCAGTTATTCTCATGTATGAACAAATAGCAGTGTTTGGCAGAGTTTATCAGTAGTTCCTTCTTAGAAATGCTCTTCATGGGGCTAGTGGTCTGCACCTTGGTGCGGGCGGCGGGGTAGTTACCTGGGCAGGCATCTGCCACCTCTGCCGCAGGTAGGGGGCCATGGGCGGGACCGTCCTACGTCTCTCTTTCGCACTGGGACCAGAGGGGCCGGGGCTAGTGGTCTGCACCTTGGTGCGGGCGGCGGGGTACTTACCTGGGCAAGCATCTGCCGCCTCTGCCGCAGGTAGGGGGCCGTGGGCAGGACCATCCTATGTCTTTCTTTTGCACCGGGACCAGAGGGGCCGGGGCTAGTGGTCTGCACCTTGGTGCAGGCTGCCGGGGTGTGGGCTAGGTCAGGCATACCCCCCCCCAAGATTGGTGAGAATCCAAGTGGACCTTTTCTTGGAGAACCTTCAGAGCAAGAAGAGAAGAGTGGTTTACAAAATTGAAAACTAGACAAGTCAATACCCCATAAACAAGGAGGAGGAAAGGGGGGGAACATCTAAAGGAGGAAAGTAAAACCATCCCCTAACATAGTGAAAAGGTATTTGTGATCTGAACCACAAAAGGGAAGCCCACATGCCAGGAACACGACGAAGGGACAACATGGGAAAGGCACAGGAAAATCCTGCAT
>VZQC01003083.1:461086-504560 GCA_009823505.1 Rhizomys pruinosus
AGATATGCCTGAACTGAATTGGAAAATGATGTACGAAATGCACAAAGCATCAATAAAAAAAATGTTAAAAAAAAAAGAAATGCTCTTCATATATTCTCTGGTTTTTCCCCCTGTACTTCTTGAACTTCACTGTCCCAGGCTTAGTCCTTATAGTTCTTCTCCATTGCCAGTTGCTCCTCTGTCAATGCCAACCTTGCTGGAGACTTTTAACACATCTTCCCTGCTGGGTATGGTGTCACATGCCTTTAATCCCAGCACTCAGGAGGCAGAGACAGGTGGATCTCTGTGAGTTCAAGGCCAGCCTGGTCTACAGAGTGAGCTCCAGGTCAGCTGGGACTAAAGGGAGACCCTGTCTCAAAAAGACAAAAAAAAAAATCTTCCCTACAGTGATATTCCTGAGTTCATCTCTTTAGCCTGGACCAAGGCTTGCTTGTCCCACTGCTTACTGGACATCTTCACTGGGGTTTAGGACAGATTTCGCATATTCAGAACCATGCTCCTGGTACTGTTAGGCCTGCCACGCCCATAATTTTCTTCTCAGTTTCTTAAGCCAAAACCAGGGACTCTCAATTTCCCACACTCATGAACAAATCCCACAGGTTTTTAACTTCTAAAATGTCCACCTCCTGCTTGAGTGCTGTACTTTGTTCCTGAGATTTCTGCTCATACACCTTCCTCCCATGCTCTGTTCTCAGTAGAGAACAGCAAGGATGACCCAACTCACATCATCTGTCTGATCCACGTTTCACCCAGATCACTCAGAATCAAACCCAAAGCTTTCAACGACTCCCTTACCTGTCTTGGTCCCTTTCTCAACTCTTCTGGCTTCAGTCCGTCCGTGCTACACTTTCTGCTTTGCTTTTGGAAGCATGCTCTGATCTGGAAAATACCACCCAGATGTTCCCAGTGGAGCATCCCCAGTATAAACTCTGCCCACCCATACATACACCTATAGCTCTTAACAACTGTCACTACCCAAGTACTAATTAATTAATTAATTAATTAATTGCCTATTTGTCCATTCACACCAGAGTATAAGGAGGGCAGGAACTTTAGCTGATTTCTACTGTGTCCCTAGAACAAAGCATGCTCTACCTCATCCTTGGAAAGTGGGGTGGTATGACCCCTTATTTTGGATGCTTAATGAAATTGTAGAAGGAATGGAAGAATGGCTGAATTGACCAGCTACAGCCTCACTGGATGAAAAAGACAGTTTACCGGTTGAATTTTACATGTGTGGTTCATTCTGAAGCACCCAGAGGCCTTTCTTCCTCCCCAGTGACTTGCACCTCAATGACCTTGTCTTCGAAGCTTATGCGTATTGTTATCTGGCACCATGTGACTTGCCCACCTCAAGAACTGGCCTAGATTCTTGCTCATGTGGCCTTGGGGCTCTGGTTTGTGTCACAGGAAGGCTGATGCCCTTGCTCACTTTTACCAGAGCCTAAAAGACAGAATCAGGCCCCACTTTTGCAGAAGCGCAGAAGAGAAATCATGAAACCACAGGGAGTGACGGCAGAGGCCTGCAAGCCTCCATCCCAGGATCCTCCGGGAAGGTGAGCAAAACTAGCAGGTCATCCAGGAGTGCTGCTTCAGGCTGGCCCTGCTTTCTGACCAGCTGGGGGGAAGGTTGTTACAACCAGAAAACAGAGGCTCACTTGTTTATTCCTAGGACACTTTGTCCAGGAAGTGTTCATCCATTTGGAAATATTGGCCTTGTCATGGTGCCAAGGTCATTGCCTGCTGAGGTTATCAGCAGTGTGTGTGCCAGCTCCAGCAGGGGCATTTTATTAGGTGTATTGCATCCCTGGGAAATGACTAAAGAACACGGGATAACTAATTTGTATTTAATGCTCTCCCTGCATGTGTTCATAATGTGCCATTTTTACTGGGACTTTCAGAGAAAAAGTAAAAGAAATTAATAAATAGGTTGGAATACAATGAAGTGCTTTAAAAGGGAGTTCCAAGTGGTGCCAGCTTCACTTCACAGTCCTCCACAGTCACTCGATTATTATAATATACTTGTCTTTGCCTAGCATTGGATAATTTTCAAAAATGTCTATATCAATTCTCTCCATTGAGGCTCAATTCATCCTTGTAAGGCAAGCTTGTATGGCCTTCTATTTTAGGTGAGAAAACAGATTCAGGAAACTGAAACGGCTAGTATCAAACAACATCCCAGAATTAAACACGATAAAACACACATCAGCTCCTGGTCTCTTAAAGTACGAGTTTGACATGCCTATCCCATTGTGGTGAGCCTGGCAGGTAGAAGTGGTTTGTGGAAGGGAAAGATCTCACAGTTGTGAATATGTGTGAAAAACAACCTTATTAGCTGTGCCCTCTGTGTCAACAGATATGAGTACTAAACACAGCTTCTCTCCTTGACGGCCTTGTGGAGACCCTACCTGCTGAGTGGACAGTGATAATTCCCCTTGGTGTGGCAGGTCTGGGGGAAGGCCAGCATCCCATGGAACAGCCCATGGCTCTTGGGGGCTGGTGCTGGCTCCAGCTTCAGTCTGTAGGCCTTGTTGACACTAGCAGGCAAGGTCTGCGGTGTGTGGGAGTGGTCTGAGGAGTGTGGGAGTGGTCTGTGGTGTGTGGGAGTGGTCTGCAGTGTGTGGGAGAGGTCTGTGGAGTGTGGGAGTGGTCTGGGTATGTGGGAGTGGTCTGCAGAGTGTGGGAGTGGTCTGTGGTGTGTGGGAGTGGTCTGCGGAGTGTGGGAGTGGTCTGCGGTGTGTGGGAGTGGTCTGCAGTGTGTGGGAGTGGTCTGGGTATGTGGGAGTGGTCTGTGGAGTGTGGGAGTGGTCTGCGGTGTGTGGGAGTGGTCTGTGGTGTGTGGGAGTGGTCTGTGGAGTGTGGGAGTGGTCTGGGTATGTGGGAGTGGTCTGTGGAGTGTGGGAGTGGTCTGCAGTGTGTGGGAGTGGTCTGCAGTGTGTGGGAGTGGTCTGTGGAGTGTGGGAGTGGTCTGTGGAGTGTGGGAGTGGTCTGCAGTGTGTGGGAGTGGTCTGGGTATGTGGGAGTGGTCTGTGGTGTGTGGGAGTGGTCTGTGGTGTGTGGGAGTGGTCTGTGATGTGTGGGAATGGTCTGCAGTGTGTGGGAGTGGTCTGTGGTGTGTGGGAGTGGTCTGTGGTGTGTGGGAGTGGTCTGTGGTGTGTGGGAGTGGTCTGGGTATGTGGGAGTGGTCTGTAGCTTGTGGGAGTGATCTGGGCATATCTGTTTCTTCCCTAGGTGCAGTGTACACCATGTGGCCAAGTTTCATGATGATGTGTCTATGTGGGCTGTCAAGTTTGAGAATGCCTCAAAGCTGAGGAGTGTAACTAATGACGATGGACAGTAGACAAGGTTTCTGGACAATCTTGCAACCCGGACATTAAGATGAAATTTCTAAGGTGAGTGGACAGAACCACATGTGTGGGTTTAACAATAATTGTACCAGGGGCAGGATTTGTTCTCAATGTACACTATTTATTTTTAGAAAGGCTCTGGGAAAACTAACTCCATATGTTTCAGCTGGAGAAAATTTAGGAGTTTTAGTTTACTGGAGACTCAGTGTGACTGAATGGACATAAAAGGTGTCACACCCTGGGCCTTCCTGACAGATGGGTAGGGCCTAGCGTCAGGACTCTCTGGGGCTCTTGTGATTGTTCAGGTGAGCACTACATTCTGTAAGAATGAGTGGTAAGCTCACTGACAACCTAGAGCCACAGTGGATGATTGGAAACAAGGCCTGTGAATCTCAGTGTGGGACATGGCGGTTTAACAGAACTGAGTGGTCATCAGATGAGGAGACTAGCTGCTGGGGCACAGCTAGGCTGGTGAGTGGAAGCCAGATGGAGGAAGACCGCAGCTGTTTAAAAATAAATACATGGGCCGGGTGTGGTGGCGCACGCCTTTAATCCTAGCACTTGGGAGGCAGAGGCAGGTGGATCTTTGTGAGTTCAAAGCCAGCCTGGTCTACAGAGTGAGTTCCAAGACAGCTGGGACTACAGGGAGAGCCTGTCTTGAAAAGACCAAAAATAAATAAATAAATAAATAAATAAATAAATAAATAGAACCAGAAAGCTGGGACTGACTACAGGGAGACCCTGTCTCGAAAAGACCAAAATAAATAAATAAATAAATAAATAAATAAATAAATAAATAAATAAATAAATAAAAATAAAAATAAATAAATAAATAAATAAATGGAACCAGAAAGCCTTGCAGGGTGGAGAGCTCCTCATCATCAGATGCGCTGGGACAGCCTGGCCTGCCGCAGGGGCTGCTGGGAACGTGCCTAAGGAGTGCAGCTGAGGGAAATCTGACTGACACCCGAAATCCAAGAGCTAGGAAAGTGTGTGAGTCTCTGTTGGAAACAAGTCTAGGGAGCTAGGTGGGGTTGGTTCCCTTTCTCTCCCCTCTTCTCCTCTCTCCTCTCCTCCTCTCCCTTTCCCTCTCCTTCCTTCTCCTCTCCTCCCATCTCCTCCCTCCCCTCCTGTACTCTCCTCTTCCCTCTTCTTCCCTCTCCTCTCATCCCCTCCCCCTTTAAGAGAGATGAGCCCTTTGTTCTGTAGACCAGGAAGCAGGGCTCCATTAGACACCCAGTCTGCCCAGACCTTGATCTTGGGGTCCCTAACCTCATGACCTGTGAGGAACAAAAGCTTGTAGACCACCAAGTCTAGGGCATTCTGATATAGCTGCCCAAATGATACTGCTGTTTCCTTTTTAAAAGCCTAACTCTCCTTCTGAAATTAGAAGCCTTTTATAATTTTTAGGAATATGGTATCAACCAAGAATTGCATTTGTCTGTAAGTGACAAAAACCTGACAAAGGCCTTTAAAAAAAAAACCCTGGGGCTAAATTTGCTTTTTCTTTAGAATTAAACATCAGGAGATCAGGGATTTCCCAAGACCACCTGAAGCACAGGGTAAACAGGAATATCCACCCCCCCCCCCACACACACACAACTGGAGTTGCCGAGGGAGTGTCCAAGTGGATTCTTTGGAGAAACTTCAGAACAGAAAGGGAAGAGTGAATTAGACTTCCAATAGAAAGCCTAAAAGACAAGTCAACACTCCAAGGAGAAAAGCACCAAACTTTATAAAGACAATTCTCCAGAACCACAAGGCACAGATTAACCCCAGTACACTCATAGTAGGGGACTTCAATACCCCACTGAGCCCTTCAGACAGGTCAACCAGACAAAGAATAAACAGAGAGACATCTGAACTGAATGATATGATACAACAAACGGACCTCACAGACATCTACCGAATATTCCACCCTAATACCAGAGAATACACTTTCTACTCAGCACCCCACGGAACATTCTCCAAAATCGACCACATACTGGGACACAGAAAAAACCTCCATAAATACAAAAAGATTGAAGTAATTTCATACATTCTATCAGACCACAATGCAATAAAGCTCATTATCAACACCAAAAAAATAAATAAATAAAATAAATTAAATTAAATTAAACATCAGTCTGAAGGTGGGCAGCCAGGGCTTTGGAATGCCATGAGGGCCTATGTCCTGTCCATCTTTTTTTTTTTTTTTTTTTTTTGGTCTTTTTGAGACAGGGTCTCCCTTTAGTCCCAGCTGGCCTGGAGCTCTCTCTGTAACACCAGGCTCGCCTTGAATTCACAGAGATCTGCCTGCCTCTGCCTCCCAAGTGCTGGGATTAAAGGCGTGTGCCACCACACCTGGCCCTGTCCATCTTTTTAAATGATTTTCATAAGGTCTCATTATGTAGCCCTTATGTAGGCTGATTTGGACTTGAGACCCTCCTCCCTCAGCCTCCCAAGGGCTGCAATGGCAGCCATGTGCCACCGCTCCTGGCTCCTTCTGTCTTTTTATCTGTCCTGCCATTCATTCATAGCTTGAGGCTTCTATCCTTGCAGTCACCACGTGGCTGCTGGCTGCTGAAACACTAGTCATCAAATCCACATTGCAAATTGAAAGAGGAAGAACAAAGAGCAAAGTGTTCATGTTGGCTAGGGAGTCTTCCCACTTTAAAAAGTTTTCCTGTGGTCCTACCCAGGATCTTCTACTGATCTCATTGGCTGGATTTATACCCATGGTCATCTGTCAAGAGAATATCCAACTAGTGAGCAAGATTCATGGCTGCCCATGACAAAGTTAGAGCTCTAATAGCAAGGAGGAAGTGGAGAGGGGGAAGTCTCATATCTGTGGAGGGTGTTTATCTTATAACTATAGAGAAGGCATGTCTTGTAGCTCTCTGTGTAAAGAAAAACTGATATAAGAAATGTTCTCTTAGTCCAGCCCTAAGTGACGCATCTACAATGGAACCTCTATACCTAGGGCTCAGGTAACATAGCAGAACAGGGGGCAGAAAGAATACTGCTGGATCTTTCAACATGCGACAGATGGTGATTAGCCCAGGAAAACATAACTGGCCAAAGTGCAGAGAATAAGACACTGCAGAGTATATGTCCTTGGGCAGGATGCTATATCAAACATCTGCCACCCAGGGCTCAGTGACCCTTGTAGAAGAAGTGGTAGAAACGCTGTAAGATCCAGGGGTGATGGAAGACCATGAGGAAGCAAGAGTTTTCCAGACGGCTAGGAAGTTAATCACATGAATTTACAGCAATGATGACAGCATGCACAAGACTCATGCAAGTTCAAACTAGACAAAAATCCAGCATAGAGGGGGAGAAATGGCTAAGAACCCCCAACCTTAGCTGAGAAACTATTGGCAAGCGATAACTACTGGGAGAGGGAGAGTTGGTTTTCTTTAAGGGAATGACGTTAAATAGGTTGACTAGGCTTCAATGGATGGACTCACACTGAGGGACATTTAGAGACACACACTTGACTCAATTAACACATATGAAAGAATGCATGAAAACTGTTGTGTGTGGGGGTGGCTATGAGGTGCATATAGGAGAGGGCGGCTAAATATGATCAAGATACATTCAATTTGCAAAAAATAAAAAAAAATGCTCTCTTGGTTTAACATTTTATAAATTTTATAAAAATCTATTAGCATTTTTGTATAAAATTTTCATTAATAAACCATATTGGGGGCTAGAGAGGTGGCTCAGGAGTTAAGACCACTGGATGCTCTTGCAGAAGACCCAGGTTTGGTTCCCAGTGCCCGCATGGCAACTACAACTGTCCATTAACTACAGTTACAGGGGATTCAATGCCCTCCTCTGGCCTCCGTGGACATCATACAACATAGTACACTAATAGACATGCAGACAAAGCACTTATACACATAAAAAGCATTTAATTCAGCTGGGTGTGATGGTGCATGCCTTTAATCCCAGCACTCCGGAAGCAGACACAGGTGGATCTCTGCAAGCTCAAGGCAAGCCTAGTCTACATAGTGAGTTCCAGGACAGCTGGGGCTACAGGCAGACCCTGTCTCAAAAAGACCAAAAAATAGTATTTAATTTACTTTTAAAAATCATGTCAAGGCTGCTGGCAAGATGGTGCAGAGGCTGAGTTCAATTCCCAGCACCCAGATGGTGTAAGGAGACAACTGACTCTGCAAGTTGTCCTCTAACCTCCAAAGGCATGCTATGGCCCAGATAAAATAAATACATAAATGAATAAAAAATAAACAAATATTGTTTTTAAGTAAAAAGACTAAAAGAAAGAAAGGCGAGAAAGAAATTGCACAACACTGCAAAATCTCTGGTTGGATTTCCCAGCAGACCCACAATTACTTCAAATTAAAGCTACACAGTTAATACTTTTTTTTTTTCCTTCTGGGGATGGAAACAGGGGCCTTGGGAAAGGTAGCTACCCTACCTCAGAGCTACGTCCCCAGCCCACAGGGCATCCTTAGTCGTCCTACTCAAACCAACGCTTTCTAATCTTCTATGTTTAAAATGTTGAGGCAGAAACACAACTCTGTCAAAGGGGATAAGGTATTTTGGTCTTTTCGAGACAGGGTCTCCTTGTAGCCACAGCTGTCCTGGAACTCACTCTGTAGACCAGGCTGGCCTTGAACTCACTGTCTCCCAAGTGCTAGGATTAAAGGCGTGCGCCACCCAGTGCCTGGCTGAGATAGTTATATTCTTTTTTTTTTTTTTTTTTTTATTTTTGTATGTGTATGAATGTACTGTCTGCATGCAGGTCTGTGCACCCGTGTCGTGCAATGCCGCGGAGGTCAGAAGAGGGTCTCGGATTCCCCTGGAACTGGAGTTCTCCTGGAATTGGAGTTACAGACGGTTCTTAGCCACCATGTGGGTGCTGGGGATCGAACCCGGGTCCTCTGCAAGAGCGTCGGTGCTCTTAACCGCTAGGCTATCTCTCCAGCCCCGAGATAGTATATTCTTGAGCCAAATATGAGTGATCATGTCCTGGGAACACAGACTGAGGTTTTTCCCAAATACTATGTTCTAAAATATTAACAGTTCCATAAAGTTTTATAGTAATAGAACAATAGTAACAGAACAAAGAGAATCATAAATCAAGATACTTTTCAATGATGGAAACATCAGATAGGTGGGTTCCAAAAAAGAGAGGAAATCTCAGCTATAGGCTCAGATGCTATCTGACGGAAAGCTTAGCCTTTTGGTTGGTGGAATCTAGGCGCTCTGTTTATACATTCCAAAAGATTTGCCTACCAGTCACAAAGATGCTGGGTCACACACAGAGGAGAGCAATCAATGGCTATTAAGCAGGGTAAAGACTGGCCCAAGATCATTTGGCTCTGGAGTTGCAGTATTCCAACCTCTCTAACAATCACTGGAGTTCTAATCGGCCTATGGTCAAGCAGATGTGTCTTTTTTCCAGGAAATTTCATTCACAAAAACCACAGCTTGTTGTTGTTGTCGTTGTTGTTTAATCTTCATCCTTCATATCTAATCAGCCAAGCCTTATATCTGTCTACTATCAGGCTTATCCCTTAAATCTATCTGTTCCTTTGTATTCCAACCATTAATACAATTGAACATCATCACTAAGACAGGCTCAGTGCTAGGCTCTGCATTTGCAAAGGTCACTTTTTCTCATCTTCTACACACCCTTTGCCTAAATAGTACTGTCTTCCTGTAAACCATCAAAACCTGCTCTCTTTTCAGCCCTCTGCCCCAAACCTATTTAGTTATGCAGACTTGGCTCTGTCTGGTGCTTTGGGAGGAGGGATGATTCAAGGAAGATTCCTGTCCAGCACTTCCTGCCACTGTGACCACAGACAAAAATCCCTGAACCCCAGTGGTATGTTGGCACTGGAGCAAGAAAACTTGTGTATGTTTGTGGTAGTGGAGCAGAAAGCAAATTTGAAAGTGCCATCAGTTTAAGAAGTGTTCTTGACCACCTCTATCAATTCTAAGAGGCTTCAATGACTCTCCAGAGGATTATGCCAAAGGGCTTCAGGGAAACTTCTGGGCTTTTGTTACCCTCAGTGGAAACTCTTGAGAAGCATAACACACAAACAAGCACTCCAGGCAGGACAAGAGCTTTACAATGATCTGTCTGGGGCCCAGCAGGCAATTCAGCATGTCTTTCTTTAGAGCTCAGCCTGCCAACCACTTTCAATGTATTTCCTTTAACCTTCACGGTTGTTCAAAGTCTTAAAAAGAAATGAGCAAAAACTAACAAAGCCCTGCATTTTAAGATTTCTTTAGAACCATCGCAGCCTTGAGGAAAAGCCATAGTCTCAAGCCTGCCGTTTTCTTTCTGTTATAAAACTTTCTTTAGAGATGTTGCCTGGAAAGAGGGTAAGTGGACATTATTAGCCCTATTCGCAGTCGATTAAACTGTGACTCACAGTGGTGACTGTGAGAGGCACCATTCTCGCCTGTCTTTCTGTTGGGGATGCCACGATAGCAAAGGAAATTGAGGCAACCTGGGGTAATCATCTCGTCCCGCTGTCCCTGGCTTCCAACTCTGCTAGGACAGCAGAGCGTCAGGACCAAGAACACATGTGGACAGGAGCGTGCTGCTGTTAGAGTAGCAAGGAGCCTCCATAACTTTGCCTGGTAAACACTACAAAATCTGTGGTCTGTCTGTTGAAAAATCCACCTTTCCAGTTTCACTGGTCAGTCATGTGGTCATGGGACCACCCAGTCATGTGGTCATGGGACCACCCCTGGGAAGGCAGGTTCACCTTAAGTCGTGCTAAATAGATGGTGGAATACCTTGTGTGTTAATGAGATTAATGAGATTAATGAGATTTCCTACCTGGAGTCCCACCTTCCAGGGCAGTGCTTCTGGATCTGGTCACAGACTTGGAGGGCTCTGTAAGTCTGCCCGCTTTTAGAAAAGCCTAGCTGTTAACAGCACCAACTGCTCTTGCAGAAGACTGGAGTTTGATCCCCAGCACCCACATGGCAGCTGAGAACCGTCTTTAACTCCAGTTCTAGGGAAATCTGATGCCCTCTTGTGACCTCCGCAGCATTGCATGACATGGGTGCACCAATCTACATGCAGACAGTACATTCATACACATAAAAATAAAAAGAAAAGTGTAATCTCTTTTTCTTCTTCATACCTCTTTCTAAACATCTTTCTTTAACACTTTGGGCTGCCCTAGCATCCTGTGTTTTTTTACTTTTTTTCTAAAGCTTCCTTCTCCCTGACATGTGGCTGCCAGTCAGCAGCCACATGTCTGACTGCCATGCAGGTTTTAGCCTGCATGTGGCCTCATGTCTGTGCTGGATAGCTTTAGTGTCAACTTGACACAGCTGGGTTGAGGGAGCCTCAGTTGGGGAATTGGCTCCATTGGATTGGCCTATGGAGTATTGTCTTGATGGTTGAGCAGTGTGGGAGGGCCCAGCCCACAATGAGTAGTGTCACCCTGGGCAGGTGGTTGTTGTGTACCTTATAAGAAGGCAGACTGGGCATGAGCCAGGGGAGCAAGCCAATGATCAGCATTCCTCCGTGGCCTGTGCTTCAGCTCCTGCCTCCAGGTTCCTGCCCTGAGTTCCTGCCTTGGGCTCCCTGAGTAATGAACTGTGACCCAGGAGATGTGAGCTGAATAAACCCTTTCCTCCCCAAGTTGGTGTCGGTCAGAGTGTTTTGTCACAGCAATGGAAAACAAACTAGGACAATATCTTTTTCCTCTGCCCCCCCCCCCACTCTCCTTCTCAAGGCAGCTCCTGAGATTCCCAGCTTGCCTGCCCTGAGGATTTTTCTTTAAAATTCTAATAAATTTGCTGTAAAGCCACTGTATGGGTCCATTCTTAAATTCTTTTATGACTGAAATAAGAACCGTCTACGCGATGCTCTTTCTCCCCATTTCACTGGGATTAGAAGAGGCTGTGCCAGTGTGTCCAGGAAACGCCAGTGTAGAGTGCGGGGCAGAGTGAAGGGGGAAGGGTCATCATCCTGGAAGTGGGATCGTGGACGGTCAGTGGAGGAAGATGGTGGTCTTCCAAGTACTTTAATATGAATGGATTTAGACATTGGATTTGACCAGGGCAGTAGACATTTGCCCTTTCTATGGTCCAGCACTTATTAACTGGTAACCACTTCCCATCTAACTGCTTGAGAATTGACCACCATTCTCAGATCACAGATCATTAAAGAAGCCAAATCCACTTCTGGCTCAGGAATCAGGATCCTGACCTGCACCTAAGCTAAAAACAATCCAGCCAAGGATGTTCAGCAACATGATTGGCTTTGGAATGGGTAGGAACCCCATGAGAGCCAGTAAGATTCCTTCAGGTAGTCTAGAACCAAAATGCTCACTTTCTGATGACTAAGGGCCTAAAAGCATGTAACTGGTTAGAGAAGAACTTTGGCTATCAGTGAACGGAGCAGAGGGGTGAATTGGACTTGATTGACTTCATTTGAAATCTTAGGTTTGGAGCGGGGAGATGGTTCAATCAGTAAATACCTCCCCTCCCAGCAAAGCCAAGTTAAAAGTTGTATAAAGTGATGCATGCTTATAACCCTATTACTAGGGGAAGGGGAGAGAAGAGGCGGGTAGACCCCTGAAGTTCATTGGTTGGCCAGCCTAACTGAATTGATGAACTTCAGGCTTGGAGATAGACTCTGTGGAGAGTGATCGAGAGGACAACCAACCTCTACCTCTGGCCTCCACATGTGCAAGCATGTACACTGACACACACCTCCACCAACAAGTACATACACCACACACACATACACACACACACACACACACACACACACACGCACACACGAAAGAAAAAAATGAATTGTATATACAGTGTTCTTTCTTCCTAATAGTTGCAAGAGGCAATAATCTTTGTATAAACCAATTTGGTTCACATCTTCTCCCAACTGTGCACAGTGGATCTTGCTTCATACAGTAAGGTTTTTGCTTGTTTGTTTTCGACAGTGTGTCTTGCTGTGTCACTAAGGCTGGTCTCGGCCTTTCAGCAATCCTTCAGCTTCTGCCTCTTGCATGCTGGGATTACAGGTGTGTTGCACCATGACCGACTATTCAGAACATAAATTTTAAATTTCACACACCTGTAATTCCAGCACTCAAGGGGTACAGGGAGAAAGGTTGCTGTAAGTTTGAGGCCAACCACTGTTTCAAATGTGTGTGTGTGTGCGTGTGTGTGTGTGTGTAAAGTTCATATATATGTGTGTGTGTGTGTGTGTGTGAACTTTACATATATGTTCTTTAGAGTTAAAGTCATTCTTACATAGACTGATGACAGGGAAGCTTGCAGAGGAGCTTTTGACTCTGAATGTAATGGGCAGCCAGTTCCAGATATCTTTTAAGAACAGCTATTAAGGGGTTGGGGGTGAGCTCAGGGGTAGCACTTTCTTTCCTAGCTGGTTTCCTTGACTTTGATTTCCAGTGAGAAAGGAAGAAAGAAAGAAAGAAAGAAAGAAAGAAAGAAAGAAAGAAAGGAAGGAAGGAAGGAAGGAAGGAAGGAAGGAAGGACCATAAAAATACAGCTATCTGACATATTAGAGGAAAACTCAAGTAGTTAGGCTTGAAAGGGACAGGATCTCTGAGAATGAAATATAGTTCCAATTGGAAGAACAGACGTTTTTATGGAAAATAACAAACTCATTTTAAAATGTAGATGAAAAGGCAAAAGCCTAAATATAGCAAAGACTATCTTAAAGTAAAAACAGTTTCTTAACACTATCAAGTATGAAGACCTAGCAATGATATTGCCTCAATTATAGACAAATGGATCAACAGAACAAAATAAAGAATCCTAACAAAAATATAGACATTTGGTTTTTAATAATGCTGGTACCTTTCAGTAGAAGATGATAGTCTTTTCAGTAAACAATGTGTGCAGTCAATGTAATACATAGTTGAGAAAAAGATGAATGTGACAGCAATTTACACCATGTACAAAAGTCAGCTTCAGATCTGCTGTAGACATAAATGCAAAGAAAATAAAAGCTCAAAAGATAATAGAGAATATTGTTCCAGCCTCATGTAAGCATTCATTTTTTTCTGTATTTTGTTCTCAGAGATCCTCTTCCCTTCAATCCTGTCTACCTGGGTATTTCTCTAATATGTCAGACTGCTGTGTTTTTATGTTTTTACCTTCCTTCCTTCCTTCCTTCCTTCCTTCCTTCCTTCCTTCCTTCCTTCCTTTCCTTCCTTCCTTTCTTTTTTCCCCTGAGACAGAGTGTAGTCTCAGCAGGCCTGAAATTCATCATGTAGACCAGGTTGACCTGGATGTCACAAAGATTTGCCTGCCTCTGCTTCCTGAGTGATAGGATTGAGGGTGTCCACCACAATACCCAGCCCCTGCACTCATTTTTTTAAACAGACCCCTAAACCACAGTCTCAGTACTATTCCAGGCACTCTCTTAACCATAAAACCCTGTAAATCAAAAGACAAATTACATACTTCCAGAGATGCTCTTTCTCTCCAAACTGCACATTCTGCCTTTCTTTCTGCTCCACTTGCTCTTTTTCACCATAGATCTGCATGATAGTCACCATTAATAGTCACACCACCATTTCTGTATTAGGCTATCTTGAAATTTCCTCCACCAAAGAAATTAGTCCATTACTTTTCAACTTAGCCCCAGGCAAGCTCTCAGGCTGTGGGTAGACTCCAGCCAGACTCTGTCAAAATATCCCAGTTGCTGCCCAAGCCCTTGCTCTTCTCTGGAACTACTTTCTTTGAGGTTCCTACTAGAATGACCTGTTACATTCCGCTTACAGAATTTAGCCACTTTTCTTGTCCAAACTTCCAAAGTCTTCTACATTCCTCCAAAAAGCCACATGGTCAGGTCTTCATAGCCAACAGCCCACTCTCTGGTACTAACTTCTGTATTAGTTACTTTTCTATTGCTGTGCTAAAACACTATGACCAAGGCAGCTTACAGAGGGAAGGTTTATTTGAGCTTATGGTTCCAGGGATAAGGGCCCAAAACGGCAGGAGAGGCTGGCCTGGAACTCACAGGGATCTGCCTGCCTCCGCCTCCCCAGTGGTAAGAATGAAGGCATGCACAACCTTACCTGGATAATGCCAAGGATTAAAGAGGCTCTGAGCATTTCAAGCACTCCGTCTCTGGAAAAGCAGGCCGAGGGAGGGGGGTCCAGTAATAAATGAGTAAGCAGCTTAAAAACCTACTTGTCAGTGTAGACCAAGTTGAATGTTCCCCCAGATTAACAATTGGATGCCTGGATTTACATATAACATTAATATTTTCCTGTTAATTTCTCATAATATCTAAGACTTTTGTTTCCCGAGTTTGTTGCTATATTGCTTACTCTGTATCTGTAACTGCTAAATTTTCATACCTTTAACGTTCTGGAACATCATCTTGCTTAACGCCTCTTGCCTTAAAATCATTCTGGTTTGGTTCAGGGTTTGCCAAGCCCGTCCTGGTTACTTCCTGCCCTGGCTACTCATTTTACTTTACATTTTTGACAAGCAAGCTACTTTCCTGTCAGGAGGAGGGACTCTCTACCTGTGCTGGCCTCTTCAGCTGCTGGGGTCCCAGTCTTGACCCCTAGGGCTCACATCTCACTACCACAGCTGGGGGAAGCACTTTTCTTTCTTGTGTCCCACTGTGGGACAGAATCCAGCAAGGTGGTTTGGACACTTAGTGGACCAAATTCTTGCCAAGTTTACATTCAGAGTGTACAACACACTGCAAGGATCCAAGCCAGGGCTGCTTTAGGTGATCATTATGAAAGTTAAAACTAAAACCTCTCCTCCTCTTCTCTTTCTTTATTTTTCCTTCCTTTCTTTTTTCCATTGAGAGAATACGTTACTGTTTTGCCCAGAATGGTCTTAAACTTACAATTAGTCTAGGCTAGTCTTTAACTCGAAATTCTCTTCTTCGGATTACTTACTGGGATTATATGTGCACATCACCACACCTAGCAAGCATGCTTTTCTTCTTACTCCTCCCAGCTCGTGATTGCTTCCTGACACGTTCTCCCCCTTCCTTCTACCTGTCTAAATCCTTACTGTCCTCAAAGTCCCATCTGAATGCCCTCTTGGAGAAATGCATTCCTGATGATGTCAGGTCTTTAGAACCTCTCCTTCTATTTGTACTTAATGTACCCCACCCCAGATTATTGTGGATGCAGATAATAGAAAGCTCAGTTAAAAATAGCTGGAGTCATAAGGAGTGTGACTCACATAGCAAGTCCAAAGGTATGGTACTTTCAGGCTTGGTTAACACAGAGGTTCAACCATGTCCTAAAGACTTCATATTCTTCTAAGTTTCTACTATGTCAACCTCAGTATGTTCACCACTGTTCTACTATTTGAAAGGTAGTGACTTCCTAAACGTACCCAACAGGGTCTGGTTGCTGATAGGAAAAGAAGTTGGGAACCTTTTTAAAATATAGACTTTAAAAGTTTTTTTTTTTTACCCCACCACAGAGATACATGCATGGCCATGTTTATTTCAGCTCTCTTCACAATAGCAAGGAGCTGGAACCAACCTAAATGCCCCTCAACTGATGAGTGGATAGAGAAAATGTGGTACATCTACACAATGGAGTTCTATGCAACCTAAAGAAAGATGACATCATGAGCTTTGCAGGAAAATGGCTGGAGCTAGAGGACATCATGCTGAGTGAGTAACACAGTCCTAGAAAAACAAAGGACGAATGGTATCCCTCATCTGTGGAGCTAGTGCCAATTACCTAGTTGTAAGTATTTCTTGTGTACGGCCCCTTGAGCTTTTGCCCAAAGCAGTTGGGAGTGATGCATATTGGAAACAACAACAACAACAACAAACACCAGGGAAAGGACTGCATCAGAGAACTGACTGAAACAGTGAACTTCTGCTCAAAACAGTCAACTTTCACATGGAGAATTTTGAGAAAGACTGAGAGAGAGATAAAGAGCATGTTTGGCAGAATGCATGAGCTCAGGTGGGGTGGGGGGATAGGGTGGGGGACACGCGTCTAGATTTGATAAAAAAATATAAATAAATAAAAAGGGTTTTTTTGTTGTTTTGGGGTTTTTTTGGGAGGGGGTGTTCTTGAGACAGGGTCTCCCTATAGCCCTAGCTGGCCTGGAACTCACTCTGTAGACCAGGCTGACCTTGAACTCACAGAGATCCACCTGCCTCTGCCTCCCAAGTGCTGGGATTACAGGTATGCACCACCATGCCCAAGGTTGAACACCTTTTAAAGGGACAAGAAAACTTTCCCAGAAGCCTCTGTTACATTTATCTCCCATCACTGGCCTGTGTCCCATCCACTGCACATCTTTACACTGGAAAGGAAATGAGAATCCCATACATGGCTTGAACAAAGACTAATATACTGCTACTGCACCAGGGAAAGTATCTAGACTCCCTTAATAAAGCAGACAACTGAATTTCTGAACCAAAGTGGAGATCTGCTGAATGGACACCAGGGAGTGTCAGCCCAGGTGAGTGGCTTGTGGGACTGCTGCAGGCTGATCTGACACTTTAGGACTTTGTCTCTCATGGCCTGACACCACCTTTACATGCTTCCTTGTAAAGCCCTTGGTAGCCGTGGCCAGGTGGCACGCACGCATCTTGGCATCTCTTGAACATATTACCCATGACTCACAGTGGGCAAAATAAAGTGATAGGAAGGTATGTTGGGTTGGTGTGGGGACTGAAAAGGTAGTATGGTAGAACTCAGAGGAAAGAAAACCCTTCCTCCGTCTACACTGAGCTGTAGCAGAAGATACATAAGCTTCACGTCAAGGAGGGTGTGGCTCTGGCAGGCCTGAGCAAAGGCCAAGGGTACTGAAGGCAGAGGCTGGGAAGCCAGCCAGGCCCACAGAAGTGAAACAGTTAGACTCACTCGGGTAGCTTCACCCAGGATTTCCACCCTTGTATTTATAGATATCTTAAGGATTGAAATAACCTAAGCTAGGGATGTAGCTCAGCTGATAGAACTGGCCTCACATGCACAAGGTCCTCAGTTCAGTACCCAGCACCACACGAACCAAACATGGTGGTACACACCTGTGATCCCAGTGCTGAGGTGGTAGAGATTTAAAAAAAGCTCAGAAACTCTGTGAGTTCAAGACCAGCCTAGTTCAAGGTCTACACAGCAAGTTCCACGCCCTCTGGGACTACAGGGAGACACTGCCTCAAACAAACAAACATATGAACAAGTCAGAAACTCATGATAATCTAGGGCTGTAGAGTTGGCTCAGCAATTAAGAGTACTGGCTGCTCTTGCAGAGGACCTGGGTTCAGTTCCCAGCACCCACATGGTTGATAACAACTGTCTGTAACTCCAGTTCTAGGAGATCCAACATCCTCTTCTGACCTCTGGGGCATTGCTCAAGACAGGTTCACTTACATACATGCAGGTAATATACTCATACTTATAAAATAAAAATAATAAATATTAAAAAAGAAATTCATGATCATCCTTGGCTATCTAAAAAGTTCAAGCCTAAGGTGGATTAAATGAGATCCTCCTTCAAAGCAAAACAAAAACCAATAATTGAAATAGCCTTGCATTTGTTATTAAATAGTCAATATATTTTAATATTTTTTAAATTTTTATATTTTAAATTTTTAATATTATTTCTTACAAAATGTTCTAACTTTAAAAAAAGAGGCTGGGCATGGTGGTGCATGCCTTTAATCCCAGCACTCAGGAGGCAGAGGCAGGTGGATCTCTGTGAGTTCAAGGCCAGCCTGATCTACAGAGCAAGCTCCAGGTCAGCTGAGACTAAAGGGAGACCCTGTCTCCAAAAGACCAAAAAAAAAAAAAACAAAAAAAACAAAAAAAAACAAACCCCACAAATGCTACAAGTACCAATACAACTTAATAACCTATGCTGATGCTAATAGACAGTGTAAACATAAACTACATGTATATTTGTGAATATGGACATGACTACATGTAGTAAATGTGTGTGAGAGAGAGCCAGAGAAAGCTCATCAAGACCCCCTTGGTAAGCAAAGAGAATGCAGGGATTTAAAATCCATGTGTAAATTCTTTGATACTTCTGCATGAAGATGTAGGGTCTATACACATATATATGTATATGTGTATAAATATTCATGTATATGTATATACCCTCTTCTTGAATTTGGGCCTTAGTGATTCATTCATTAGCCAACATTTGTGACTAGCTGACCAATAGAATAAAAGGAAAACTACACTATATTTTCAGCTGCTAATATAAATGACAGTGCAGCTGCTCCCTAGTCTCTTGGGGTCTTGGCCTTTGGAGCCCTGTATTGCCATGTAAGAAGTCCAAGATAGTCAAGCTTGGAGGAAATCAAGCCGCAAGGAGGGCAGAGGTGCAGGTGCTCTTGCTAATAGGGCCAACGGAATTTCCCATCAATAGCTGCCATCAGTTGCTCCTGTTTGTTTCAAACACACCTCTACAGAGTTATCTAATAGTTTTTATTTTGAAGTACTTAGTGATATCAATTTGGGTGAGTTCTGAAATGCCCAACAATACAATATATCTGCCAAGATTTTCACCTCAAACATAAAACACATGTGCATTGATCCTGTGTGGTGTATGTGTTACAAGTATCAAGTAGGAGGATCCAAGTAACATTCATTCTCAAAACATTAGGCTGGATTCTGCACTTGACCTAGGCTCAGATAGCTCTTAATGTTCTATGAGGTGAGGCCTGTGGGGAGACCTGTGGGGAGGGGGGCTGAGGGTTTCCCTGAAAGAACAGCAGGGACTGCAGGATGTTGAGGCGGATGGAAGAAAGCAGAGAGGTGTTTGATCTAGCAGTCAGACTAGATGCAACCAGCCTTTCTGCTTATATAAAAGAAGAAACTTGGCAGGGCATTGTGGTGCATGCCTTCAATCCAAGCACTTGGGAGGCAGAGGCAGCTAAATGTCCGTGAGTTCAAAGCCAGCCTGGTCTACATAGCAAGACTCTGCTTCCTTCCCAAAGGAGGAGGAGGAGGAGGAGGAGGAGGAGGAGGAGGAGGAGAAGGAGGAGGAGGAGGAGGAGGGAGAGGAACACAAACCACTTTTCAAAGTGAAATGTCCTAGGACATATACATAAGACACACATGTAAAACATTTATCTTGGAAACTGGGATTGACCAATTTATATAACACAAGGGCAAACAAACAAAAATTAGCATCCTTAAAAATCAAACAAGCTTGGATTTAAGATAAGAAGCATTAAGTAAGAAGAAGCATGATATCTTATAATTGTAAAAAAATTTTTTTGATCTTTTTAAGACAGGGTCTCCCTGTAGCCCAAGTTGGCCTAGAACTTGTTATGTAGACCAGGCTGGTCTTGAACTCACAGAGATCCATCTGCCTCTGGCTCCTGAATGCTGGGACTAAAGGTGTGTGCCACTATGCCTGGCCCTAGACTTGTAAAATTTTGAACTGCAATGAATAGATATTCCACAAGTTATAAGTAAATTCGAGGTAAATTATATATCAAAAGGAAACTTTATTTCATTTATTTATTTTTAAATTTTTATTTATTTCTGTATGTGTCTGAATGTACTGTCTGCATGCAAGTTTGTGCACCCGTGTCGCGCAATGCCTCGGAGGTCAGAAGAGGGTGTTGGATTCCCCTGGAACTGGAGTTCTCCTGGAATTGGAGGTTCAGACGGTTCTTGGCCACCATGTGGGTGCTGGGGATCAAACCCGGGTCCTCTGTAAGAGTGGTCAGTGCTCTTAACCGCTAAGGCCATCTCTCCAGCCCCAGCAAAAGGAAACTTTAAAAACCAACAAAACAAAACAAAAATACATAAGGTAACAACTATAGAAAATACAAGGAGAAATAGAAAGAAAGAAAAATGTTAGTAGTAGAAGGTTGTATTTTATGTGACCCTATGACCAGTACAGAAAGACAAGAATATTGGCCATCAAAATAACATAATAAGATGGATCCCTTTGGGTGTGGTAGTACACATCTATACTCTCAGCTACTTGGGAGGCTAAAGCAGTGTTCTACTCTGCTTTCAAATGGTGTGACAATAAGATCTCCTGAGACCAGCAGAAGCACAGGAAGGCAGGTAGAAACTGGGTGCTTCAGCAAGGCTGATTATTGATTGACTTAACCTAGCTAATCTGTTAATCCAGTTGTCTTTGGCTTAATTGGCTTTTGTGGCTGTGGGGGCAGAGTTATCCTCCAGTTGGTATTAAAGGTAGGGTTGTGTGAGTCTTGAGATCTGAGATCTCCAACACCAGATGAAGCAGCAGGTACACAGGCTAAAGAGCCCCCCCCACACCCCCAACTCAAAAAAAAAAGCAAGGAGGCAAGCAAAGCAAGCCTTCAACACAGTGAAGAGGCATTTAGGACTCACATTGGAATACAGGCAAGGAGGAGCCCATATGCCAGGAACGAAGAAGAGAACAACATGGGAAATGGGCAGGATAACCCGCACCAAGCTTTACCAAACCTATGGAATATTCCTACAGTGGAATCCCTCTGGGGATGGCCAGGACACAGTATCAGAAACCCAATTGGGAACATATTAAAGAACCACAACATTATAAAGAACAAATCAAAAGAACTGAGAAAAGAGAATGGAAGAACTCAAGAAGGACCTAGGAGGGAGAGAATGACAAACTCCAGAAGGAATGGAAACACTGAAAGACTCCCATGCTGAAAAAGGATAAGGAAAACCAACCAGCGAATAAGCAAAGAGCTACAGGAAGAGATTGAGAAGCTCCAAAAATGAAGTAGAAATACTAAAGAAATTCAGAAGAGGAAATGAAAAAGGAAATCAAACACTCATCCAATCAAGAAGAAAGGAATGGAAAAAAGCCTCAGAAGCAGAATGGAGGATAGCAGAACAAAGAATATCAGACCTGGAAGATAACACAGAACAACTAAAAACCTCGAGGAAGATTATGAAAAATTTAAAATACACAAAAGTGGAACAACCAGGAATTGTGGGACACTATGAAAATATCGAACCTCTGCACCATAGGAATGAGGAAGGAGAAGAATCCCAGAGAATGGTATTGATCAGATCTTCAACCGAATAATAGATGAAAACTTCCCCAAACTAAAAATGACAAACCAATACAAATACAAGAAGCACAAGAACTCCAAAAGACAAGATCAGAAAAGAAATTCTCCATGACACATCATAGTTAAAATGCTAGATACCCAAACAAAGACAAAAATCCTTAAAGCCACAAGAGAGAAAACAACACTGACAGCTATAAGGGGAACCCTATCAGAAAATACAACTGACTCTCAATGCACAAACTATGAAAGCAAAGAAGACCTGGAGCAAAGCATTCCCAGTGTTAAAGGACAATAGATGCCACCTCAGGTACTATACCCAGCAAAAATGTTAATTATAGTTGAAGGAGAGAGAAAAACCTTCCATAACATACATGAGTTGAAAGAATACATGTCCAGAAAACCAACCCTTCAGAGAATACTTGAAGCAATTCAAAGGACAGAAGAAAGCATTTTAAGCATTTAACTATAAAAATACACTAACAATAAAGCAGGAAATATCTAACAGATACTAACATGCTGCACTATTGCTTGGCTTCCACTAAGACAGGCTCCCTGAGTTATCGATTGGTGTTGTGTGGCCAAAGGAGAGGTAAGGCCTGACAGGGAAATTGAAAGAGCCATCAGGGTAGCTGAATATAAGGGCATTCTTGGCTACATTCAAGAAACTCACACTTCCATTATCACAATCAAGGAACACTCCAACCTCGCCCACTGGAATCTCTACATAGTGAGGAGATGTTGGGCAGGTGGTCAGGAGGCTGCAATGGTCACCCACCTTCACAAATACAAGGATAAACACGTCCTCTAATTCAGTCAGAAGAAAGGAGCAACCAACCCCAGGCACATAGAAAGATAAATCAATAAAAGCACAACTGCAGAAGTAGAAACCTAAACCCAAACACAAATGGATAACAAGCGAAAAGGAAGCAACACAAACCTATCAGTCATAACCTTAAATATTAATGGACTAAATTCCCCAATCAAAAAGACATAGACGGGAATTGGATTAGGAAACAGAATCCATCGATATTCTGTCTACAAGAAACACTCCATACCTTCAAGGACAGTACCACCTTTAAAAGTGAAAGGATGGAAAAATATTCTAAGCAAATGGTACCAAAAAAAGCAGGTGTTGCTATTTTAATATCAACAAGAATAGACTTCAAAATAGAAAAGAAACAGAAGATGACAAAAAGGCCCCATTACATTTTTATCAAAGGAACAATTCACCAAGAAGGATTTCATCAATTCCAATATGAATAATATGCCCCAAATTCTGTCGACTCAAACTCTTATAAAGGACATCTCAGGACCACAAGTCACACACTAACCTAGGACACTATAGTAGGGGATTTCAAAACTCCACTAAGTCTTTTGGAGTAGGTCAACAGGACAAAGAATAAACAGAGAGACATCTGAGAACTAACAGATATGTTACTACCAAATGGACCTCATAGCCTCTACCGAATATTCCACCCTGAATTACCAGAGAATACCACTTTCACTCAGCACCCCATGGAACATTCCCAAAATTGACCACATACTCGGACACAGAAGAAACTCCCAAATACAAAAAGATTGAAATAATTTCATGCATTTTCTCAGACCACAGGCAATGAAAGCTCAACATCAACACTAGGATAATGCCCTACTACTACAAGAACAAATAGCAGACTAAACATAACACTCCTTATAATGAATGGGCAAGGAAGAGATAAAGAAAAGGAAATAAAGCCATTCCTGGAGACTGAATACATGACAGACAACACAACAAATAACCTAATGCGAGAACTTAAAAGCAGTCCTAAAGAGGATTAGTTTATGAGCTCCTGGGTTGCCTACATTAGAAAAACAGAAAGAGTCACACGAATGAAGATCTAACACATACAGCTTAAAAGCACTTGAGAGGCAACAACAGATGAACCCTAAACAACAAGACAGGAGGAAATAAAGAAAACATGGAGCAGTAAATCAATGAAACAGAAAACAAAGAAAACAATACAAAAAATCAGACGTATCCAAAATTGGTTCTTTGAAAGAATAACAAGAGATAGACAGACCTCTACCCAGTTAACCAAAGAAAGAAGGAACAACTCCAAATCATACAAATCCATGAATGAAAAGGGTAAATATCACGAACAGACAGGAAAAGATCCAGAAAAATCACACGGAATACTTCAAAAACTATAGTCTTTCACCAAATTTTGAAAAGACCAGAAGAAAAATGGGATGAATATCTGAAATCCTGGGAATCACCAAAGCTCAACCCAAGAGGAGATCGGCATCTTAACAGACCCATTATAACATGAAGATAATTGAGATATGTAATAAAGAAACCCTCCCAGCTAAAAGAAGCCTCAGGCCAGGATGGTTTCATAACAGAATTCTAATAAAACATTTCAAAAAGAACCTACTACCAATATGTGCTGAAACTGTTTAGAAAGATACAACAAGAGGGAATTCCCAAAGTCCTTCTTATGAAGCCAGCATCACTCTAGTACCAAAACCAGGCAAGATACAATAAAAAAGGAAAATTATTAGACCCTCTCCCTAATGAAAACACAGATGCCAAATTTCATAAACAGGTTACTGGCAAATCATGATACAGAGACCCACATCAGAAGATCATCCATCATATCAAAGTTGGATTCAGGGTACCAGAAGACGAGGATGGTTCACAACAAAAATCAATAACATTCACGTCAAACACATAAATGGAATGAAAGACAAAAAACCACACCATGCATCTCAATTGATGCAAAAAAAAAAAAGCCTTTGACAAATCCAGCATCCCTTCATGCTTAAAGTCCTAGAATGGAATTGGATTGGGGGAGGGATCATTCCTCAATTGTATCAAGCCATATACAGGAAACCCACAGCCAATATCATGCCTAAATGGGGAAATGACAAAACATCCCTTTAAAGTAGGAATCAGCAAGGCTCGCCCCCTGCACCACTCCTCTTCAAATAAGTGCCTGAAAAACACTTGCTAGAGCAATTAGGCAGGAAAAGGGAAATTAAAGGAGTACTAATTGGAAAGAGGAAGTCAAGCATCCCTATTTGGCTGATTAATATGATTGGGTTTACGTAAGGATGCTAACAAACTCCACTTGCGGAAAACTCCTAGAAATGATTAACACACAGCTTCAGCAAAGTGGCAGGTTTACATAAATTAACCTTAAAAATCAAATGGCCTTTTCTTTACACCAAGACAAGCAACTGGAAGAAGAATTCAAGAGTACCTTCCACTCCACAATAGCCAAAAACAATAAAAATACCTAGGAACGAACTAAACCAAAGACACAAAGGAAGCTCTATACAAAAAATTTTAAACTTTAAAGAAGAAATCGAAGAAGACATCAGAAGATGGAAAAACCCCAATGCTCAGGAGTGGTTAAATTAAACATTGTAAATATCCATTCTAGCCCAAAACTCTGTTATAGATTTAAGCAATTCAATAAAAATCCCCAAGATTTTTCTGTTCACGGCTTGGAAAAAAAAAAGTCATTAAATCATTTGGGAAAAACAAAAGACCCCGAACTAGCCAAAACACCCTGACTGAAAAAGAGCTACACAGGGGGATACTCATGAACAGACTTCAAACGATACTGACAGGGCTATAGTCATAAAAACAGCCTGGTGATTAAAGAGACAAAATAGGACTTGTTGACCATGGAAACAAAACCGAAAACACAAACATGAGCACATACAATTCAGCCCGACTCATATTTGACAACGGGGCAAGAAGAACAATGAGAAAGACAGCATTCTCTCACAAGTGGTGTTGCCAAAAACTGATCACCACTTGTAGAAGAATTGAAATTAACCCCTACCTATCTCCCCTGTAACAAAAATCAACTAGGATAGACAAAACCTCAACGTGAAAAAAAAAAAACCAAACTCTGAAGGCAATAGAAAAAAAGTTGGCAGCAGACTACAAGAAATAGCCATAAGAAAAGACTTCCTAAATCAGACACAGCTGCGCAAGAATTAAGGTCGAACATTGAACAAATGGACTTCATTAAACTTCAAAAGCTTCTGTACATCAAAAGAAACAATCAAGGGAAGTGAAAGAGAAACCCACAGAGTGGGAGGAGAAACCTTTCACTGCAGAAACATCTGACAAAGCATTCGATTTCCAGGATATGATAAACTACTCAAAAACAAAAAGAAAGAAACAAAATGACCACTCAATAGATGTGAGCAAAGGCTGTAACAGAGACTTCCACATGGAATTAGAGATGCTAGAAAAAAAAAAAAAAAACTAAAAATATAAAACAAATCATTAAGGGAGAATGCAAATCAAAACCACTTTAAATAGATATCATCTTACTCCAATAAGACTGGGCTAGATCAGAAACAATATGAAATACCAAGTGCTTGGAGAGGTTGTGGGGAAAAAGGGGAACACTTCATCCACTGCTGAGTGGGAATGCTAAAACCATGCGACCACTATGGAAAGCATGTAGAGAACCCTTGGAAGACTTGGAAGGAACTGCCACGCCGACCCACCATACCATTAGGGCATGTACCCTCAAGACTCACCGCCACCGCAGAATACACGCTACGGCCATGTTTATTCAGCTCTCTCACAATAGCAAGGAGCTGGAAACCAACCCAAATGCCCCTCAACTGAAAATGAGGTGATAAGAAAATGTGGTAACATCTATACAATGAAGTTCTATTGCGAAATAAAGAAAGTTGACATCAATGAGCCTTTGGCAGTGAAAATGCTGGAGCTAGAGGACATCATGCAAGTGAAGTAACAACAGTCCCAGAGAAAACATGACGAATGGTATCCTCACGTGGGAATGTTAGGGCACAGTCATTCTAGTTGTAGTACTTTCTTGTGCATGGCCCCTTGAGCTTTTGTCCCAAGCAGTTTGGGAGTGATGCATAGGAAAACAGCAACAACCAACAACAGAAGGACTGCATCAAGAACTGACTGAAACATGAACTTCTGCTCAAAACAGACAATTCCACATGGAGAATATTGAGAAAGACTGAGAAAGAGATGAAAAGCAGCTTGGCAGAATGCATGGAGCTCTGGTGGGGTGGGGACACAGGTCTAAGATTTTGATTAAAAGAAGAATATATTATATATCAAATGGTGTGGACCAAAAACCACTGACCAAAACAAATTTGGGAGAGAAAGGTTCTTTGCATTTACACCAGCACCAAGGAGCCGCAGGTAGAACTCAGGGCAGGAGAAACCTGGAGCACAGACCATGAAGGGTTACCATGCATCTTACTGGCTTGCTCCCCTGGACCATGGCTCAACCTGCTTTTTAATACAATACAGGACCACCTGCCCAGGTAGTGCAACCCACAAGTGGGCTTGGGCATTCTTATCACCAACAGGAATCAAGAAAATGTCCTAGACATGCCTACAGGAACAATACCTGGGTAATCCCTCAGTTGAGGTTCCCTCTACCCAGCTGTGTCAAGTTGAAATTGGACAACTGAAGCTGTCCAACACAGGCAGGACAATTAACTTTAGTTCAAAAGCCAACCTGAAGTAGTTGGCGGTGAGACACTGTTTCAACACACAAACATACACACGCACCACCACCATGAGAAAATCTCTTGAACATATATGTTAAAATATTGAAATGCTGAATCAGAGAATATGTTTTCTTAAAAGTATCTGTTCAATAGTAAGGGAAATGTGACTCTATTAGATTGAAATAATACTGCATTAACTTCCAAAATATGTAATTAGTACAGATGAAATTCTCTTACAGTGGGGCTAGCAAGATGCTCAGCAGGTAAAAGCTCTTGCTGTACAAGCCTGATGACTGGAGTATCTGTAATCCCAGAATTCCTATGGTGAGAAGGAAGGTGGAAACAGGAGAATTGCTCAGAAGCTCACAGGCCTGCTAGCCTGGCCTATGCAATGTAGCACAAGCAGCAAGAGAGATCCTGTCTCAAAACCCAGGTAGGAGGAAAGAACCAAGTCCCCAAAGTTGTCCTCTGATCTCCACACATGTGCTATAGAACACACACACACACACACCCGCTTTCACATACACACACACACACACACACGTAGTACACAAATGAGTGCACATTTACAACAATAATAAATAAAATAAAAAATTTTGGCCTTTTTGAGATAGGGACTCCCTATAGTTCCAGTTGGCCTGGAATTTGCTATGTAGACCAGGCTGGCCTTGAACTCACAGAGATTCGCCTGCCTCTGCCTCCTGAGTACTGGGATTAAAGGTGTATGCCACCATGCCCAGCTTAAAGTATTTTAAAATGTTCCTGACAGCATTACCATTTGGAGAATTTAAACTCTCTGTTAACTCTGGATAACAATGCACCTAAAAGTATAGGAAATCTGCAAAGGTGCATGAGTGTGCGTGTGTGCATGTGCGTGTGTGTGTGTGTGTGTCTGTGAGTGTGTCTGTGTGTGTGTCTGTGTATCAGAGAATCTCTGGACCTGTAATCTTGGCTCTTTGGAAGCAGAATCAATCAGGAAGATGTCCATAAGTTCAAGGCCAGTGTAAGTAAAATAGGGAGCTCTGTCTCTAACAAACTAATGAACAATAAAAATCTAACAACCAAGAATCTATGGGAAATAGTCAAAATAAGTTTGCAGAAAAAATTCAAAAATCTACATATCAAAAAACAAAAAGCAATACAAACCACATAAGTGGACTAGTTTTTAGAAAGTCTGACTAAAGATATCTGCTTAACTTATTCAAAAGTGTACTAAATTGCTCCAAGAACTAGTTCTTTGTATAAAATAATATAATATATAAGTACTAATTTACTGAAGAAAAATGCACAAAAGTTTAAATATCTAACATTTTAAGAAATGAAGTTTTGCCAGGCGTGGTGGTGCACGCCTTTAATCCTATCACTTGGGAGGCAGAGGCAGGTGGATCTTTGTGAGTTCAAGGCCAGCCTGGTCTACAGAGCAAGTTCCAGGACAGCTGGGGGCTACAGGGAGACCCTGTATCAAAAAGACAAAAAAAAAAGAAATGAAGTTTCAAGGATCATAACTAGCTGCTTATGACTTTGTGTAAAGGCAACTCAGTGGATTTCCTAGGAAATAGAAATTGCTCAAATTTTTCAGAACAGAAAGGAAATCTAAATGATAATGAACATGGAATAATTAGAAAATGTTAGTAATGTGCTAGTCTCCACCCACAAAAGAAGAAAAAGAAAAATCATGTTAATCACCCTGATGGACATAGACAGAAAAATTCTCAATATGATACTTGAAAAATGAATTAAAGTGCACATCAAAAGAAAGATCATTCACCATGATCAAGATGTCTCATTTCAGAGATGCAGGGATGATTCAATATACATAATTCTATACATGTAATCCATCATAAACAGACTCAAGTATAGAAACCATATAATCATTTCATTAGATGCAGAAGGCCTTTGACAAAAATCCAATATCCCTTCATGTTAAAGGTCATGGAGAATGTAGGGATACAGGGGACATACTTCAACGTAATAAAAGTAATCTACAACAAGCCCACAGCCAACATCATGCTAAATGGAGAAAAACTCAGAGTATTTCCACTAAAATCAGGAGCAAGACAAGGATGTTCACCATCTCTGTTCCTTTTCCATATAATGCTGAAGTTTTAGCTAGAACAATGAGATAAGTGAAGGAGATAAAGAGCCTGCAAATTGGAAAGGAAGAAATGAAAGTTTTTGCAGATAATATTATTTTATACATAACAGACCCATCAGAAAACTTCTAGAGCTAATAAACACATTCAGCAAATAGCAGGATACAAAATCAATATGCAAAATCAGTATCCTTCCTATATACCAAAACAACAAACATACAGAGAAAAAAACCCAGAGAAACAATATCATTCACAGTAGCCTTAAGATTTTGGGTGGGGTGTGGTGGCACATGCTTTTAATCCCTGCACTCAGGAGGCAGAGGCATGTGGATCTTTGTGAGTTCAAGGCCAGCCTGGTCTACAGAGCGAGCTCCAGGTCAGCTGGGACTAAAAGGAGACCCTGTGTCAAAAAAAAAAAAAAGAAAGAATGAAATCTTGGAATAACTCTAATCAAGGAAGTGAAAGACTTGTGTATTAAAAATTTTAAGACTTGAAGAAGACACTGTCCATTCTCATGAATAGGTAGGATTAATGTTGTGAAAATGGTCCTGCTACCAAAAGCAATCTTCAGAGTCAATGCATTCCCATTACAATTCCAACACAATTCTTCACAAAAAAATTAAAAATCTCTAATTTTGTATGGAACCACAAAAAAATCCAGGACAGTCAAAACAATCCTGAACAACAAAGGAAACACTGGAGACATCACCATCCCTGATGTCAAATTATACTGCAAAACTTAATGGGGCCTCATTTAAACTCAAAAGCTTCTATACATCAAAAGAAACAATCAAGGAAGTGAAAAGAAAACCCACAGAGTGGGAGGAAACCTTCACTGCAGATACATCTGACAAAGCATTGATTTCCAGAATATATAAACTACTCAAAAAACAAAGAAGAAAGAAAACAAATAACCCACTCAATAGATGGCACAAAGAGCTGAACAGAGACTTCACAAGTGAGGAATTAGAGATGTCTGAGAAACACCTTAAGAAGTGTTCAACATCACTAATCATTAAGGAAATGCAAATCAAAACCACTTTAAGATATCATCTTACTCCAATAAGACTGGCTAGGATCAAGAAAACAAATGATACCAAGTGCCGGAGAGGCTGTGGGGAAAGGGGAACACTCATCCACTGCTGGTGGAAATGTAAACTTGTACAGCCACTGTGGAAAACAGTGTGGAGAACCCTAGGAAGACTCAAAATGAGCTTGCCATCTGACCCAGTCATACCATCCTGGGTATATACCTACAAGACTCATCTTACCACATAGATGCATGCACAGCCATGCTTATTGCAGCTCTCTTCACAATAGCAAGGAGCTGGAACCAACCCAAGTGCCCCTCAACTGAGAAGTGGATAGAGAAAATGTGGTACATCTACACAATGGAGTTCTATGCAGTGGTAAAGAAAGATGACATCATGAACTTTGCAGGTAAATGGATGGAACTACAATATATAATGTTAAGTGAATGTAACACAGTCCGCAAAAAACAAACAATGAATGGTATCCCTCATCTGTGGATGCTAGCACCAATTACCTAGTTGTAGACAAATGAACAACATTAATGTTATATCCCTCATGATCTGAAACACTGTGCTCTTTTATGTGTGAATCCCTTAACAGGTTCTAGAACTAAGCTAACATTTATTTTCAAGTTAGGGAATTTTTGGTATATGGAAGAGAGTATGTATGCATATTTTAGAGTAATAAAAGATCAAAAGAATTTGGAAAAAAACTAGTTTGTCATAGCATTATGTCTAACCACAGTATTTATTTTATGGGAGTGCTTCTTAGTATTTCTTTAAGTTTATCTTTCTTCGACTTTTGCAAGCCTTTTAAAATATTATACAGTAGTTAAAAGTATCAGCTGGTGTAATTCCCTTTCTGGATGCTTAACGACCATACTTAATGCCCATACCAATTTGGCTGAGGGTCTTAGGAAAATCTTTGTTCCTTGCCTCAGAGGTCAAATAAGTCCCAGGGGATATGCATGGGGTGTCTCTTGAAATGTCCTGCAAATGTGAGTCACCAGTCTTCCTGTGCAGGGAGGTCTTGGAGATCCACTAATGGGACTTCAGCCAGTGTCCAGTCAATAAGAGGAAAGTCTGCTCATGCTTCAAAAAGGGAAGCCTGGTCTAGCAAGATCTGACTCTGTCCTGAGTGGATGGAACTGGTGATTGAAAAGCCAAAAGAGCCAGGGGCTCCCCTCTCCCAAAACCTGATGACCCTTGAGGACAGATCCTCAACTGACCTTGAGAAAACAAAAACCTTGGCTAATCTGGGCTAACTATGTGGCCTTTAACATCCAAAAGGAAAGTATAACCATAAATAAATAAATAGTAAGGCCTGAGAAATTGTACTTCAGGTATAAAACTTGAGATCTTAGTAAAAAGACAAAAAGTTAAAAAAAAAAAAAAAAAAAAAAGAATAGTTGTTTTGCCTGTCATACTGGTAAGTGCAGCTACCCCATGGCTCCATGCTTTTGCCATCCTTCAAAGACATGAGACACAGCTTTTTCTTTTCTTTCTTTTTTTTTTTTTTTTTTTTTTTTTGGTCTTTTCGAGACAGGGTCTCCCTGTAGTCCCAGCTGTCCTGGAACTCACTCTGCAGACCAGGCTGGGCTTGAACTCACAAAGATCCGCCTGCCTCTTGTCTCCCGAGTGCTAGGATTAAAGGCGTGCACCACCATGCCCGGCCCAAGAGACACAGCTTTTCAACCTTCCAATATGGACTGAAGACTTATGTTCTCTCCAAGAATCCTCCAAACCTTCGGTGCCAGATGGGGACTGCTGAGACATCCAGCTTGTAGACTGAGCTACTACTGGGGTTTCAGCCAGGGTGTATCATGGGAAACCAGTACAGGAAGCTCAAGACAGGACACGGTGCTTACTGGGCCTCATTTGGTGACCATGGGAAGGGAAAACCCCAGTGTGGAGCACAAGTGTAGACTTGATGGTGGTTTGGGCTTGCCAAAGAGGAGCCTTCAAACATGACATCTTTCAGCCTAATAAAGAAAAAAATCATAAGCTGAAGATGCTAAAACCTATATGTGGCATGCATATGTGCATATTTTGGAGTGGTGCATATTGGAAGAAACAACAACAGAAAGACTGCATCAAAGAACTGACTGAAATGGTGAACTTCTGCTTGAAACAGTAAACTTCTGCATCCAGAATTTTGAGAGAGACTTGAGAAAAAGATGAAAAGCATGTTTGGCAGAATGCATGAGCTCTGGTGGGATGGGGGGACAAGGAGGGAGCATGTGTCCAAACTTGATTTGAAATTTTGTATGAAATGCAATAAAAATTGGCTTTGAGAAAAAAAATCATACTGCAAAACTATCGTAATAAAAACACCCTGGTATTGGCATAAAAACAGGCACATTGATCAACAGAATACAACTGAGACTCCAGATTCAGGTCCACACATTTATAGCTACCTGATTTTTGACAAACAGGTCAAAAATACACGTTGGTTAAAAGACGATATGTTCAAAAAATGATGTTGGTCAAAGTGGACAGCTACATGTAGAAAAATGAAACTAGATCCCTATCTCTGACCCTGTATAAAACTTAACTCCAAATGGATCAAGGACCACAACATAAAAACCGATTCCTTGAATCTGATGGGGAGAACGTAGGGGATTTACTAGAGCTTATGGGCACAGGAAAGGAGTTTCTAAGGGCTGATTGCCCTCCAGCTCCAAGGGATGTGACACCCTCTTCTGAGGTGCACATGAGCACCTACCTGCATGCAGGCGATACACTCATACACATAAAATAAAAACTATAGGTAAATTTTATTTTGGAGCCTTTTGAGACAGGTCTCCCTGTGGCCTCAGCTGGCCTGTAACTCTCTGTAGACCGGCTGGCCTTGAACTCACAAAGATCCACCTGCCTCTGCCTCCCGAGTGCTAGGATTAAAGACGAAATATTTTAAATAAATAAGTTAATTAAATGTCAAAAAAGGAAAGGGAAGAGAAGGGAAGAGGCCTGAAAGGGCAAAGAAAAGAGCAGGAAGGAGAAAGGAAGGGAGGGGAAGGAGGGACGCAAAGGTAAGAAAAGAGAATTAAATGAAATAAGAGATTCAGACAAACATCACATTTTCTCTCATATGCAGAATCTAGATTTTAGAAATATATACATATGACATTTCAGTAGAAAGGGGATTGTCTGGAAAGAGGAATGGAATCTGTGGAAGAGGAGAGGAGAGACAGGGGGTGTCGTTGTTCAATGTCTTTGAGTCACGCATGACCGCATTCCACATGCTGTCCTTCCCTTCTTGGCTCAGCTCCAGGACTTGTCTCCTGCCTGCAGGCTGACAGTCTCTAGGCTTAGCCCTTACAAGAAGTGAGGAGGGAAAAAAAAAACAACACAGAAGATCAACCGTGGAAATGAAGGAACTCACACGCAGAGAGCAGGGGAGATAGTAACTCCATTTGTTTTCTGTCAGTGAGGTCTATATATTGAAGGCTACTGTGCTCTGGGCAAGGAAGTGGGGGGCAGACAGAAGGGAGGGGTGAGCCACCTTGGCTCTAATTGGGGGGACTGCAGAGCTCCGGTTTGTGCAACAGGTAACTAGAGGTGTGACATTTTGCTCAATGCCTCAAGGGAAGGGGCCATCCAGTTCTGGAAGTTTGCAGAGATAGGGCTAAGCAAGAATCATTGTAATAACCTGAATCTTCCTGCTACAGATAACTCACAGAGGCTATCTGAATGCCCACAGAGATATCAGATAACTGGAGATCTTCTGGGACAGGTCTTACAAGTTCTTGCTTCAAGCCACACACAAAGTTTTATTCCCACAAGGGGGCTGATAGGGGAATGGATCTGAGGAAAGTACATTCTCCACACATACAAAAATATTATAATGAAAGCTGGGTGTGGTGGTGCACGCCTTTAATCCCAGGTCTCAGGAGGCAGAAGCAGGCAGATATCTGTGAATTCAAGGCCATCCTGGCCTACATAGCAAGTTCCAGGCCAGTTGGAGCTACATGGAGACCCTGGCTCAAAATGAACAAACAAACAAAACAAAACAAAACAAAACACAAAAAAGAAAACCTAAATGTAACTCATAATGTAGAAGCCATAATCCCAGTCATGACATGTTCATACTTTGTGCTCAGCCACAAAACAAGAGGCATGGGGTGGAAGAGCAGGACGGAGCCTGACTTCAGGGAGAATGAAAATTTAGAAAGTAGTAAGATGGGAGGGATGGAAGGGACGATAGAACAAGTTCCCATTTGTTTCTTATTTATTCACTTTTTAATTTTTTTAATTTTTTTATTTTTTGAGATAGGGTCTCCCTGTAGCCCCAGCTGGCCTGGAACTCACCAACTAGACTGGGCTGTGAAATCTGCCTGCCTCTGCCCTGGGATTAAAGGGATGGACCACCACACATGGCTCAAATTTCCTCTTATAATAGAGCCAGCCCCTTTTAGATTTCACATTCTTCGGATTTTACAGTGTGCATTCAAGAATTAGATATACTTAATTTTGGATGTGAATGTTATTTTTGTCTTCTGAGAGAAACCTGGAGATGGATAAGTGACTCCAGGGCAACAAACCCAGGAGGGAGGTCCAGGATGGAGCCAGGGACCACAGACAGGCCCTGCAATTGGGATGAGGGCCTGACCTCTAAGGAGAAGAAAGACGAGGAAAGGAATTTTTATTTTCTTGGTTTGTTTTTTGTTGTTTTTTTTTTTTGAGATGGGGGGCGGGGGGGGGGGCTAGGATGTAGCCTAGTTTGTCTTTGAATCCTAAATCTTCTTCCTCAGTCTTTTGAGTGTTAAGATTACAAGTGCGTGCCACCTTAACCTTATTGAGTCAGGAAGGAATTTTGATAAGACTAATAGGAATTCTTGAGCCCGAATGGTCAGTCAGACTGATCACTCCCACACATTGGAGCTGGAGTGATGGCTCACTGGTTAAGAACACTTGCTGCTCTTCCAGAGGACCCAGGTTTGGTTTCTAGCATCCACATGGGGGGGTAACAACCATCGTGATTCCAGTTTCAAGGGATTTGACACCCTCTTCTGGGATTTTTGGGCATTGCATACACATGATGCACTTACATACAAGACACTTGTACATATAAAATAAAAAACATATATAATAAAGAAGAAAAAAAAAAGAAGAGTCTTATCTCTTCCAGGAATGGGTGGTGCTTAGTGTTTCCAGCTACTCTTTTTTTTTTTTTTTTTTTTCTGGGTCCAGCTACTGTTAATGAGTGGAATGCACCCACCCCAGGTGCAACCTCAGTGTGGAAGGCAAATTCCTATGGTGCTGAGCCTGGATTGCCACTCTCCTTGTGGCGCAGTTTAGGGCCGCCACTGCAGAATCTGCACTCTGACCAGGCCTCTGCTGACACTGGTTTTGTGAGCGACTTGGACTTCTCTGCTTTGGGGAACTGCTTTCTTTATTCATCTGTTCATTCATCCACCAACAGGAATAGTAAATACTACATGCTATGCCCTGAGCTACATGCAGGAGACACAACGGTGAGCAGATTCAGGTCCAGGATAATGGCCCGGATGTCTCCTGGGCAGACATACATGAATCAAATGACCAGAGGACATATCCTTCTAGTGTGTAGAAGATCATCATGGGACTTCCTAAAGGAACTGCGATGCAAGACATAAATGCTCAGGAGGAAACAGATCACTCAGTATGGAGGGTGGAAAGAACAAAAACAAAATCATTGTAACTCTGGGAGCCAGGCCCGACCTCACCTGGAGATTCTCCTTGTCCTTTGAAATAGCAATGGTCTGACAGAGCACTGTCTTATCAACATGGAACAACCACCTGTGTCATTCTACATTTTAAGGCTTGTGGACAAGTTATGAAATGACTTTCAGAAGCTCTGCTTATTCACATTGTCCCTAGTCTCACTGTGACCCACAATAATGACTGATGAGTTTCCTCTAATTTGCAAATTTCATTTGCCAAAGTTGGTATTTCCTTATTGTTTCACACAAGTCTTTGAATTCTAGAAAAACTGAATAGTCTTTGTCTCTCTCTTCATTAGCAAACTCAGTTCTGGTTCTAAGTGACGCATTGTCTTTTCTCAGAAGTTACATTGCTGGCATAGGTTTAGGCCTGGCACTCCTGTTTATTTGTATTATGGGCCTGAATTGATGCTTTCTTTGGCGCACAGCTTAGAGCTGCCACTGCAGAATCTGCTCTGACCAGGCCTCTTGCTAAGTACTACCCACTGTGCCCGGAGCTGTATACTAGAGAAACAAAGGTGAACAGACTTTCAGTTCCGCTAGCAGTTGTTGACTAACCGACTGGAAGCTGTTCTGATGGAATTTAGAGGAACTGTGAATGCTGGGAAGAGAGCTTAAGAATCTGGTGGAAGACGGGGATGTGTGTAAGTCAGAGGCAAAGCGTGTGCTTACCATGTACAAGGCCCTGGTACACCCTCAGCAAAGCGTGTGCTTACTGTGTGCAAGGCCCTGGTACACCCTCAGCATTCGTTGCTCCTCCCACCAAAAAAAAAAAGGATCTGGAGAAGAAAGACAGGCCCATCATACACACACAGCCATTGACCCTTGAGCTACAGAGAGCCCATGGAATACTGAGTGGGCTTGGGAACTTGCTCCAATGGCCAAGCTTATGATGGATGTGAGGCTGGAGAAAGCCTTTGAGGACTAAGGACTATAAGTGGATCAGAGCGATAGGAGCATTAGCCCAGGGTAGCAGAGCCATGGAGACACAGAGCACACCTGATTCTTAAGAACTGGAACAAGTGCAGGATGAAAGTCTACTGGCTCCTGTCCTGACAGTTCAAACGCCCCACTAAAGCTTCAATCTATAGATTTTGGAGTTGTTGGTGTTTTTAAGTAGTTCTTTTTCCAGTGATAGGAAATAAATGTTTTTAAAAAAATGAATTCATGGAGCTCTTCGAGGGAAAGGGCCTGAAAAGCCAGCATGTTCTTTTGCTTCATGTTTATATCTAAGACCCATGAGAGATACCAACTTGTGGTGAGGTGTAGAACTGTGGTTGATGACGCGCGTTCGGCTAGACTCCCGCCACTTTGCCTGTCTCTAACCATCCTGTGCGCCGTCCATGGCAGTTTTGATGTGTTGGTTCCTCAGGACGATTTCCTGTGATATACTTTAGATTGACCACAGAGACCACAGACCCCCCTGATTTTATAAATGACCAGCTCTCTCACCTCTCAGATAGGGCTGAAAGCCATGCCACCTCAGCCCCCTATTGATCAAGTGATGTAAGGCTGCATTCCCAAGTGGCTAGCTGGACCACTGGCTTCAGTCCATGAGGTGGGGCAGAGCATCCTTTATCTGATCAGGAGGGACTGTCTTCCTTCCCAACCAGTCGACTTTGGTCCCTCAGAAACACACCCAGAGTTCAGATGCAGTAACAGTGGCCAAACAAATGGGACAGATAGTAAAACATGCCTGAGAAGACCCCCTGTGTGTCAGAGGCCCACCCACATCACCCTTCTCTCTCTCCTCTCTCTCTTCCTCCCTCCTCTAGCCTTCTGTTTTGGAGGAGCATGAATTTGGAGCAGGCTGATTTAGCTGGGATTCCAGAATGCATCTGCTTTCCTGGGTGATGCTCTCTGAGTCCTGCCCACATCTGGGGAAGGAAAAGGTGACAAAGACATAACCAGGGGCTGGTTTGGGAGCAGAAAAGCACATTGAAAGAGACAGGGTGTCCTTCCCTTTGTGGCATCCTTTTCAGTTCTTAGGAGTTAAAAAGCATTTTACTTTCTTTTTTTCTTTTTTTATGTGTATGAATGTACTGTCTGCATGTAGGTTGGTGCACCCGTGTCGTGCAGTGCTCTGCGGAGGTGAGAAGAGGGCGTCGGATTCCCCTGGAACTGGAGTTAAAGACAGTTCTTAGCCGCCATGTGGGTGTTGGGAATTGAACCTGGGTCCTCTGCAAGAGCAGTTGGTGTTCTTAACCACTGAGCCATCTCTCCACCCCCGCGTTTTGCTTTCTAATTCAAGTGGAAGACAGGAGACCCACGCAGCACTTTTGAGGCAGTTTTTACAAACACTAAGGAAGCACTCCTCAGGCTTCCCAGACAAGCAGGGCTGCTCAGACATTTTAAGGATTGCTAATGACTTAATGTCCCGCTGGCTCCACTAACAGGGTGAGCCAGGCATACAACACTGGCCGCTTAGAAACCCATTTGACAGGTTTGTCCCAAAGGGCCTAGGGCAGGGTTAGAGCTCCACCCCCCCTTCCGTCCCCAATGGCCGTCTTGATCTCGGTTTTCCTTTGACCATCCGGTCTAGAACTCTCTGTAGTGGGGGGGGATAGGGAGGTTCGCTTCTGCGCATGCGCAGCAGGCGGATCCTTGCTCTTCACTTCTACCCAGGTCTGTTTCCTATCTAGGGTGTTCTGTGTCTTAGAATAGATGCTGTGAGGGGTTGGGGGAGGGAAAGGGCATGTTCAGGGTAGAATGCCTGATGACACTTTACTGCCAAAGACTCATCTCAATTCTGTGGGACAAAACCCAAAGGCTTGCACCAAGGTGATTGCTTTTACAAACAGGACAAAAGTGTAGTAGCAGTTTTGTTTTATTCATAATGAAAAACAGAGTTTGACCAGTCCCAAATGATGTTTCTTTTATCGCTTGATCTATTCCAGTCTCTCTCTCTCTCTTTCTCTCTCTCTCTCTCTCTCTCTCTCTCTCTCTCTCTCTCTTCTCTCTCTCAGATTCTCGCTCGCTCTGAGTATCTGATACTAGGAAGTGCAAAAGAAACAAGTGTCACAGGCACCCTCCAAGGTCTGCCGGTGATCCAGGAATGATGACGGGAGACTGCCACCTATGGGCCAGGTTCCAGGGACGCCGGCTCGTGTGTTCCTGCAGAGACCATCTCCACACAGAAAGTCTTCCAGGAATGGTTCTTTCTTTAGAATCACTCTTTGCCTCCTTCCAACCCCCCCCCCCCAAAAAGTGCTCTTCGCTCACAACAAATGAACATTTTCCTGCCGTGAGTATGTCATCTTGTAAGCTAAGGTCTACATACAAGAAAAATAATCTGACAGACACCTTGGATCCACAGTCCAAATTAAACACCCCCAGGCGCAGCTCAGTTGATGAAGCACTTGTCCGGCTTGCTCAGTGCCTTGGTTTTAATCCCTAATGCTGAAATTAACAGCCGAACAGGATTGAACAGATGTTCACATCATTTAGCTGTGAGGTCCCGCAGTGGACCCTGCTCCTGCATAGCAACCGAAGTTTTATGGCTGCTTAATAAAAATGAATCAGTTTAATGAATCAGAGACACACATCACCTTGCTGCGCCATCCCAGTGGAAAATCGGCAGGGAAACAACAATTGGGCAAACATCAAAGCCATGACAGTCGCATCTTGAAGGGTGAGAGGGAGGCAGAAAATTCAAGTAGAATTGTGCACAAAGAAGAAAATGAGCCGGGCGTGGTGCGCCTGCCTTATCCTTAGCACTTGGGAGGCGCGAGGCAGAAAAATGTTTTGAGTTGAGCAGCCAGATCTGTGAGTCAACCAGCTGGTCTACAGAAGTTAAGTTTCCAGGACCGCTGGGGCTACCGAGGAGACCTGTCTGGAAAAGACCAAAAAAAAAAACAAAAAAAAAAAAAAAAACAGGAGATGAATGAAATCTAATAAAAGTAGAGATTAGAGTTACATATAGTAAAGGCGATGAGCTGCGAAATGGAAACCACAATTAGATAAACTCTACTCCAAGTGAAAAGGACAATTTACAGAATTTGAGTTCGGGCAGTAGATGGGGGACTATTGCATTATATTGGCTCTAATGGTCTCATGCCATGGTCCTTTGTTATCTAAGATCAGTGTGTTTGTGGACAGGGATTCCACTGTTCTCGCTCTCTTCCAGTCTAAAATCAAATCTGCCACACAATGTTGAATTTTGAGTGATTAGTAAGTTAGTTTCAGGCCAACTATGGCTACAGAAGACTCTGGTCCTGGTGGCTGGAGAAATGGGCTAGCAGTAAGAGCTCTGACTGCTTCGTGCACAGACCTGGGTTCGATTCCCAGCACCCACATGGCCAGCGCAACCATCTGTACCTCCACTCCAGGAGAGAACTCCAGTTCCAGCGGGAATCCGTACCCTCTTGACCTCTGCGGCATGCACGACAGGGTGTGCACAGACCTACAGCGACAGGACCGTACACATAAACAAAATAAAACTTAAAAAAAAAAAAAAAAAAAAAAAAAAAGAAAGAACGAAAGAAAGAAAGAAAGAAAGAAAGAAGAAAGAAGAAAGAAAGGCAAGAAAGAAAGAAAGAAAGTCCTTTTTATTGACTCTATAGCCCGGCGTGGGGCGCCCTCCTTAATCCTAGCACTGGGAGGCAGAGGCAGGCGGATCTTTGTGAGTTCCAACGCCAGCCTGGTTCTCCAGATCAGAGTTCCAGAGAAAGCTGGGGCTAAGGGAGGCCCCTTTCTCAAAAAGACAAAAAAACCAAAATAAAAAAAGTCAAAAACAAGGGGCCAGGGGTGGTGGCACACCACTTTAATCCCAGGCACTTGGGAGGTGGAGGCAGGAGGGTCGGGAGTTCAAGGCCAGCCTGTTCTACATAGTGCATTTCCAGGCCAGCTGGGGCTATAGGGAGGCCCTGTCTCGAAAAGAAAAAAAAGGACAACAAAAAAAAAAACAAAAAAAAAAAAAAGTCAACAGAAGTTAACTGACCCCATAGAAGTAAAATGGGGAGCACAAACAATACAGATTATTCATGTAGTTCACCTGGATAGACAATAAAATAAATGATCCAGATCTACGTCACCTACATGGATAATTCAATGTACATAACACACTAAAATGAGGCAAAAGAAAACATATGTAATTTTATAAAATTTAAAGTACATGAAATGAGTGCATATTACTCACCAAAATATCGTAAAAATATCAAAATCATCCTGGTTATGATTGATCCCTAATAAAGAGGGAGAGGGCCCTTTAAATCTAAGTGTCCTAGTACCACACCACCTAGAGAGGACCTTCGATTTACATGGCATAAGAGTTTATCATCTATCCATCCATCCATCCATCCATCCATCCATCCATCCATCCACCCATCATCTATTATTACAGCCTTGAGCATGCTAGGCAAGTGCTGTATGGCTGAGCTGCACCCTAGCCACACTTCATAAAACTTACAAAGATGGCTTTCTTGAGAGAAAACGAGCCACTAATGAGAACAGGGCAGTATGTTATTCAAAGAACCCTGAAGGAGTTTCAGTGGTTTCTGGTATGGGTTGCTAGTTCCTCTTTCCTAACCCTCAACTTTTGGGACACTGGGAGTGGCTCTGGCCAGCTCCCGTCTTTTTCTACAGGATACTCAGCCTGGTTTTGCACTAGAAAAACCCCTCTTCTCTCCCAGTGGATTTATTCTCAGGTTTCCCTCGGTACTCAACCAGCATTCCAAACTAGCATCCCAAGTTTTACCTGCTGACTTCTGTAGAAGGCTCTATAACCTAGCTCTGCTCTAAAGGGTGCCTGAGCCTGCATATGTAGCTGTTAATGGGTGCTGGTTCCCTGGGCAACAAGCGTTCCTCTGTGTGCTGCAATGCAGGACAGGAGGGCTCTAAACCCTTTGGCTTGGAGGAATATAGAACCATAATCTTTTTTTTTTTAGAAAGTGGATTTCTTTTTTTATTATTATTATTTATTTTTGTATGTGTATGAATGTATTGTCTGCATGCAGGTCTGTGCACCCGTGTCGTGCAATGCCGTGGAGGTCAGAAGAGGGTCTCGGATTCCCCTGGAACTGGAGTTCTCCTGGAATTGGAGTTACAGAAGGTTCTTAGCCGCCATGTGGGTGCTGGGGATCGAACCCGGGTCCTCTGCAAGAGCGTCGGTGCTCTTAACCGCTAGGCTATCTCTCCAGCCCCAGAACCATAATCTTGCAGGATCTCCATGTCCCAGAGACCTGCTTGGCTCTGGCTCCCAAGTGCTGGGATTAAAGAAGTGCACCACCATGCCCTTCGTGAAAAGGACTTTTTTTTTTCTCTTTTCTTCGTGGACCCATATGTCTCTGAGGGTCTTCCAGACAGATGGACGTAGAATTGTTGGCAATAGTTAGCCATGAGCTTAGCCAGGTGTTTTAGTGTGTCTATTCCCATCGACTGTTGCATATTGTCCAATATTTGTTCATTCCTACTCTAATAGGCATAAAATACCATCTGCTTGTTTTAATTTGTCTCTCCTTGTCTTTGAATGAGATCACATATTTTCATGCGGGTAGAGACCATGAAATGTCCTGCGAATTGCTGGCTCCTTTGAATGCTTGGTCCCCAGCTAGTGGCGCAGTTTTGGAAGATGTGGCACCCAGGAGGTAGGAACTAGCTGGAGGAAGTGGGTCACTGTGGGTAGGTTTTAGCGATTAAAGCCTGGCCTGCGCTGGTGGAAGCTTCTGGCTTCCTGACTGTCTGGAAGAGGCAGCCACTGCCTCTTGCTCTACTGCCTGGTTTTCCCACCATGATGGCTTATGTCCCTAAACCATGAGCCAGATGAAACCCTTCTCCACTGAAGTTGATTGTTAGGAAAAATAATTCATATGTATCTTTTGCTTTATTTGGAGAGGTTGCATTTTCTTTTTCTGGCTTGCTTTTATAAAAATTTACTGTAAAAAAAAAAGAATTTACTGTATATTTTCTATAATAACTAGTTGGAAATGTGAGATCCACGTCTGTGTTTGTCTTTTTACTTTGTTAATAAGTATTATTTCAGGGGGCTGGAGAGATGGCCTAGCGGTTAAGAGCGCTGACTACTCTTGCAGAGGACCCGGGTTCAATCCCCAGCACCCACATGACTGCTGAGAACTGTCTTTAACTCCAGTTCCAGGGGACTCTGACACCCTCTTCTGACCTCTGAGGCACTGCATGACATGGGTGCACAGACCTACATGCAGACAGTACATTCATACACATAAAAATAAATAAATAAACAAATAAATTAAGTGTGATTGTCATTAAGAAAAATATCTAAGTTACATAGTCAACTTTTCACTGTTCTTTTGTCTTATTTAAGAAAATCCACTCTCGTTGGAGGCAATATAAATATTTTCCTATAGTTCTGTCTAAATGTTTACAGCTTTTCCTTACCACATCTGAAATTAATCTTTGGTTGGGCAGTGACATATGAAATTAAATTTTTCTCTTTAGAAATATTCTTAGCCAAAGGACTAGGGATGTAGCTCAGTGGTAGATCGCTGAGCTGGAGGCTTTGCAATCCATCCCTAACACCACAAAAAAAGAAAAGAAAAACGGAAAAAAGAAAGAAAAACAATCCAGCCAGCCCCAAATCCTGTGTCATTATTGAGCAGCCTTCCTTCCACTGATTTGTAATGTCACCTGTCACATTCCAAATCTCTATTTCTTTTTCAAATATTTATTTATTTTATATATGTTTGCCTCCATGTTCATAAGTGCCAGTGCTCTTTACTGCTGAGATCCATCTCTCCAGTCCTTCAAATTCCAGTTTCTTTTTTTTTTGGTCTTTTGAGACAGGGTCTCCCTGTAGCCCCAGCTGTCAGGGAACTCACTCTGTAGACCAGGCTGGCCTTGAACTCACAAAGATCCCCCTGCCTCT
>VZQC01003084.1:0-40810 GCA_009823505.1 Rhizomys pruinosus
TGTGAGTTCAAGGCCAGCCTGGTCTACAGAGTGAGTTCCAGGACAGCTGGGGCTACAGGGAGACCCTGTCTCGAAAAGACAAAAAAAAAAAAAGTAGTAGCATACTTAAGAAGAGGGGTTGAAAATGGTGCCCAGAAGGAGGTGGGAAGTGTATAGCTGCAGGGAAGGCACAGAGGGCTTCTTCTGCCCTGTGCTTTAACCTGCCCTCTGGATATCAGAGGCCGTGCTGCTCCTAACCCTGTTTCTTCTAAATACCATGTGTCTTATAAGCGTCTGTTGGGGCTTATCACAGTGGGACAGCAATGCATTTTCTTCATAGCCTTTAAAGGTGGATGGAGTGTACTGTCCTTCATTTGGCACTACAGATTTCAGCAGTCTTATTAACAGCTGCCACCTTATTCCAGAGCCAGTTAGTAAATAATGGAAATAGATATACAGTAACATAAAACGTCAGTTTCAAATAAGTAAATGACAAAATTAGGACCGCAGGAAACTAGGAATAGGAAAAAGCAAATGAAACCAAGAATAAAGCTTGCCGTTCCTTGGGATATAATTTTAACACTATAGCCCAATTATAAGCAAAAATTCTGACTTCTGAAAAGCTGTCAAAGAATTCTTTCATTAACCATTAGGAAGCTTTTCAATTTTCCCACACAGAAATGTCAATATCCAAACAATATGGCTATCTCTCACAAGTCTCTCATTTAAGGATTTTTTTCAGATTTGTTTATGAGCATCTTGAAATATTTTTTATATAAATAGTGGTAATATTACAGATCTTCTAAATTTTGATTTTATATATATATGGAGAGAGAGCATACATGATTGAAAATGAAAAACTAGCACAATGACCTAAAGTGGAATGTACATACCCCAGAGGTTACACAACTCCATTGAGGTATAAGAAATATATGAAAATTGAATTTCCATTTATTTTAAAATATCATTCCTTTTTAATAAACATTTTGCATGTATTTTACTATTTACATAGTCTAATAATATAGTACTACTTATATGCAGTTACTACTAAATTATAAATAAGCACCATACTATATACATTTAAGCACAAAAATAATTTTATCTTGTTTTTGCCTAGGGAGTATGAGGGTCTAAAATGTTCAGATATCACTATTACAATATTGGGCTAATTATGAATTCATAGAAAGAAATATAAACTGATGGACAGAATTGTGGATTTAAGTCAGATCTGAATGGCATGCCCCTATCCTTGAGCAGATCAATTAACCCTTGAGGTCTTTGTTCCTTTCTATTTCCTACAACATGATCATCACTTCCTTTAAAACTGGGGGATCATCAATATTGGCAGTCATCTATTTCTGAGGTGTTCTGGGCACTCCACTCTTGAGGGAAATGGATGAGATGAATCTAGTATGTTCTGGCCACCCTTCAGCAGTCAGGAGCTGCTGTCCCTTGACACTGCATGTGAGCTCAGCCTCTGCTCTTGTTGCATAGAGGCCAGGGGACTAATTAAGCTCATTGTACAGTAGCAAGGTGACATTTGGTGTTGTAGTATCATTGCTTACCTAGTTTCCTTTCTTTTTTTTCTTTTCTCTTTTTTTTTTTTTTTTTTNTATATCAGTTCTGTTAAAACCTTCTGTTTATGACATTTTCGTATGTGTGTTTCTTACTTAGTGGTATTGTGGAATATGATGCAGAAGGCTTCACGAAACTCACTCTGCTGCTGATGTGGAAAGATTTTTGTTTTCTTGTACACAGTGAGTATACTTTTGCTATTGATATGCATTTGGAAATGTTCTAATGTAGTGAGAACCTTCACTATCCTGACTGAGCCTCTTTTGCTTTAGCATATGTGTATTCATTGTGTGCTCATAAAGAGAAAATTTCTCTAAATCAGTGTTTCTCACCCACTAGGATGACCACTTAGAAGACATTTGGTAATGTCTGAAAACATTTCTTGATTGTCACAAGTAGGGAAGGTGTTCAGCAAAGCACATAAACATCCTAGTGTCCCTTTCTCCCGGAACAAGCTGCTCACAACAGAAAATTATTGAGTACAAAATGTCACTATTGCCAAATTGGAGCAGTCCTACCCAAGACAGATTTCTGTTTCAAAATATATGTACAGTGTCAGATCTCAAAACTCTCAAGATTACTCAAACCATGATTACATTGATCTTCTGGTCATAGTCTGTGCCTTTGACCACTATATAATACAGAACATGAAGGGGAGGCAGGATGTGTCCCCATCATCCCCTCAGTGATTTTCCATGGTATCATGATACACAAATGGTTGTTGTGTTATATAACCAATCAGTAGTGGGCCAATAAACATTGGCTCAGTGTTTTCTGATGGGTGGTTTTGATTTTATTTCCTTGTTATTTAGGAGCCAGTGACCTATGATGTCAGGTTTAGGTTATAAGGTAACTAATTCTTTCATTTTGGGTAATTTGGTGTTCAGTGCTCCTGTTCTTCCAAGTTAGTGGCCAAGGAGCCCAGTTTTTCCACCATGAGGTAGGACAAAAGCAGTGGTTTTGAGTTGGCTCCATTCAAGAGGTAGAACTTCCCTGGACCTCAATAAGCCATGCTAGGAAGGGATACTTAGGCCCTATACAGCCGTGATGTCAGATGCCAAATTTGGGAGATTTTTATTTCCCAGCAGGCTTGGCTTCTTAGCTTCCTGGTTGTAATTATTTAGGTCAAAATAGTTTTCAAAATTAAAAAAAAAAACTAATTTTGGGGCTGGAGAAATGGCTCAAGTACTTAAGAGCACTGATTGCTCTTCCAGAGGACCCAGGTTCAATTGCCAGTACCCACATGGCTGCTAACAACCATCTGTAACTCCAGTTCCAGGGGATCTAATGCCCTCTTTTGACCTCTGTGGGCATTGCACAACATGGGTACACTCACATGCAGGCAATAACCTCATACACATAAAATAATAAAATCTTTTTTTTATGTGTGTATGAATGTACTGTCTGCATGTAGGTTTGTGCACCCGTGTCATGCAATGCTGCAGAGGTCAGAAGAGGGTGTCGGATTCCCCTGGAACTGGAGTTAAAGACGGTTCTCAACCACCATGTGGGTGCTGGGGATCGAACCCCGGTCCTCTGCAAGAGCAGTTGGTGCTCTTAACCACTAGGCCATCTCTCCAGCCCCAATAAATAAAATCTTTAAGACTAAATAAATTAAATAAATAAACTGATTTCATACCAGCAGAGCATAAGGGAAGAAGCCCTTAAGTGTGCACAGTGCAGGGGGGACCCCTCCGTGTGAGACCTGATGCTGCCACCTTCCCACAGAGAGGTGGAGAGCTAGTCAGGCGTGGTAGGAAGACGCCTTCTCCCCTCCCTCTGTTGCCTAGTAGTCACCACCTTGTAAGGTGCCTCACCCCACATATGCTTCTGATTGCTAGTTTATTGGGGCTATCTTTACTTTATGAATTGATTTTCATTGAATTTTGTTTGTTTGTTTGTTTGTTTTTTAGACAGGGTCTCCCTATAACCCCAGCTGGCCTGCATCTCACTCTGTAGACCAGGCTGGCCTTGAACTCACAGAGATCCACCTGCCTCTGCCTCCCAAGTGCTAGGATTAAAGGCCTGCTCCACCACACCCGGCTTAAAGGCAGTTCTTAGCTGCTATGTGGGTGCTGGGAATCAAACTTGAGTCCTTTGGAAGAACAGTCAGCGCTCTTAACCACTGAGCCATATCTCCAGCCCCTTTCATTGTATTTTTTTGTGAATTTCATATAACACATTTTGATCATTTTTAGATCCCCTTCTGAATTTGCATCCCCCTTAAATTTCTGTTGTGTCAGGTTGTGTCCCCAAATGCTCCTTAATGTCAGTTCATCCCCTGGAACCTGGTCAACCTATCAAGAGTCTCACTCTTAAACAAGATTGGATCCCCCTTCCCGTAGTCACCGGTCCTGGGGCTATCTTTTGAAATGTGACTGAAAAGGGCACTTTTGTGTGTAGATAAACAGAATTGGAAAGAACGATTTCCAGCTTAGGAGTGCCTCCAACCATACCTGTTCCGATCACCAGCTCAAGCTTCCTTCTGCTCTAGCATCACACGTGCCTGGGGAAGCCTGGTGTTTAGGCCTCAGGGAAATATTGGCCTATGGAGTTTAACCTGTAACCAAGAGTCCACTGGGAGAGGAGGCCTTAAAATTAGAACTGTTCTCACCTGCTACTCAAAACCCAGATCCTGATTGCAACCTCAGTTTAGCTCTCGTGACTTGAAACTCTTCCTGGTGATGGCTTAGCCCAGCTCATCCCTTCCAGAGGAGTCTGTACTTCCTGCAGTGGCAGTGGTGGCTGTGAGGTCCCTCCAGAGTGGCTGTGGACAACCCAGTGTTACATTGGATGAATACCTCAAACAGTTCCTTCATCTTGAACCGGCCTGACATCACAAATCTTTTTCCTGAAAGTTACTTTTTCTCCTAGTCATAATTCTTCAGTTGATGTCAGATCATATCAGACATAAGGAAAAATATGCTTTTTACAGTCTTTAGTTCTAACCTTTATTTTTAGTATGCAACTCAAAAATGGCATAACAGTACATTCAAATAAATAAATAAATAAATAAATAAATAAATAAATAAATAAATAAAGTAAAAATATTTTTTAAAAAAAGGAATCTGTGGTTGCTGGTCAGCTGGGGCTGAAGAATCAGATGTGACTAACAAGAGACCAGCATCACTGAGGTGAAGTCATTTATGAATAGGAATCTGTTTCTTCAGCACACAGAAGTTGTCATCCAAAGGGGCCAAGGCTGCATCCCAAGCTGGCAGCCGAACTTGGCAGTGTGTAAGTCTTCCTTACAATACTGTTTTTAAGGCTTTCTGCTTTAAGTTCTGACCTTGAGTTCCTCCCTGACTTCCCTCAGTGATGGCTTATGACCTAGAAGTGTAGATGAAATAAAACCCTTTCCTCCCCAAGTTGCTTTTGGTTGTGGTGTTTATCACAGCAACAGAAAGCTAACTCAGGGCTGGAGAGATGGCTCAGTGGTTAAGGGCACTGGCTGCTCTTGCAGAGGACCCAGGTTCAATTTCTAAGACCCATATGGCAGCTAAAGACCACTGTCTCAAAGGAAGCAAATGGCATTCCTAAGGATGGCAGCTGAGGTTGGCCTTGTCCGCATGCACACAGTGAGACTCACATACCTATTCTTAAAAAACATTACCATGCACTTGGGAGGCAGAGGCAGGTGGATCTTTGTGAGTTCAAGGCCAGCCTGGTCTACCGAGTGAGTTCCAGGACAGCTGAGGCTACAGGGAGACCCTGTCTCAAAAAGACAAAAACAAAACAAAACAAAACAAAAATATTACCATGGATACTTAAAATTAACTCTGACTCTGTTAAGAGTCAGTTTCTAGAGCTGGAGAGATGGCTCAGCAGTTAAGAGCACTGACCCCCTTGCAGAGGACCCAGGTTCAATTCCCAGCATCTACATGGTGGCTAAAAACTGCCCAGTTCCAGGGGATCTGATGCCCTCTTCTGACCTTCAGAAGCATTTTACGACCAGATGCACTTACACACATGCAAGCAATACCCTCAATCAAATAAAATAAAAATAATAAAAAGTGGGCAGGATTGAAATTTTTTTTTAAAAGACTGTTTCCTAAGTTGTTGAAAATTACAAACTTGAGCCAGGCATGGTGGTGCACCCCTTTAATCTTAGGACTTAGGAGGCAGAGGCAGGTGGAACTTTGTGAGTTCAAGGCCAGCTGGGGCTATAGGGAGACCCTGTCTTGAAAAGACCAAAAAAAATTACAAACTTAGCAGAAAACAAGCAATTATCTTAACAAAAAAAACTCCTGTTTTCTAAGCCAAATTTTTTATAAATGATAAGGACAGAAAGAACGAAAAAAGAAAAATAAATAATTTAAAAATTTAAGGGCAGAATAATTTTTAATTAATTTATTTTTTTTTAATTTTTATTAATTTTTATTTATTTCTGTATGTGTACAAATGTACTGTCTGCATGCAAGTCTGTGCACCCGTGTCGTGCAATGCCGCGGAGGTCAGAAGTGGGTGTCGGATTCCCCTGGAGCTGGAGTTCCCCTGGAATTGGAGTTTCAGACCGTTCTCAGCCGCCATGTGGGTGCTGGGGATCGAACCCGGGTCCTCTGCAAGAGCGGTCGGCGCTCTTACCCGCTAGGCCATCTCTCCAGCCCAATTTATTTATTTTCTATGTTTTCTATGTGTATGAATGTACTGTCTGCATGTAGGATTGTGCACCCGTGTCGTGCAATGCCGCGGAGGTCTGAAGAGGGTGTCGGATTCCCCCGGAACTGGAGTTCTCCTGGAATTGGGAGTTACAGACAGTTCTCAGCTGCCATGTGGGTGCTGGGGATCGAACCCGGGTCCTCTGCAAGAGCAGTCGGTGCTCTTAACCGCTAGGCTATCTCTCCAGCCCCCAGGATTTTTTTTTTTTTTTTTTTTTGATCTTTTATCGAGACAGGGTCTCCCTGTAAGCCTCAGCTGTCCTAGAACTCACTCGTGTTAACCAGGTTCCTTACAAAGATCTGCCTGCTCCTGCCTCTGCCTCCCAAGTGCTAGGATTAAAGGCGTGTGCCACCACGCCCAGCTATATTTTTATGGAAGCCTTGTTTAGAGAATTAAGTTCTAGTTTTACCTCAATGTTGAAACTTGAGCTTGGAAAATCTCTCTAATAAATCCACAATGAATTTTTTTGTTTTGTGGTGTTTGTGTGAGAGTGGACACGTGTGTGCCATGGCATGCATGTACAGGTCAGAAGGCAGCATGTTTGTGTGAGAGTGGACACGTGTGCCATGGCATGCATGTACTGGTCAGAAGGCAGCATGGAAGGACTGGGTCACTCCTACTCCAGGTTCTGGAGATCAGACTCAGGTTCTCAGGCTTGCAAGGCAAATGCTTTTACCTATTGAGCCATCTCTCTCACCCAAACTGACACTTTGAAATGCCTTCTTGGGTCAGGAGAGATGGCTCAGAATTTAAGAGCACCTGGTAGCTAATGACCATCCATAACTCCAGTACTAGGGGATCCAACACTATCTTCTGACCTCCTCAGGTACTGCACAAGGTGGGTGCACTTACAAACATGCAGGAAATATATTCATCACATTAAAAAGTAAGCTGGGTGTAGTGGTGTATGCCTTTAATCCCAGCACTTGGGAGGCAGAGGCAGGTGGATCTCTGTGAGTTCAAGGCCAGCCTGGTCTATAGTGAGTTCCAGGCCAGGGAGAACCTGTCTCAAAAATAATAAATAAATAAATAAATAAATAAATACATTTTACTTTTTTTTTTTTTTTGGTCTTTTTGGGACAGGGTCTCCCTGCTGACCCGGCTGTCTTGGAACTCGCTATGTAGACCAGGCTGGCCTTGAACTCATAGAGATCCGCCTGCTTCTGCCTCCCAAGTGCTAGGATTAAAGGAGTGCACCACCACGCCTGGCTATAAAATATATTTTAAAAAGAAACACCATTTACCAATTTTTTTAAGCTTGACAAAATTATTATTATTTGAATTTTTTTTTTTTTGAGGCAGGGTCTTGCTGTGGCCCCAGCTTGCCTACAACTCATAATGTTTTCTGACAGTTTTTGGTAGTTGTTTGTTTGGGGGGTTTCTTTTTTTTTATGATCTTTTTGACAAAGCTGTAGTCTCTAGCTGTCCTGGAACTTATTATGTAGACCAGGTTGGCTTTGAATTCACAGAGATCCTCCTACCTCTGCCTCCTGAGTGCTAGGACTAAAGGCATGCACCACCACGCCTTGCTAGAGTTGACTCTTAAATGCCTACATATCAGCTGCAGAAAGGGTCGGGGCAGATAGGGGACAGCCCCAATACATTAATACTGTAATTACAAATATAAAAGTGTAACACCAGGCATGGTAGTACACACCTTTAATCCCATTTAATCCCAGCACTAGGGAATCATATGCAGGTGGATCTCTGTGAGTTCAAGGCCAGCCTAGTCTTCATAGCAGCTAGGGCTACAGAAAGACCAAGAAAAAAAAATATAAAATTATTCACAAACCCATATACACACACGCACACACACACACACACACACACACGCACACGCGCACGCACGCGCACACACACACACACACACACACACACACACGCACACGCGCACGCACGCACACGCACACGCACACCCCTGCAGGTTGCGCAAGCCAAGAATAATGCTGTTCGCAAACAATAAAATTTTTTTTAATTTTTTTTATTATTTATTTATTTTTGTATGTGTATGAATGTACTGTCTGCATGCAGGCCTGTGCACCCGTGTCGTGCAATGCCGCGGAGGTCAGAAGAGGGTCTTGGATTCCCCTGGAACTGGAGTTCTCCTGGAATTGGAGTTACAGACGGTTCTTAGCCGCCATGTGGGTGCTGGGGATCGAACCCGGGTCCTCTGCAAGAGCGTCGTTGCTCTTAACCGCTAGGCTATCTCTCCAGCCCCCTATTTTTTATTTTTTATGTGTATGAATGTACTGTCTGCATGCAGGTTTGTGCACCCGTGTCGTGCAATGCCGCGGAGGTCAGAAGAGGGTCTTGGATTCCCCTGGAACTGGAGTTCTCCTGGAATTGGAGTTTCAGAAGGTTCTCGGCCACCATGTGGGTGCTGGGGATCGAACCTAGGTCCTCTGTAAGAGAGATCAGAGCTCTTAACCTCTAGGCCATCTCTCCAGCCCCTTTGTTTTGTTTGTTTTGTTTTTTTTTTGTCTTTTTGAGACAGGGTCTCCCTGTAGCCCCAGCTGTCCTGGAACTCACTCTGTAGACCAGGCTGGCCTTGAACTCACAAAGATCTGCCTGCCTCTGCCTCCCAAGTGCTAGGATTAAAGGCGTGCACCACCATGCCCAGCTCACAATAAATTTTTTAAAAACCCAATGTTTAGCAAACAATAAATTTTAAATGCGAAAATGAAGCATGCACAGGGCTGTCATTTACAGGAATTCAGGGGGCAGACTGAGTTTTGTCCCATGTTATTTAAGACACAAAAATAACGAACAAGTTACATGATCTCAAGGTGCACTCTTAGATAACTCATCACAAATTTATTGTGTATGTGCATGTGTTTACTCGTGTGTGTGTGTGTGTGTGTATGTATATGTGTGTGTGTGTGTGTGTGTGTGTGTGTGTAGGCCAGAGATCAACATCAGGTCCTCTACTGCCCTCCACCATACTTTTGAAATGGTCTCTCCCTGAACTGGAGCTCAGCATCTCCCCTAGACTGGCTGGCCAAAAAGGCCCCAGAATCTGCCTTGTCCCCACCCCCTCAGCGCTAGGGTTACAGACGTGTGCTGATGCACCCAGCTTTTACATGGGTGCTAGGGATCAGAACCCGAGGCCTCACGCTTGCACCACACTTTACACACAGCCATCTCCTCTACCATTTTCAAGAAGAGTAACCAGAATTCTCTGTAAGGGGCAGCGAAGACAACAGAGACATCCTGATTAGAGAGCTCCCAAACAGTTGTTCTTCTGTATACCTTAAACCCCTCCCCTACTAGTTAACGAGGTTCTCATCACATCAACCCAAAAGGTAAAGAACCCAACTTCCTATCAGACAAATGACAGAAACTCCAATTAGTTCAAAAAGCTCAAAAGAGCCTCCATACTGACCAGGAAAAAGAAAGGTAAGGCCCAAGGCGCACCAATCAGGAAGCACTCACTAGGGCTCAGACCTCAAAAACATTCATTTTCTCCTGTGAAAACCAGTAATGGAAAACAGCCACTGCCGCTAAAGAAGACACATAAAAAGTCCCCAAAACAAAGCAGCTGTCAGTGGTGCCAGACCACTTGATTTCACCTTTTATGTGGGATTGACTTGCTTTGTGACTGACACCTTAAAGGTATTTTTCCTTCTAGCTAACTACCTAAAGTTGTTACCAGGTTTTGTTTTTTGTTTTTTGGTCTTTTTGAGACGGGGTCTCCCTGTATTTCCAGCTATCCTGGAACTTGCTATGTAGACCAGGCTGGGATTAAAGGTGCGCGTGACCATTCCCGGCTTGTTACCAGAGTTTTTAGGGCAAAAGCCTGGACTTGAGGAGACTCAATGGGCTGGGCTTTGCCACCTGTCCACCAATATGCAAGAGACCACTAACAGCAAAGAACAGAGAAAGATCAGTATGGCCACACTGCTCCTTTCAGGTTGGCCTGTGCCTCACGCCTCACTTCCCTCAAACATCAGGTCTCCACTTAGAAAACCTCAGTCTGCATGCCCCGTGAATTTCTCCGAAGTGTGGAGAAAAGGCCAGGGGCCAAGGTATTTTACCTAGTCCTTTGGAGTTGCTAAAATTAAAGTGTAAAAATGGAATTCCTAAAAAAAAAAAAATGGAATTCCTGCCAGACATGGTGGCTCACACCTTTAATCCCAGCATTCGGGAGGCAGAGGCAGGAAGATCTCTGTGAGTTCAAGCGCCAGCTGTAGAACTCACTATGTAAACATACACACACACACACACACACACACACACACACACACACACACACACGGAATTCCTCAGTCCTCACAAACCCTAAGGGGTCCATTGATACCAAGTCCATCTTTGGGGTACTAACACGGGAATTAGGCTTAAACAGAGAGAGAACTAGGACAAGGGGCAAGAGCTATGCATAATTAAATCGCCCTGGTCCAAGTGTCCTAACCAGCCTTGTCTGTCTAGATCTCTAAGGTGGCCCAGAGGAGTCTTTATTACTGTCATCACCACCTGAGGGATCAATTTGTTCCCTATAAAGATATCAGTTCTGCATGGTGGTACACGCCTTTAATCCTAGCACTTGGGAGGCAGAGGCAGGCGGATCTTTGTGAGTTCAAGGCCAGCCTGGTCTACAGAGTAAGTTCCAGAACAGCTGGGGCTACAGGGAGACCCTGTCTCGAAAAGGCCAAAAAAAAAAAATAAAGATATCAGTTCTATTTCAGTACATCCATCACTGCTAACTGCCCTCATGGGAGGGTGGGGTCTGTCCTGTGAGGTTTTGTTCCCTGGGATCTAGGGTAACTAAAGGTTTAGGACTGATTTATCTCTGTGCCTTCAGCCTCGAAGGGAGATGAGCTAGGCTGGACAGACTCTCCTTTTCTGATCCACAGGTACCCAAAGTAGACAGGTAAGAAGGCACTAGTGCCAGGCTTTATCTTGCCCTTAGTTACCTTGTGGGCCCAAACTGAGGGCAGTGCTTTTATCAGAATCCTGAAAGTGCTTATTTCATGGGGCTAAGAACTTTCAGAATTTCCTTTCTATCGCTCCCTCCCCTCATGTCTCAGGCTGATGGCCTCAAGCTCTCCAGTTCCTTGAATCCATCACACTGAGGATTGCTACAAGAGTTTATCTGCATCATGCTACTCAGACTAGCTCTTTCAGAGGCACATGGAGGGATACACAAAAGGGAGGTGCCTGAACCACAACAGAAAGGGGAATTACTAAGCAAGGACAGCATGTGCAAGGGCCCAGAGGCGATTTACCAGGCAGTGCCTGAAGATGGAGAGAAATGAGTCTGTACATTAAGGAATAGGGTTTATGGGGCTGCAGAGATGGCTCAATGGTTAAGAGCACCGACTGCTCTTGCAGAGGATGCGGGTTCGATTCCCAGCACCCATGTGGCAGCTAAGAACCATCTTTAACTCCAGTTCCAGGGGAATTCGACGCCCTCTTCTGACCTCCGCAGCATTGCACGACATGGGTGCACCAAGCTACATGCAGACAGTACATTCATACACATAAAAAAATAATTTAAAAATTTTAAAAAGAAGCTAAAATGTAAAATCTATCAAAAAACCTAGGAAAGACTGAAGAGAAGAAGAAAAAAAAGTCCTTAAAAAAAAAAAGGAATACGGTTTCTGAACCAGACAGCTGGGCTCCAGTCCGAGCTCTGCTGTTTAATCTGGTAATCTTGGCCAAGTGACTTTCCCCTGGGTTCCTTACCCTCACCTGTGATGAGAGCAGTGCAGCCTCCTAGAACTGTTGCAAGGGCAGAGCTGATACAGGGCACACAGCTCAGCACTAACTCCCTGCCCACCAGCACACAGCTCAGCACTGACTCCCTGCCCACCAGCACACAGCTCAGCACTGACTCCCTGCCCACCAGCACACAGCTCAGCACTGACCTCCTGCCCACCAGCACACAGCTCCTTTCTGCCCTGCCACTCATCACCATGACACAAACACATGCACCACGAGTAGCCCTGGCTCTGCAGTTCCCATGCTTTCAAATGTCCCGCCTCCTCTTACCCTATGTCTACATCTCTCCTTTGTACAGTAGGCCAGGCCTGGAGAGGCCAATGCAAGCACTGCCTCTTAACTACAGACATCCAGTGGCCTGTACCCGACCCTTGCAGCCATCCAGCACTCAGAAGAATGTGGGCATCAGAGTTCCAAACTCAACACCTTGCTCCCGTTAGGCTGGCCTGTCCCTCACGCCTCACTTCCCTCAAACATCAGGCTTTCACTTAAAAGTAAACCTCAGAGGCTCAGTGGTTAAGAGCACTGGCTGCTCTTACAGAGGACCTGGGTTTGATTCCCAGCACCCACACAGCAGCTAACAACTGTCCATAACTCCAGTTCCAGGGGATTGGACACCTTCTTCTGGCCTAGGCAGGCTGCATGTGGTGCAGTTACATACATGCAGGCAAATTACTCAAACACATAAAATATAAAAGTAAACCTCAGCCCACATATGCTAAGAGTTTCTCCAAATAGTGTGACGTGAGGCTAAAAGTGGAAGTCAAAAATGGAACACCTCAGTCCCTAGAAATGCTAAAGCGTCCTCTGCCCATGCAGCACCAGCACATAGGACAGGCTGCTCTCAACACCTCTGGATGGGGGGAAGAGGGCAGACATGTTCCCCTTTCCAGCTACTCGGTGCTGCACAGCCTGAAAACATGCCTCATTCCTGACTCAGAGCGACACAGTAGTAAATTTATTTATTTATTTACTCTTTTTGAGACCGGGTCTCCCTATAGGCCAGCTGTCCTGGAACTCGCTCTGTAGACCAGGCTGGCCTTGAACTCACAAAGATCTGCCTGCCTCTGCCTCCCAAGTGCTAGGATTAAAGGCGTGCACCACCACGCCCGGCTATAAGTACATTTATTTAAAAAAAAAATAAATGAATAGCAAATAAAAGTGCTCACTTCTAAATATATGACAAGTGATATTTATTGCAAGGTGATGGTACCGGTATATCCTCATGGCTCTGCCATGGGTGGGGAGGCCCCAGTGCACAGTGAAACAGTAGTGCGACATAGACCAGGCAGGGAGTAGATACCTCACCACAGAAAAGGGTGGAACTCCATCCTGAAGAGGGTACACACAGCTCCTAGAGCAGCTTTTTTCTAGAAAGTGGCAGATTTACAGGTGTACACAGGTCTAAGTATTCCACACACATGGGTTGCGGCTTTGGCTTAACAGCTTGGGGCCCAGACTCCACATGAGAGACCAGACTGGCACCCACTTGATGCCCTTGGCCCCAACAGCCTCCAACTCTGCCAACAGTTCCCTCTGACCCAGTCTGATCCATGGCCAAAGAGGACTCAAACTGGCCTGTCAGAGTGCCCTGTCCATCTTTGCATCCTAGATCCCAGCTGAACACAACATTCTGAGTTGCTGACCACATCTGAGAATGCCCACCCAGTCCCTCAGAGCGGCTGGACGAGGCAGGGCCACATGGGCAGTGGCTCTAGCTCACTGTCAGCACTCAGACACATGCCTGAAGAATGCTTCATGTTGATCATCACTGAAACACCGCAGGCAGTGAGGGCACTGAAGTTCGCCCTGACTTCTCTGGGCTCTTCGGGGATGCCCACCCTCTGCAGGGGGTTCCCTCTTTGGTGATCCACACCCAGGCCACAAGCCACCAGGTTCCATAAGCTCCAATGCGTCCATCTCTAGGCACTTGGTAGTTTTGATCCCAGCATGAATCCGGCAGGGGCCTGGCTCCTGAGAGTCCTGAAGAGAAGACAAAGGTGTCTGTTCACACCAGCTGTGCTGGAAGCTACAAAGGCTGGCCTCAGGTTCTAGCAACAAGTGACACTCCATCTACTCCAGAGTAGAACTTAAATCCTGCCATTGCTTCTTGCTGCACCCAAAGTCCAGATGAGGAGGTACTGAGTGAGCAGCAGAAGAGGTCCCATAAGACCTCGCTCATGTGTTCATGAAAGAACAGGCAAGACTGGGGTTTACTCCCAGACCTGAAGAAAAAGCCGTGATTGGACCCAGCAGCATCAGGTCAAGGAAGTGACTCCGAAACCACACACCACCAGAGTGAGGAGAACAGAGCTTGGGGGCGGGGGGGCAACAGAGCAGTAGCAGAGCAGCTAAGCCGTGATTGGACCCAGCAGCATCAGGTCAAGGAAGTGACTCCGAAACCACACACCACCAGAGTGAGGAGAACAGAGCTCGGGGGCGGGGGGGGGGAGGCAACAGAGCAGTAGCAGAGCAGCTAAACCTCAGTTCCACCACATATCCTCTATGGGACTTGAGGAGCTGGGCATTCATTCTCAGAGGCCTCCACTGGTATCAGGATGCTCTTGGCAGAGCCTGGTACACATGCTCCAAACAAATGCCACAAAGCACTATGGGTATTAGTGCCCATCACTACTTATATGAGAACCTCACTCCAGTACCTGGTCTAGATGCCTCTAACTTGAATCTGAATATGCGTTTTCTTCAGAGGGACTGTGGTTTATTCCTCATACCTTTAGCACCACCATGCCCCTGGAGGAAAGCAAGCAAGTGCTTCTAGTGCTGGGGGAGGCCTATGAGGTCCAAGTCCTCACCAGAAATCTAACCCTTAACACCTGATCAGGCACTCCTGAGAGAACTTGGCCTGGCAGGCCTGAACTGGTATGGTCACTCTTCTGGGCCACTGTTGAAAGGCCATCAGATACCATTAATGACTTTCTAATGTACTATGAAGGCTAGCAAAAGGCAAAAGCAAACCTCAGGAAAATCCACAGGCCACAACAAAGCTCAACAAACCCACACACACTTGGGTTGGAAGTAGTCCCATGCCTGGAGCTGGAGAGATGGCTCAGCAGTTAAAAGCACTGGCTGCTTTTGCAGAGAACTCAGGTTCAGTTCCCAGCATTCACATGGTGGCTAACAATTGTCCTAACTCCAGCTCCAGGAGATTTGATACCCTCTTCTGACCTCTGACGGTACTACATGCATGAAAATGTACATGCAGGCAAAACACATACAAATTATTTTTTTGGTCTTTTCGAGACAGGGTCTCCCTGTAGCCCCAGCTGTCCTGGAGCTCACTCTATAGACCAGGCTGGCCTTGAGCTCACAAAGATCCACCTGCCTCTGCCTCCCAAGTTCTAGGATTAAAGGAGTGTGCGCTGCCATGCCCAGCCCACATATAATTTTTTTCAAATAAAAAATGATAGTCCCCTTCCCGCCCACGGTGCATCCCGGAGGGTTCGTCCTATGCCTACAGCCCTAGAGCTTTACGAGAACAAGAAGCCAGGGGAGGGGAATCGCCCGTCCACATCTTTCATTATATGATGCTAGGTCTGCAGGGTTAGGGCTATGGGAAGGGCCTGCTGTGACTGGTGATGACCGGGTGATGACAGCCTCTGGCACCTCCCCATTGGCCTATGGACTTAGGGAGGGACACAGATTCCCACCAAAATCCCTCATCCATGAGTAGTATTAATGACTGTGTCATGGCCCCCAAATATAGATCTGGCTCAAGGGAGTTGAAGAAAGGTGTCTGTCAGGATGCCTATGTCCCTTGTGCAGGGGGAGGGGGAAGGGAAACAGGATGATAAAGTCCAGTCACTGCTCAGAACTGAACAGTGTGGGTGGCCCTTACTTCGCTCAGGTTCCTCTCACACCCTACTAGAAGGGACAGTTCCAAGTCAGCTCTGCCTTCTCAGCCCATTGACTACCAGAGGTACTTCTATTATCCAGTCTGTGTCAGGCCAGGAAGTTTCTGAGGGGACTCAGAACTTATCCTGGACAGAAGGGATATGGACATGAAGTAGCTAAAGGGGAAAAAAAAATTTCTCTTGGGAATTCTAGAGAACATGAGTCTATCCAGGGAGAAAAGAGGAAGGGACCTGTGGGTCCCACTGTTATGTGTAAGAGGCTTCATCAGAGACATCTTGTACCAGCACTGCAACCAGAGTGGGCAGGGGCCAGCTGAACTGGAGGACTTGATTGGATGCTTGAGGACTGTGTCATATTATGTGACACAGTACCTAGGGTTTTTGCCTCACAGCAAGGACAGACAGTCGTGGTACTGCCAATAGAGCCTGAGGCCCAGAATATGCTTGTGTTGCATGGCAGTGATATACAGAGGTGAGACAGGTCCTGAGAGCTGCCACTTCTGCCAACCTCCGCAGCTAAACACAGTGCCATGGAGAGGTGTTCTACGGCCACACCCCAGGCCCAAGAGAGGCCACTCTGCCCAGAGCTCGGAAGGTCCATCACCAATACTCTTGCCAGAAAAGGAGGATCAAAATTTATAAGAAAAGCAAAAGGCTAAATCTAACCAACAGGATGAATGTGTTTGTGCCCTCACCTGTCCCTGGGACACCTGGTACATCAAGGACGTGACCTTTTCCTCCAGTTCTTGAATCCTGTTATGAGCGCGTTCCCGATCTGCCCTTTCTGATGTGAAATCATCCTTGTAAGCAAGAATCTGAGAAAAAGAGGACATGCATTTCTGCTCAAAGAAAGAAAACCCTCACCTGGGTTCTCCCACCACCCTACAACCACACCCATTTGGCCAAACCCTCAGCTTAGGCTGTTCAGAAACCATGGCCACCTCCTGCAGGCAGACAGCCTGTCAGTGCTCCCAGAGCCCAAGGGCACCTGCTGCTCCAGCACGTGCACCCGCTCCAGCGCTGAGTCCCGGGCCATCATCACTGCGGCCAGCTCCTGTCTCACTCCTAAACAGTCATTGCTTTTCTCCTCTAACTGTCTGTTGAGCCGGGAGATCTCCTTCTTCATCAGCTCAGGCTCATGGGGGCCCTGCTTCCCCTTCAGCTGCGCCTGCAGCCCCCTCACGTACTCATCTCTACTGGCGTCATAGCGCTGCCACTTAGCATTGAGGTCTTCTACCTGAAAAGAGCCAGAAAGCTCACAGCAAGGAGGCTGGGGCATCTATCTGCTCAACCCAGCACCCAGCTGTGAAGCTACTTAGCAGTAATTTGCCAAATGAGGTTTTCCTCAGAGGGAACTCCCTCCCTTTCTTTCTTTTTTTTTTTAAATTCTTTTTTTTTTTAATTTTTATTTATTTCTGTATGTGTATGAATGTACTGTCTGCATGCAAGTCTGTGCACCCGTGTCGTGCAACGCCGCGGAGGTCAGAAGAGGGCGTCGGACCCCCCTGGAACTGGAGTTCTCCTGGAACTGGAGTTTCAGATGGTTCTCGGCCGCCATGTGGGCGCTGGGGATCGAACCCGGGTCCTCTGTAAGAGCAGTCGGCGCTCTTAACCGCTAGGCCATCTCTCCAGCCCCCCTCCCTTTCTTTTGTGTAGAAAGGATACTAAGCCCACTAGAGAATCTTTGTACTATGATAATACCCATATCAAGGGCCTTAAACAGATATGAGCTCAGTGTAATCTTCCTGCCAAAAAAGCTGTACTTCTAGCCAGGCATAGTAGCTCATGCCTTTAGTCCCAGCACTTGGGAGTTCTAGGCCAGCTGAGGCTACAAAGAGACCCTGTCTCAAAAAAAAAAAGACAAAAGATAAAATGAAAACATCCAAAAAAACATACTTCTTGGAGGCAGGAAAAAAAGTATCAGGCGTGGTAGCTAGTGCCTTTAGTTCTGGCACTTGGGAGGCAGAGGTAAGCAGATCTCTGTGAGATTGAGGCCAGCCTGGTCTATATAGCAAGTTCTAGGCCAGCTGGGGCTACAAGGAGACCTTGTCTCAAAAAAAGACAAAAAGTAAAACAAAACAACCAAGAAAAATGTACTTCTGGAGGACAGGGTAAGGAAGAGAAGAAAAGAAGAGAAGAGAAGAGGAGAGGAGAGGAGGCGAGGGGAGGGGAGGGGAGGAGAGGAGAGGAGAGAAGAAGAGAGGGGAGGGGAGGAGAGGAGGGGAAGAGAGAAGAGAAGAAAGAGGAGAGGAGGGAAAGGGAGGGGAGGGGAAAGGAGAGGGAGGGGAGGGGAGGGAAAGAGAGAAGAGAAGAGAAGAGAAGAGAAGAGAAGAGAAGAGAAGAGAAGAGAAGAGAAGAGAAGAGAAGAGAAGAGAAGAGAAGAGAAGAGAAGAGAAGAGAGAAGAGGAGAGGAGAGGAGAGAGCGGAGAGGAGGGGAGGGGAGGGAAGGGGAGGAGGAGAGAAGAGAAGGGAAGGGAAGGGGACAAAACAAAACAAAAAAATGGCTAGGTGTGGTGGCACACCCCTTTAATTCCAGCACTCAGGAGGCAGGGGCAGGTAGGTCTCTGTGAGACTGAAGCCTTCTATTCCAGGACAGCTGGGGCTGAGACCCTGTCTCAAAACAAGAACAAACCAAAAACTACTTCTGGGGCACTGAGACACTGCCAGTCAAGTCCTTCCTGTGCAAACATGAAGACCTGATTTCAGATCCCCAGGACCCAAGTAAAACTGAGTGTGATGGCCCAAGTCCATAATCCCGGAGGGGAGGGGGAGACAAGCAGACCCCGGAGCTCATGGCTAGGCAGACTAGCAAAATCTTTGAGCCCCAGATTCGTTAAAACAAGGTAGAAAGCAATTGCCTGATGACCTCTGACCTCCACATGCAGGCACACACACACATACACACACACCTACTTCTTGACGGTAATTTTTGCACTTCCTTTATTGACTAGTTAATTCTAGAGAGACAGAGACAGTCAGGACCTATAAACCCTCTGGCAGAAAGGTCACGTCTCTGGGGACTGTATATATCTAGTTAAAACACAGGGGCAGGAGCCACCTCTGGGCACCAGCTGAAGAAAGCCCTCACTTGCCATTTGTCAGGGTGAATGTTCCTCTTCAATGAGATGTTAGACACTCACGTGAGTCACCTTCTGTTTTAACAGTCGGTTTTCTTCCCGTAACTTCTCAATTATGGCCTGGCCAGAGGCATCCCTGCTTGTATGCTCAAGCTACATAAGAAAGAGACAGAGATGAAGCCATATCACTGCAAGTGACTCATGTAAACAGAGAGAGGAAGCTGGGGCCAGAGGCTGAAGCCACCCACCACCGCTGCAGCTGCAGCATAGGAGGTAGTAATGATTCACCCAATGGAGGGAGAAGCATAACAGAGACAGGAAAAGGTTTGACCATCCAGCTTCTAGGCCCACTCCCCACTGAGACCAGACCACAGCCTTGGCAGAGGGTCTCCAGGTTATAGCTTCCTGGAAACAGTCCTTGTCTCCTCCTACCTACCAACATGAGCTGTATTTTAAATATCTTGGATCTGGACATTCTGCTGTCATCAAGTCTAAAGGAATGAGCACACTAAATGTAACAAGACCTTCAGGGCCCGAGCTCGGCCATCATCATGGGCAGCAGCATGAGCAGGCTAACTGGACTATGGAACCCACAGCACCCAGCCAGAAGACCCACTGTCCCTGGGGTGGGCCTAGCCACATACCCAACTTGCCTCCTTCAAAGGTCCCCAACACAGGAGCCCTGTCTACAGACAAGCAAGCTAATCTGGATGATGCAACCTAACCTTGGCCTCCATCAGGATCAGGACCAAGGATTCAGTCACAGAAGCCACCTCACACACCTCCATCAACAGCTGACTGACCTAGCTGGAAAGTCTCATAAAACACTTCTGGGGTATACAGTGTATCCTAGAAATCCCATGCACTAGCCGGGCATGGTGGCGCACACCTTTAATCCTAGCACTTGGGAGGCAGAGGCAGGCGGATCTTTGTGAGTTAAAGCCCAGCCTGGTCTACAGAGCGAATTCCAGGACAGCTGGAGCTACAGGGAGACCCTGTCTCAAAAAGACAAAAAAAAAAAAAGAAATCCCATGCACTGAACAGTGCAGGGGACTGTAAACCACTGACATTAGGATTGAGAATTCCCCTTAAATGAGAGGAAGGAAGCACACGTCCTAACCCTGCTGGGAAGTCCCAAATGATTCAACCAAGTCCAGAGCTAAGGCATGCTACTGACGAAGACGCGATGCCTGCCTGCCGTGTCAGGCTGACCACTATGTGTGGCTACTTTCAGATCTCCTGACGGAATGTCACAGTAACAAATATGGACAAGGGCAGTCCACCTCCTTCTAGACAGCAACAAATACAAAACCTGAGATGACTTTCTAGGACTCACACAACTGAGACGGAAGGTTCTTGACCAGGTTTTTCTATATACTTTAGAGAAGGTGCTGGTTTCTTGATTTCCATTTTCCTCAGAACACATGCAGCACATGTGTTTGCATGAAGCTTGTTGCAGCCTCAGAGAACTGCTTGGAAAGGATCTGAGCTAGGAGACTTATGTGGGGCAGGGTACATGAAATGCAGGTTCAGCCTGCACCACTGGTTGGTTTGAATCTGAAGTGCCCCACAGACTCATGTTCTGAAAGTCTGGTCCCCTGCTAATGGTGCTATATGGGAGGCTATGGGAACTTTGGGAAGTAGAGCCTAGCCTACTACCAGAAACAGGTCTCCAAGGACAGGCCTTTGAAGATGACACCTGCCCCCTAATTCCAGCTTCCTTCTCTCTCTGGTCTGCAACGGATCCTCTGGTACATGCTCCCCCACTTTGCCATTGACCATGCCATTCTCACTATCACAGACTGCAATCCTAGGAAATCCTGAGCCCAAACAAATCCTTCCTTGCTTAAGTTGTTCTTGTCAGATATTGTGGTCAAGATGCAAAAGTATTGGACAAGGTGCATGTGTGCCTGCTTCCCTGTCGGTGCCACACGGATCAGCACCATCTGCCAGCGGGAAAGAAGGCACGCTTCACTAGCATACTTTATTCTGGAACTCTCGGTCACCTGCTATTCCCAGGAGCCCTCTGGGTTGCCAGATACACCCCTCCCTTGCCATGACTACCTTATGGATGTCTGATGCTGGAATGTTAGTCACACTCCTCATCAAACCTTACACAGAGTCACAACTCACAGACTGCCCTGACCTGGAGGCACAGAGGGTCCTTCTCGAATCCCTGTTGCTCCATGGCCCTCTTGGCTCCTGGTCCCTGTGTCACTATCTGCTGCCCACCTCCAATAATGTCACATGGGGGGGTCATAGATTTAAGACACAGAGATGCTCTGTGTCCTTGTGATGATGAAGAAGCTGAAGCCCTAAGGATGGGAGGTGTCCTTACTTATGGCAGGCCATGTTGCTGGCAAGGGTGTACCCAAAAGCCAGTTTCAGGAAACAGCAGTTCTGACTCATCATGAGGCCCGAGGCTGGGCCAGCTTTTACCACTCAGATGCAAGGAGCCTGGAGAAGCCTGACACTCCAGGAGCTTTAGGCTTCGGCTCTGCATGTGTGATATGTGGAGGCACTACTCATCCCTGGCAGTGTCACCTAGATCTGCCTTCTTTCTTCATCTGTCTAATACGCATATGACAGTACTTCCTGGACACAGCCACTCCATCCCCAGTTCTGCCACCAAAGCGGATCAGATACGGGCAATGCTGCAGGCTAGGAAGGCAGGCTAGCCTGCTCTCCTATCACATTTCACACGTCCTATCAGAAATCCCTGGCAAGCAAGCTGACTCTCCTACTGAGATCAGGGTGGACTCTGAGGTGCCTTGACCTCTGTGGTTGTTCAGAAACCCTTGAGGATGGCCGGCAGTGCCTCTCACCTCAGTGTCCGTGTTGTCCTGCCTACTACCTACCTCATTGGGGCTTTGCTTTCCCACGTCTCCCTCTGCACGCTGTCGTTCATCCAGACACTTGGCCAGCTGCTGGCACATGTGGGCAGTGGCAGCCAGTGTCCTGCGTAGTTGATGGGTCTCATCAGCCAAGGACCGGCACAAAATGTGGCTGGCCACCCGGGCTTGTTCCTTCTCTGCCACGCTTCTCCGAAGCAGGATGACTTCCTTCTCTCGATCATGATGGGGCTGGCTTACCAGCTGCTGTATCTCCCTCTCTTTTTCTTCTAGTCGCTCAGTAAGTCTCTCGACTTCCTAAGTAGACATGTTTTTTTTTTTATTGATTTTTTATGTGTATGAATGTACTGTCTGCAAGTAGGTTTGTGCACCCAAGTCGTGCAATGCCACAGAGGTCAGAAGAGGGCATTGGATTCCCCTGGAACTGGAGTTAAAGACTGTTCTCAGCCACCATGTGGGTGCTGGGGATTGAACCCGGGTCCTCTGCAAGAGCAGTCGGCGCTCTTAACCTAGCAGCCATCTCTCCAGCCCCTAAGTAGACATTTTTAAGAAATTTAAGAATTTCACGTGGGCTCAGCGTGGTGGCACATGCCTTTAATCCCAGCACTCAGGAGGCCTAGGCAGGCAGACATCACGGGAATGATTTTTATTAATGGACATAATGTAAACTAATGAATTTTTTTGGAACCACAGATAGCTGTGACTTTTTTTATTACTTAAAATGGCTTCAGGCCAGGCTACACCTTTAATCCCAGCACTCGGGAGGGAGAGGCAGGCTGATCTCTGAGTTCAAGACCAGCCTGGTCTACATACCAAACTCCAGGCCAGCTGGGACTAAAGGGAGACCTTGTCTCAAAAATACCAAGAAAAGGGGGCTGGAGAGATGGCTCAGCAGATAAGAGCACCGACTGCTCTTGCAGAGGACCCAGGTTTGAGTCCCAGCACCCACATGGCAGCAAAGAACTGTCTTTAACTCCAGTTCCAGAGGAATCTGACCCCCTCTTCTGACCTTGTGGCATTGCATGACACAAGTGCACCAACCTACATGCAGACAGTACACTCATACACATAAAAAATAAAAAATAAAAAAAGAATGTATTACAGGGGCTGGACAGATGGTTCAGCAGTTAAGAACACTAGTTATTCTTTCAGAAGACCCAGACTCAATTCCCAGAACCCATATGGCAGCTAACAACAGTCTAATTCCAGCTCCTCGTGGTCTGACACCCTCTCTGGCCTCTTGGGGCATTGCATGCACATGGTGCACTTATATATATGCAGTCAAACACTCATACTCATAAAATAAAAATAGTGAATAAAATATACACACACACACACACACACACACACACACACACATGCAGGCAAACAGTCAAACACATAAAATAAAAATAGTGAATAAGCCGGGCGTGGTGGCGCACACCATTTATCCTAGCACTTGGGAGGCAGAGGCAGGTGGATCTTTGTGAGTTCAAAGCCAGCCTGGTCTACAGAGTGAGTTCCAGGACAGCTGGGGCTACAGGGAGACCCTGCCTAGAAAAAACAAAAAAACAAACAAACCTGGAAATGGCGTATGTTACCATCCGCACGCCACCCCTGGGTACTTTTTTTTTTTTTTTGGTCTTTTTGAGACATGGTCTCCCTATAGCCTCAGCTGTCCTGGAACAACTCACTGTGTAGACCAGGCTGGCTTTAAACTCACAGAGATCCCCCTGCCTCTGCCTCCCAAGTGCTAGGATTAAAGACATGCACCACCATGCCCGGCTTAAAGACAGTTCTTAGCCACCATGTGGGTGCTGGGAATCAAACCTGGGTCCTCTGCAAGAGCAGTTGGTGCTCCTAACTGCTGAGCCATCTTTCCAGGCCCCTGCCCCCCATTTTCTTTTTTTTAAATAATGTATTTGCCAGGCATGCTGGCGCATACCTGCAGTCCCAGAACTTGGGAGGCAGAGGCAGGTGAATCTCTCTGTGCTGTGAGTTCAAGGCCAGCCTGGTCTACATAGTGAGTTCTAGGACAGCTGTGGCTACAGGGAGACCCTATCTCAAAAAGACAAAAAAACAAAAAAAAAGTATTAACAAAGCCCTAACTCTCACCAACCAAAGATCTAAGAATGTCATTAGATAGCATCGGAGACCTACAGCTGAGATTTCTCTTTTGCTTTATCTGCCCACTTAATGTTTCCACCAATGAATTTGAAAATTATCTTCTTGAAAAAAAATTTTTTTTTGTTTTTTCTAGAGACAGGGTCTCCCTGTAGCCCCAGCTGTCCTGGAACTCACTCTGTAGACCAGGCTGGCATTGAACTCACAAAGATCCTCCTGCCTCTGCCTCCCAAGTGCAAGGATTAAAGGCACTCCCAAGTGCGAGGATTAAAGGCGTGTGCCACCCACGCCCGGCTTTGAAATATTTTTATTTTGTATGAGTGCATTGCCTGTGTGTGTGTAAGTGCACCCATGTTATGCAATGCCTGAGGAGGTCAAAAGAGAGCAATCAGATCCCCTTGGAACTGGAACTGGAGTTATATACATGGTTGTTAGCTACCAAATGGGTGCTGGGAACTGAACCTGGGTCCTCTACAAGAGCAACTAGTGCTCTTACCCACTGAGCAATCACTCCAGCCCAGAAAAGTGTCTTAAGAATTAACATATTGCCGGGGCTGGAGAGATAGCCTAGCGGTTAAGAGCACCGACTGCTCTTGCAGAGGACCCAGGTTCGATCCCCAGCACCCACATGGCGGCTAAGAACCATCTGTAACTCCAATTCCAGGAGAACTCCAGTTCCAGGGGAATCCGAGACCCTCTTCTGACCTCCACGGCATTGCACTACACGGGTGCACAAACCTACGTGTAGACAGTACATTCATACACATACAAGGCAGAGGCAGGCGGATCTTTGTGAGTTCAAGGCCAGCCTGGTCTACAGAGTGAGTTCCAGGACAGGTGGGGCTACAGGGAGACCCTGTCTTGAAAAGACCTTCTAGGTGCAGCACGGTTTTAATATGAGAGACCTCCTTACCTCTTTTTCATAGAACAAAGAAAAACATGGTGATAATGAAGTCATTCTCTAACTGTAAATTAGAGCTGATTGTTATAGAGGTAATTTCTTATAAAACTGGTAAAACTGCTTTCTTTAATTGACTAAGAGACATAGGAACTGTAAAAAGGATTATTCTCTATTCAGAACCAAATATAATACTAAAGTCTCTTTAAGCAGTGCATATAAGCAAAATATATTAATACAGGAGAGCACTGATAGCAGCAATGGATTATTCTGCCAAGGAGATGTTGGCCAGGGGATCCAAGCCCACCCCCCCTCCCCCCCACTCCCTCCCACCCCCCCACCCCCCCACAAAGGTAAAGGCTTCTTGCCTGTAAACTGGGATACCTGCAAGACGAGAGGTGGTAAGGCCCTGCTGTCAAAGACCTGATGTAAGCATGGGAAAGATGTATTGAGACTGCACTTGCAAGTGTAGAGAGTGTTACCAAAGGCCACTGAACCAATAAAGCAAAGATTGGTGTCCTTGAGTCAAGCAAGACTCCTCCACCAACATCAGCTACACCTCACCTGCTTGGAGATACCATGCAGCAGTGGCAGCCATATGTCTGTATATCCCAAATCTATTTGGCTATTAGCTCTCTCCTTGGAGGAATAACTCATGGATGTTGCCATAAGCTTATATCCTCTAGTGATTAGGAGATGTTATATGCCACAGTAAGACCTTGTCATCTTTTACAGGAAAAAAAGTAATCCATGGATTAACACACCATCCAAACATCTGTGTCTATAACAAAGTAACCTACCATAATAATTAGCAATGGTTAAATACCTATATGTCTAATCGCTTAGTAGGATTGTCCAATCATTAGTAGGATTGAAAGGTTATAACTGGACAAACTGTCAGCCCATGAAAGGAAACAGCCAGAACTGATCAGAGTCCAAAACGACATCTCCAGACAAAGTAGACTGTTATGCTTCTCGTCCACCTGTGCCCTTTTTCTAAGACTAAGGAACAATCAGCGGAAGAGGGGGAGTGGTAGAGTGTGGAGAGAAATCGTAGGGCTTGTGAATTCCGACGTATCCGCGTTGAATGGTAAAAGACTAGCAATATAGGTTCTTGGATCAACTTATTTGAATCATAAACCAAAACAACCATGCATTTGTATCGCACTACGTGAACTTATCAGTGTCATCACGAATCAAGAGGATCTCTTCTCTCATTCTTCGCTGAGGTAGTTTGTTAGGCTGGGAGCCGATATGTTAGCATGCATCTTGGGAAGATGGTGGGGATTTGAAGACCACAAAACGTTAATAGCATAGACTTCTTGTCACAGAACTAAATTATAATTGTAAATAGTATTATGCAGTCTTAAATGTGTAAAACTTGATTGCAGCTAAGCTAAGTGCTTCACTCAAAATGCACTTGAGATGCAACTAAAACAAAAAAGAAAACCAAAATTTTAAAAATAAAAGGGGCTAGAGCTACACTGGCGGAACAACATTGAGTTCATAATAGCAGGGTCTTAACGATGGCACGGTCTATGTTAGAATGTACTTCCCTGAAGAAAGTGCCTAGATGAGAGCTTGGGGAAAGAATAGGGTTTTCATTTAAAACCGAAGAGGTGGTTATCGGAAAACAGCAGATTAATATAACATAGATAGAAGTATAATTTGCATATGATTTGTAAAAGGGTATAATTATCAATATTACGTAACAGTGAACATGGGGCTGTGAGAAGATAGAAGCACCTAAGCTAAGTGCTAGGGTTGTACTGTTTAAGTCAAGATTAATAGCCGAGGGACAGGCATTGCATGTTTTGCGACGGTGGAAGGACGAAGACCCGGGTTTCCAGAGTCCCCAGGCACCCCATATTGCCTAGAAGTATTGATGAATCACAGGGAATTTAAATGGTCTCCGTTGGTCAGCGAAGTCTACGGCCACTAGTTTGATCAGAAGCATCTGGTTAAGTGGAATAAAGCAAAAAAGTACATGGCGAACACAGGGACATCAAAACGAAAATAAAGGAAACCACTGTGTGATACCTGGAATAACATTCAAAACCCTCTATCTCACTAAGTGGTAGTAATCCATATCACAGGTAATAATGAACCAGGTCCTGCAAGAGTGGTGGGATCCAGGAAACTAAAAAAAAAACCGGCCGGAAAGGAATATTTTTTCTTATTAATTATACCCCTCAATCCCGGTAAATGAAAGAAATAATCTTGGCACCAGATAAGAAAAAAAACCTTTAAGTTAATAAGGGCAGTGTCTAGAAACTAGGACCTTGGGTTCAAAAACAAAGGGCGGCAATTGAAACAGAAAAATTTTAAGAGGCAATAGCAAAAGAAAAACTAACATAATTAATTATTTTGGCTTTTATTGGGGTGCACAAACCTCCAATTGGTGGCAACGAACTAGTACAAAGAAAATCGAAATAGTACAGACTATATCCAGAAAATGGCAACCATCAAATACTTATAAATAATAAATGTTTTTATGTTTTATGTTAATTACAGATAAATTTATTTATATATTTTCATCGAGTATGATTATTGCAATGGTGACTGGGAAGTAACCATCGAGTAACAAGTACCATGACAGTTTGGTTAGGGGCACACTCACAGATGTCGGTAGTTACACACCACGGCAATATTGGAGAAACTAGGCCTTAATAACGGCGACGGCAAGGGAGCAGAACAGAGGTGTGTGATCGGCAAGACACACGCGACTCCTAATGGAACTTGGTGAAGTCTCTTCTGACAATTATGACGCTGAGATTTCTGCGGGACTCAACGGGCCCACCATAAAATCCTGTGTTTTTGGTTTTGTCTTTTTCTAGAATGTCATAGGTAAGTGTTGGTACACAGAATAACCTGATGGCAAGGCACAAAAAATTCTCAGTTCCCTGATATCGTGCATCATGTAAATCAAAAATTGTCCGGGGAGGTGGGGGCGGTATCGGACACTGCTCACTATGTGTGCCTTGAGCACTCTAAAGTTTAAGATTTGCAATTGTCACACCTTACACAGAAATCATATTAGAGTTTTTAAGACATTTACTTAGGTGGAAAACCAGCCGTGTGTGTCCTGTTCATTTGGCAAAGCCCATTCTTGATAATTCAAAGCACACAATGAGACCGATCCTTCGCCATGCCCATATTAATAGAGAAATGAATACTGTAACAAAAAAAAGAGGGTAATAATCTTTAAAAGGAAATATACAATGATTTGTGAGTGTGATCAATGATTTTATTTTTGTGGTCTAGGCCCCGAGACAGGGTCTCAGCTTGCAAGGGTAGCTCACCCATGCAGTAAGATCTGAACTTCGCTTGCACTGGAATGAGATTTAACGTGACCGACGGACTGGCCTATTGGAACTCCTAAAGATCCGACGATCTTGAAGAGCCAATTACGAGTTTACCTTTGCCTAGATGTGTTAGGATATATAATAAAAGCGTTGCCGACCAACGCCCGGCAAAAAATACATATTAATTATATAGAGAGGAAAATTATCCCCAGCCCTCTAGAAGGTAGGAGAAAAAGTTTTAATAACTGTCTAGACGGAGGAACAAAATAAAACAGACTAATAAGATGCCAAGTCGGGCGATAGCCTTGGTAGTGTTTTTATAAATTGCAGCTTTTTTAAAACTTGGAGGACTTATGGGGATGTTCCTTATGGAGAGTGCTTATATGTTACATAATCATTAGTAAAAGCGGACTAATAAACCCAAAAAAATGATGGAGCAGAAGAATTTGTCATACCTGTTGATAAGAGATAAATAAATTGGTTTTATAAAGGTTAAATAATTTTCTCGAGTCTGAGAAGTATACTCAGCTTGCTGAGCCACACATAGCCCTTTTAATTCCAACATCTTGATTAATAAATAATCGGTCATTAAAAAGGACTTAGTGAAACATTTGATATGTTAAGTATTGTTTAAATTATGGTTGTAGTTCAATGAAAAAGGCTAATTTGAAATATAAAATGTTAATTGTTATAATAATTTGTATTGATCTTCCAACAGTAACTTTGGGGTTAATGGTAACACAAATGGTCTCTATATTGTTGTCTGAATTAGACCAACCACATTGTAACACTTTCTTCTACTTGTAGAATAATTTAAGGAATTAAGCTTAAATTTTACTTCCCCAATAAGTAGCATACAGTCAAATAGAAACAGTTTGGGTAAATATAATTTAAATGAATAACGTAGCCTTGGCTCCTGTTTAATGGGTATGTATAATATACAACTTAGGAATCTATAGGTCAAAAATAAATTTAAAACAAGAAAAAGGGAGGTGGGAGGTGAAGGGTGTTATGTGCTTCTGATACAAATGGAAAAACTCTGACTGTTGTGCCAATAAACTCCAGTTCGATAAAGATTTTAATCCATTTCCTAATTTAGGTTTGGGTGTATTCTTCCCTGATTAATTATCATTATACTATGGAGATAGGACTTAAGTAGTGGTTTTCTCCACAGTGTAAAACACACATGATCTTTATAATATGCCTGAAATCACGTGCTATCCACGGGAACTAAGGCTGCTATGTGTGCTGTCGCCAGATGGTTGCGACCTGGGGAAAGTTGCTCCGCAATAGGGCCAGTGCGAACCAGTAAGCATGAAACACCATTGGAGTTGAAAGCAGATACCATGCTATGGCTGCCTGTAGTCACAGACACGATGGGTCGATTTGACTCTCTGAAATAGTAATAGGAGTTGAGATATAGTTTTCTGTTGTGTATCCTTAGTTGGCCTGCCTAATTGATTTGGAATATTAGTGGTTTTTATCCTTTTCCTTCTTTTCCAGGTGGCTGTGAGCCATAACCTTTTCGCCCTAGATCGCGATTTGAGTTTATTTTGGCCTTATTGGTTCCAGAAGGGGAGTCATATATGCGCACGGCCTGAGTTGCCACCTACCGGAGACCCGATAAGAAAGAAGACACTGTGATTGGGCGGGGAGCATGAAAGGCCTGCATAGAGCCACCATAATTCTCGCACCTACAACGCAGGGGAGCGACAAAGCCTGTTCATGAGGCACTTGGCTAGGAATGACAAGTATGTCTCTTTACACCTCCTCCATTGCACCTCCTTTTTTTCATCTCAAGGGTTCATTCTTTTTCTTTTACCATTTATGATGGTGGGTCCATTGCACTTCTCTTCTTAGGAACGACCGTTATCCAGAGGTTATAGCTGCTACGCCTCAATGTGGGTCACATCTTCCCCTCGATTTAAGTAACACAAGTAGTCTCTCGTCCTACTGATTGGGTCTCAGACAGGCCTGTGGTCTTCATTCCCTGTTGCTTAAAGCATGATAACCTGGGTGAATGGACAGCACTTTTTTCATACTATCCCAATGGCTTTATATAGACTGTATTATGGAAATAAGATTAATCTTAAGCCAGTCTCTGGTCCATATTGATACGTCGACATAATAAGAGATCCATTATATTCTTGTCTGCCTTCTTGCGCGCCTCAGGTCAGTTGGCTATGTAAAATTATATAAAAGGTCGTATGTTTCGCAATTTTTTCACTTACCTTTCCTTTACACTATAAAGTTTGAGTTTGCAGCCGGCCTAGATCGTTTGGAATAATCTTCTATTAAAAAACAGTAAATAATTTATCCCTTTTTGGTATTATTATTTATTTATATTTTGTCAAGATATTATTTGTGCTGATAAGTTTTATGTTTAGTTGATGGTTATCTAGGTACCTTTATGCATTGTCGGGAGGGTTGGTTGTTGTGCACGCCAATGATGCTGCAGTTCCACGAGAAGGTCAGAAGATGGGTGGTCAATCATCCTGCCCGTGATCGCATATTGCGGGGTTAAGAGTTGGGGTTGCTACCGGGTAGATGTTTGTGAGGGTTTTAGAGGCTCATAAGACTAGGTAATTGTGGGTTTATTGAGGTCTGGTCTTTTCGACTCAAGTTAAGCATTGTGAAGGTTGCATGGGTTAGTCCGTAGTTAGCGACTTCAAACAGGAGTAAGCTCATCCTGTCTGAATAGTAATGGAGGGGCCGATTTGTCTTGGTGGTTCCTCTTAAACCTTAAAGTAGGGCACACAACGTCCTCTCCTAGAAAGCTCCTATATATTGAGCTCTCATTGTTTTTAGTTTTAGAATTGGGAGGCTGATAGGAGCACAAGTGAACTTGCTAGAAAAAAGATGTGCCATCTAATTGTTGCTGCAGATTAGGAGTCCAAATATGTAACAGAAATACATCTTGTAGAACTAGTGTGGCCGGCTGCTCTTATCTTTTATTATTTTATTAGCTTTTGTATATTTTGGTAAGTGTTTTTGATCAAGCATTAAATTATATTTTTTACTTTATGGGGGGTACTGAGGGTAAAGCGTCTTGATCTATCAAAAGTCAATTGATATTTAATTTAACTGTCACTAGGATGATTGATTTGCGTAGGGTGGACTTTCTATTTGAACTCTGCCCCAAATATTATAAGGTGCTTTGGGCCTGTTCGTTGCCTTATTAGTGGATCATATTGCAAAGGAGAGGAAGAGCAGTAAGTTCTCCGGTCTTTTTGAGTCGACGACCCTGAGGTGTGGGGGAGCGATAGAAAAAGATGTATGAGTTACCGGTTCGACTTTTTTGGGGGCTAGTGGCACGTAGTACAGACTGGCCTCTGAAATGCGCAGAGATGCGTTACCAAAGGCCACTAAGCAAGCTAATACAGCAAAAGATATTGGTCTCCTTGAGATAAGCAAGACTCCTCCAATAGTAATCAGTCTTACAGAAACTCAACTGCTGGTAAGTTAGTACGTGGCACGGTGTGGCAATGTTCGTATGTGGGGCACTGCGATTGTGTTCTATTTGAGGCTCAAAGATCTATGGATTGCTCGCTAATTAGCTCCTCCTGGGGTTTGGATCCGGATTTTTGCCATCTATTACATCCTGGACAGATATGTCCGGGTAAGGCTAAAGCCAGTTTATGGTCCGTTTTAGTGGTTATGGTAGATAATTCGTTGATAATAGCCTAACAAAGAACTGTGTGCACCCTTTTATAGAGAAAACCACAGTTTGTTGGATTAGCAAACTTAATATCGCAATGCAATCTATGTGTCCTCATTTATTTCGCTCAAAGACATGCCCCTTGCACTCTGCCATAATAGTTGAATTCCTACCTGGAATGATCAGCTTGAAATGCCTGTACATCCTTAAATGGTGGCTTGTCTGTATGGTTCCAAGTGAGTTGACTAGAAGGAAAGGTATCATGACTGGTAATGAGCGTGCATACTTCTGGAATATCGGGTGAAATCACAGCCGTGCAGACCCATGAAGTCTCTAATATGACATCTCCAGTAGAGAATAAAATATGTATTTCCGTCCATATGCTCCGCCCTTCTTTTCAAAACCGACACAGTGTAATTTGAACCCCTTTTCCTCTACAATCACTAGTGGAAAAGCAAACTGACAGTAATAGGAGCGTGGAGTACATGGTTAGATATGAAGTGTGGTATAAGGGGCCTAGCCTGGAGATTCAGGACGGGTATATATAGAGTTTGGATTGAGTGGGAGCATGCTTGCATCATAGGCATGGATTTCATTCCCGCATGGAAATAGAACATGCCAGAATCAATGAATTCAAAGAAAATGAGATATTGACACGTTGTAAATACAACAATACTTAAACGGCGAGGGGCGAGGGGAGGGGGGCTGGAGAAGAATGGCTTAGCGTTAAGAAACGGCACTGGTGAGGAAGGCATGAGAAGTGCAAGAGAGTGTCTAAGGATAAAGACCGATGGTTCACTTCCCACCCAACACCCAATGATGGCAGCCTAACTAACTTGCCAAGACCTATCCAGTTCTTGAAGGGGATCCAGATGCCTCTCTCTGTCACCTCTCGTCTGCGACGCTGCACCTGAACTAGAGCGTCACTATTACATATCTCATAGCTCGCGAAGGCCAAGCACACTCATACACATGGAAAAAAATTAGAAAAGTTTTAAAGTACTAAAGATTGAGAGTTGATAAAGTACAGGATATATAAAAGCTTTCTTTTCTCTAATCACCAAGATATCACTCATGCATATAAATGTAATATATAGTCAATAATGGTCGTCTTTAATGCGCACTTTAATTTAATTTTAGCGGTCTGTATATTTGTAAGAGATTTAATAGTCTAATAGATCTAGGACGTCAAAGAAAGACTTGTATATGGGTAGGTATAACATCAGTGATAGAGAGGCTTGCCTAGGCACAATGAGCATCCAACGGTCCTGAGTTTGTTCCCCGATACTAGGAAAGAAAATGAAGAAAAGGGGAGGGATGAGAAGAAAGAGAAAGCAGAGGGGAGAAGAGAGAGGAGGTGAAGGAAGGAAGGAAACTTTAAGACATCAGGATTGAGTTCTGGAGTATAAGTAGAGTCTCAAAATAAAACTAAATTGCCAGACTTTTTTATTCTCTCTTCCTCTTTAGGAGGAGAAACTGATTTGCTCTGTAAAAGATTTTAACATTTTGGGTGGGTACTCTTGGTAAGTTTCTGTCCTATAGGGTTTATGGTTGTTGATATTGCCCCCTCTTTATGTTAATTGTAAGTGGGGGCGACTCACGTGTGCATTGTATGAGCCGGCTGCAGAGGACAGAAAGAGAATTAGGANGGAACCTTGGGTTGTTCAAAATTTGGACATAGATACTTGCAAATTGGTTTTACATGAATGTTACTTACATTCATTGCTTATGCTTAATAATTTGGCTCACTTCAAAAAAAATGCACCAATTACCTAATTGTACGGCAAACTGAGTAACATCAATGTTATCTGAAAACAACTGTGTTATTATATTATAGAATCCCTTAAAAAATAAACAAATAAAAGAGGAAAAAAAAAGACCGGATAAAAAAAGAATTAACATATCAAAGTGCTGACCAGACCTTGATGGATGAGATATTCTAGAACTAGGGATGAAAAGGCAGAATGGTCTGTTCAGAGTAGGGTGGAGCCAAGCTTATACTTCCCCAATTGAAGCTGGAGAAACCATTTTGAATAAAATGATGGGTAAGGCCAGACTCAAGAGACAGTTCCAGAGACAGAGTTCCACAGGACAGTTCCAGGAGACAGAAAGTTCCAAGAGCTATCTAGGGGCATGAGTGTCCTCTGAGTCTGGGCCCACTCTTAAAACGAAATTTAAGTCTGGGGTGGTGGGACACACCTTTAATCCTAGCACGAGGGAGGCCAAGGCAGGTGGAGCACTGTGAATTAAGGCCATCTGGGGTTACAGGGAAACCCTGTCCCAAAAAGACAAAAATAAATAAATAAATAAATAAATAAATAATAAATAACAGGCTTGAATTTGTTAAGGTAATTATAATGTTGGTGCATTAATGTCTCAGGCTATCCATGAGATCAAGCTCAGCCTGGTCTACATAAAGAGTTCCAGGCCGGCTAGGGCTACAGGGAGACCCTGGTAACTGGATAGTGGTAGGGATCCCATGTACATGGCTGTTTCCTAGTAAAAATCTCTGCTACAACATCTTTAATCCCAGCACTTGGGGAATAGGTAACCGGATCTCTGAATTTGAGGCCAGCCTGGGCTACATACCCAGTTCCAGACTAGCTAGGGATATGTAGGGAGGTCTGTTTTCTGACATTCCCACATCTAAACTGCAGGACATCCTACCTAGCCTACTCTCTGGGATAAGCCTAGCATATGACTGCATCACTCAAAGCAGATGACTCAAGAACATTCTAGAATTCTCTGAGAGCACTTTCAAGAATCTACTCCTACTTCCATGTACTTGGCTCTAGAGGGAAAAGCAAAGAACTAGATTGATGACCACAGGTGTGACAGTGGAAAGCAGAAGTCCTCTGTGGGCAGAAGCCCTCTGTGGACACAAGCCTGTGAGCTGGGACCTTTTTTTGTCTTTTTGAGACAGGGTCTCCCTATAGCCCCAGGTGGCCTGGAACTTGCTATGTAGACCAGCCTGGACTTGAACTCACAGAGATCAGCCTGCCTCTGCCTCCCCAGTGCTGGGATTAAAGGTGCCCAGTCTACACTGGCACTTCTGCCCAAACACACTCAGTCCCCCCATCCCCGTCCCTTCATATCTGTGTCTCCACAGAGCCTGGCCTGCTCTCAGCCTTGGTCAGAGAAGCTCTTTTTGCAGTGGGCAACAGTCAATACAGGACTCATACTTGGTCAAAATACTGAGAATAAGTGACTGTTGAGGACTCAGCCCCAACTTGGACATTTATACCAACCCTCCCAAGGCTTAGGGAACATTGCAGAATATGGGGCAAGAGCCAGGGGAGGGTGCAGTGAAATGCTGTCTTCGTGACCCAAAATGGACTTTGCATTCATTCACAAACTCACAGCAGCTGTGGTTACTTGCACGAGATCAATCCAATCAACAGTCCAGAATGGATGGAGGAGGGGCTCACAAGGCTCCACCCCTGCTGAGGAACTACTGGCAACTGATGGCTTCTGGAGGAGGGAGTCATTTTTCCTCGGGGGTATGGCTGCGGGTGGGTGGCCCATGCTTGAGTGGATCCCATGCATATTCACGTAGCACTAACTGGGTTCAGGGGTCATTAAAATTTTTAATTTAATCCCAGCACTCAGGAGGCAGAGGCAGGCAGATCTCTGAGTTCAAGGCCAGCCTGGTCTACAAAGTGAGTTCCAGGCCAGCTAGGACTAAAGGGAGACCCTGTCTCAAAAAGACAAAAAAAAAATTTTTAATTAAAAAAAAGGAGGACGTGAAGGTGGAAAGGGGAAATACTAGTGGGAAAGGGAAGTATTGAGAGTCTTAAAAATAGTGTGAGAGGAGTTTTGAATTGGAAATCATCAAAATACATTGTATATACAGGACCATCTAGGACATTGCAAGCCAGTTTTATCAGCCTTTCCTGTAATTGCCTTGAGGTCTAAGTAGTTGAAACCGCCCCCAGCTGCTCTTCTGGAGCATCAGCCACAGCCCACCTCTCACCTGGCCTTCTTTCCCCTCAGCCAACACCACAGCTTGGGTGTTTCTTTTGTTTGACAGCAGCATGGAAGTACCCAGGCAAGTGACCTTTTCTGATGTACCCAAGCCAGAGACTTAAAAATCTAGGGGCTGGAGAGATGGCCTAGCGGTTAAGAGTGCCGACCGCTCTTGCAGAGGACCCGGGTTCGATCCCCAGCACCCACATGGCGGCTGAGAACCGTCTGAAACTCCAACTCCAGGAGAACTCCAGCTCCAGGGGAATCCGACGCCTACTTCTGACCTCCGCGGCATTGCACGACACGGGTGCACAAACTTGCATGCAGACAATACATTCGTACACATACAGAAATAAATAAAATTAAAAAAAAAATCTGTATGGAGGGGCTAGAGAGATCGGTCAGCAGTTAAGTGAATGCTCTTGCAGAGGACCCAGGTTCAATTCCCAGCACCCTCATGGCAGCTAACAACCATCTGTAATTCCAGTTCCAAAGAATCTGACACTGTCTTCTGACCCCCACAGGCATTCCACAACCTGGGTACACTTACACACATGCAGGCAATACACTCATACAACATAAAATAAAAACAAAAAATGTGTATCAGATAAATAGGCAAATAATAAACAGGCAAGCCTAATGTCTCTTGGGAAAGTCTACTACTGGGACGCACAACTCCATGGCTCCGTGCTCAGGAGACAGAAGTGTAAAGAACTCTACTGCCAGTGTCCTAGATCAGTCTTAACCATGAAAGGCATAGCCATCTTGCCCTTCATGCCTGGATCAGTTTGCTAGGCTGCTGTAACAAAGTACCACAAACTCTGTGGATTAAATAATAGAAATGAATTGGCTCACAGTCCTGGGAGCCAGAAGTCTAAAATCCCAGTGTTTACAGGGCCAAGCTTCTCCATGGGCTCTTGGGAAGAATTCCTCCTTGTCTCTTCCAGCTTCCAGTACAGATGCATTACTCCAATCTCTGTCTCTGTCTTCATGCCTTTGTACCTTTACATGGATGTTTTATCACTGGATCAGAATCCACCCTGATCCAGCATGATCTCATTTTAACTTACTATCTCTGCACAAAATGCTGTTCACAAACAAAATCAAATGGACAAGTTCTGGACGGACATGAACTTTGGAATACAGAATGGGCCTCTACTGACCCCCTCTCCCTCTCAGGCAGGGCTACATATCCTCTGCCCAGCTGATGAACTGAGAGAGTAGACCCAACAGAAATTATGAGGCAGTCTCTGCACCCTGACTGCACACAGAGTAATTAAGAGTAGCTCTGGGGAAAGAGAAGTGTGCATGAGCTCCTTGGAAGAGATCAGTGGAGGAACAAGACAAATGCTAAGGGCAAAAATGACCATGGCCTACCTCAGAGGGACAGGGAGAAAAGGGCTTTCTGTCTCTAGTCTATACAGTATAACAGAACAAGGAAAGAAAAACTTAAAGGAAAATGGAATTGATGTGCCAGCACCAGGAGAGTGGTGCCAGTCTCCAGGGTGATGACAGCACGGAGTTGTGCAGTCATAGGTCACATGATGAATTAGCAGCATTACCCCAAAACTCTTACTTGGAAAACTATCTATGCAAGCTTCATGTTACAAAAGAGGGAAGGTCTCAAGTTCCACTGTGACTACAGTGAAGACAATTTTATGACCTCCTCTGGACACACTGGCCTGCCTGCCATAGATGCAGTGGTTAGTTCTCTACTTATCAGTAGCCTTTCTGGGAGCTCTGTTCCTCCCAATCTAGGGTTCCAGGTTCTAGAGATGGTTGATGAGGCGATCAGTGAAAGCCATGTAGCTAACAATTTGCTTTCTCTTGGGGGGGGGTTATTTCGTTTTATTGTCTTTTTAATTTTTGTTTTAATTTTCTATGTGTATGACTGTACTGTCTGCATGTAGGTTTGTGCACCCGTGTCGTGCAATGCAGCGGAGGTCAGAAGAGGGTGTCGGATTCCCCTGGAACTGGAGTTCTCCTGGAATTGGAGTTACAGACTGTTCTCAGCCACCATGTGGGTGCTGGGGATCGAACCCGGGTCCTCTGAAAGAGCAGTCGGTGCTCTTAACCTCTAGGCCATCTCTCCAGCCCCTTTGTTGTCTTTTTAAAACAGGGTCGCCCTAACCTCTAGGCGATCTCTCCAGCCCCTTTGTTGTCTTTTTAAAACAGGGTCACCCTGCCGGGTGTGGTGGCGCACACCTTTAATCCTAGCACTTGGGAGGCAGAGGCAGGCGGATCTTTGTGAGTTCAAGGCCAGCCTGGTCTACAGAGCGAGTTCCAGGACAGCTGGGGCTACAGGGAGACCCTGTCTCGAAAAGACAAAAAATAAAAATAAAAAAATAAAATAAAATAAAAGCATATAAATACACATAATTAGAAACGAATAAATCTTTTTAAAAAAATAAAATAAAAAATAAAACAGGGTCACCCTAGCGTGTGTGGTGGCACACGCCTTTAATCCTAGCTCAGGGAAGCAGAGGCATGAGGATCTTTGTGAGACGGAGTGAGTTCCAGGACAGCTGGGGCTACAGGGAGACCCTGTCTCGAAAAGACCTAAATAAATAAATAAATCAGGGTCTCCCTGTAGCCCAAGCCTGGAACTCACCATGTAGACCAGGCTGGACTTGGAACTCACAGAGGTCCGCCTGCCTCTGCCTCCCAAGTGCTAGAATTACAGGTGTGCGCCGCCATGCCCAGCCTTCTCTTGTGGTTTTAACCCTGCCATCTTCTGTGACCAAAGGGTCTCTGAGAGGTAATAAACCTCTGTGTTCTTCCACAATCTATGATTCATGCCCTCCAGACTGACTGATGGATAAGCAAAAAACATTTAATTTCATAAGCTACTAAATCATTGAAATGCTTCTTTAAAATTACAGGGGCTGGAAAGATAACTCGGCAGTGAAGGGTTGAGTACTGCTTTTGCAGAGCACCCACAGCGCCAGGGGATCCTAGCGCTGTGGGTGCTCTGCAAAAGCAGTGATTCCTCTTCTCAACTCCATAGGTACCTGCACTCGAATGCACAAACCTACACACACTCATCCATATACATACTTAAAAATAAAAATAATTCTTTTTAAAAAATGTAAATTTTAAACACTCCCCTACCAATGGCAACCTCAGGATTCTTCCACCAAGGCTGGCCCTTGACCGTGTACCTTCAGAAGCATCTCCTACCCCGGTCCTCTGAAAGAGTAGTCGGTGCTCTTAATGGCTGCTAGGCCATCTCTCCAGCCCCAGCTAGATTTTATTTTTAATTATGTGTATGCATGTATGTTTATATGTAAACATGTGAATGCAGAAGACCTGGGTTCGATTTCCAGCACCTACATAGCATCTAACAACTGTCCATAACTCCAGTTCCAAGGGAATCAACCCAATGCCCTCTTCTGACTCCTCCAGCATTGCACGATAAGGGTACTTATGCAGGTGACACACTCATACACATAAAAAAGAAAGAAAAGTACTATTACTGTTGCTTTGGTTTTGAGTGCTTGTAGAATCTCACAGAAACAAAGCACCACCCAGTGAGGTGGGGGGCACAAGTAGGGACTTTCAGAGGTCAGATACTGGCAGGCTCTTTCAGTAGAACCTGAAAAGCCACTAGTCAAGTACTGGCTCCACACGGCCTTAGGTCCCATTACCCCAAGGAAACGCTCAGGAAGCCCAGGCTCACAGGTTACACACAAGAGCAGCAGAAGACGTGGGTTCACTGGCCCAGCACCCAAGACACACACTCAGCACCCAACATAGCCGCACATTGGTACCTACACAAACCCCTTGTCTGCAGGACTGATGCTCTGGGATCCACACCTCATGTGTCCCCATGTGTCTCTCAGAACCTAGCACCACACTGGAACCTTGGGCACCGCATCCTCAGGACCCGGAGCCCTTCCTAGATCCTTCCTAGATCTCCAGCACCTGGGGTTCGAATCAGAGACCCTCGCTCCTCGCAGAACCCTGCATCTCAGAATCCAGCAGCGCGCACCCCGAGGATCCCCTGGCACCCCGCAGGTCCCGGCGCACCCAGAAGATGCCCTGCCTTGCGGTCTCTAAACTGAGGGTCTCCAGCACCCGATCCCTACTCCCCACAGAACCTGGGCTAGGAACCCCGCAGACTGTAACGCTCCAGAACATCAAGCCCGCGCACCTGCAGATCCCCAGGTCCCCCACCCCTCACTCCCTAGGGCTCACCACCAGTCCCAAGCTCGGCTCAGACCCTCACCTGGCGCAGCTGCGTCTCGGTGGCGCCCCCCTCCTGCAGCCGTAGCTGCTCCCGGAAGCGCGCCACCTGGTCCAGGAGCGCGTCCACGAGCGACGGCGCCGCGTCCCCGGCCAGGGCGGCCAGGCGTGCGCGGAGGCGCGCGATGAGAGCGTCGCGGGCGGCCAGCTGGTCCTGCAGGTGCCGCAGCTGCTGCCCCGCCTCGTGGTACAGGCCACAAAGCGCGGCGGCCGCGCGCGGGGCCCCGTCGGATCCTTCACGACCCGCGTCCGCGGACGACATGGCGGGGCTGTCTGGGGGCCCGCAGCGCCCGGGACTTCCGCGCCACCGTCCGCCTTCCCGGAACTTTTCCCGCCCCGCCCCGGCCAGCCCCGCCTCTCCCACAGCTAGCTCCGCGAGCACCCCAGGTAGTCCCGCCCTGTTCCAGCCGTTGCTAGCCTTGATCCGCCACTTGATTCGCTCTTTCTTCCTAGAGGCTGTCCGCCCGCAGTGCAAGACACGTCACAGGGCTCCAGTCCTTGGCGTCTGAGTTGTCAGGGAGTCAGACTCGGTCTGCGACGAAAAGTTAGGGATCAGTATCTTCGGGTTCAGCTGCTGATGGGAAGAAGAGAAATCAAGGCACTTCCAAATGATGATCCTTTGTCACAGAGGGACTCAGCTCAGAGAAGCCCAGCACGGGGAGGGCCAGGCCCAGCCACCAGACCCCTCTAGAACCCACCAGCCCCACCAGACCCCTTTAGACCCCAGGCCCCTAAATTCGTTAACAACCTCAGCCGGGCGTGGTGGCGCACGCCTTTAACCCTAGCACTTGGGAGGCAGAGGCAGGCGAATCTCTGTGAGTTCAAGGCCAGCCTGGTCTACAGAGTGAGCTCCAGGCAAGCTGGGACTAAAGGGAGATCTTGTCTCAAAAAGACCAAAAAAAA
>VZQC01003084.1:61273-102215 GCA_009823505.1 Rhizomys pruinosus
AAAGGGGCTGGAGAGATAGCCTAGCGGTTAAGAGCACCGACTGCTCTTGCAGAGGACCCGGGTTCGATCCCCAGCACCCACATGGCAGCTGAGAACCATCTGTAACTCCAATTCCAGGAGAACTCCAGTTCCAGGGGAAACCGACACCCGCTTCTGGCCTCCTCGGCATTGTACGACACGGGTGCACAAACCTATATGCAGACAGTACATTCATACACGTACAAAAATTAAAAAAAAAAAAAAGAAACAAGCTGGCCTCAAACTTGCTATATAGCCAAGGATGACATTAAACTCCCCATTCTGCTTCCAACGAGTGTCATGACTATAGGTTTTCACCACCACACTTGGCTTGATCATGTAATTTCTGTCTTGAAGTTAATTTATGTGCTAACTTGTACTTACTGATTCTGGTATGTTGAACCTTGCTTGCATGCCTCATGAAGTCAACTTGGTCATGTAATCTTCTTGCTGTGATTGATTGATTGATTGATTGATCGATTGATTTGTCCTGGGGAGTTTCTCTGTAGCCCCACCTGGCCTAGAGCCTCACTATGTAGAGCAGGCTGGCCTTCATCTCACAGAGATCCACTTCCCTCTGCCCCCCAAGTGCTAGAATTAAAGATATGTACCACCATGCCTGGCCTTAATGTGTTTTTTAATTCAGTTCACAATTATTTTATTTTATTTATTTATTTTTTTTTTGGTCTTTTTGAGACAGGGTCTCCCTGTAGACCATGCTGGCCTTGAACTCACAAAGATCCGCCTGCCTCTGCCTCCCAAGTGCTAGGTAATGTTACTTTTTTAAAGGTCTTTCTGTGTTACCCAGGCTGGCTTCAAACTTGTGGACTCAAGAAGTCCTCTCATTCTAGCCCCCTAACTAGCTGGGTGTACAGGTGTGTGCCACTACAGCTGGGGCTACAGGGAGACCCTGTCTCGAAAAGACAAAAAAAAAAACAACAAAAAAAAAACATACATATTCATGAGAAATAACTGGATGTTTTGAAGTAAGAATATTTAGAAAATATGAAGAACTTTGGAAAATGAAAAAGGTGAACACGAGGTCCTGGATACAGCTCTTCTGGCAGAGCACTGGCCTAGCAGGAATGAAGCCCTGGCTTTGGTCCCCAGTGCTGCACTAAACGCCCCTTGTAGCACTTATCTGTAATCTTAGCACTGAGGACGCAGAGGCAGGAGAATCAGAAGTTCAAATTTATCCTTGGCTACATAGTAAGTTCAAGGCCAGCCTGAACTTACTACATGAGACGTTGTCTCAAGATACACACATACACACACACACACACACACACACACACACGCACGCACGCACACACTCGCAAACGCACACGCACATACACACAGATGAAGGGAAATAATTATAAAGAATTCAAATATTTTCTATCAAAAAATAATCACAAGAATGTAACCTTTGTAATGCTATTTGGGAAAAGGTGAAAGATTTATACAATTTGATGAGAAATCAGAGTATATAGAATGTTATTTTGTAATTTCCCCACACTTTGTAAAAACTTTTGTTTAGTACAAGGAATTCAAATCTTTTTGTTTTTATTTTTTTTGGTGTTGTCTCAGAAACACCAAAAAATAAAAATAAAAAATAATAATAAAATAAAATCCTGGGTCCTCTGCAAGAGCAGTCAGTGCTCTTAACTACTAGGCCATCTCTCCAGCCCCATTTTTTGTTTTTTTTCTTTTGAGACAAAGACCCCCTTTAGTCCTAGCTGGCCTAAAGCTCACTCTGTAGACCAGGCTGGCCTTGAATTCACAGAGATCCACCTAATTCTGCCTCCCAAGTGCTAGGATTAAAGGCTTGCACCACCACACCTGGTATTTGTTTTTATTTTATGTGTGTGCATATGTTGCCTGCATGTATATAAGTGTACCCATGTTGTGTGATGCCCTTGGAGACATTGGATCCCTTGGAACTGGAGTTACAGAAGGTCATTAGCCACCATGTGGGAACCAAACCTGGGTCCTCTGCAAGAGAAGCCAATAATCTTTTTTTTTTTTTTTAAATGTGTACGAATGTACTGTCTGCAATGCAAGTCTGTGCACCCGTGTCGTGCAATGCCGCGGAGGTCAGAAGAGGGTGTCGGATTCCCCTGGAACTGGAGTTCTCCTGGAATTGGAGTTTCAGACGGTTCTTGGCCGCCATGTGGGTGCTGGGGATCAAACCCGGGTCCTCTGTAAGAGTGGTCAGTGCTCTTAACCGCTAGGCCATCTCTCCAGCCCGAGAAGCCAATAATCTTAACCTCTTAGCCATCCCTCCAGCCCTGGAATTCAGATTCTCCCCACCTTGTAAAACTTCTATTTATGCAAAGGCCCTGCTGTAGTCCCAGAACTTGATGGCCCAGAGCAGCAAGCCCCTTTCCGCTTTCCTTCATTTCCCTTGCACTATTCTTTTAAAACTAGCCATGTGAGAAAGACTGTGAGGTTGGATCACAGCCAGCGGGGAAAACACACAGTACTCTTATATTAGGATAAAACCCTGTCAAATTTCCTGCTCAGTGTGCCTCCTCACTATCTGAATAAGGAACCTCACCCTTCAGCAGAAGCAAAAGCTGCCTTGCCAAGTTACTTTCACTTTCTCCACATATTAGTATTCTTTCTGTGCTTTTATGGGATTCTTAGACCTCAGATTTTCTTTCTTTTTTATTAAACTTTTTAAAATTAATTTTTAAATTTATTTTTTTTATGTGTATGAATGTACTGTCTGCATGTAGGTTTGCGCACCCGTGTCGTGCAATGCCACAGAGGTCAGAAGAGGGCGTCAGATTCCCCTGGAACTGGAGTTAAAGATGGTTCTCAGCCACCATGTGGGTGCTGGGGATGGAACCCGGGTCCTCTGCAAGAGCAGTTGGCACTCTTAACTGCTAGGCCATCTCTCCAGCCCCTCGGATTTTATTTTTAACACACATATACACAATCTTGGAAACTTAATATATATATAATATATATATATATATATATATAATATATATGATCATAGAGACTCAATAGAAGATCAGGGAGATAAGATTAAAAAAATCTTTTAAAATCAATTTTTATTGTGCAGGTGAAAGGGCAAGCACATGGGGCTCAGAGGACAACTAGCAAGAGCTGATTCTCTCCTTCCCTTTCTACATAGGTTCTGAGGCTCAAACTCCCATGTTAGGCTTGGTGGCAAGTATCTGCTGAGTCTTCTCACCAGCCCAAGATTAAAGAAATCTTAAAGTAGAGCAAAGAATTGATTTCTTTTTTAAGCGTGTAGAGTGAGAGAAAGAGATATTTAAGGACCAGCCTAGGAGTTCTAACATTTCATTGAAGGTCTGGAAAGAGAGAACAAGAAGGGAAGAATGAAGTTTCCAGATTAAAACAGTCCCCTGAATGTTCAGAGCCAGAAGGCAAATAGATGTACACTTCCAGGATGCCTAAGAGAATCTCAGAAACTGAAGTCAGATAGCCCAGGGAAAAAGAACAGATCCATTTGTCCAAAGACCAGGTTCAGAACCTTGACAACCAGCAAAGCCCCAAACTCAGGAACAGTGGACTTGGACAAACTACAAACCCTCACGTCCTTCCTGCCCCCTTCTCAGGAGGCTGCTTGAGGTTGTGTTCCTCTGGAAAGGAGTAAACCAATAAAGAATAAGAGAGACCCCAGCAGCAGGGGCTTCAACAGAAGTGGTGGCTGGTGAAGGGAGAAGGTGAGGTTTGCAGGTGAAGGGTGCGCCTGGACTTAGAGCAGAGTGTGTTGGGAGGTGACAGAATACCTGATATACTGGAATATCATAGGGGAGATCTGGCCAATTGGCCATATTTGAATTACTAACCTAGTAAGTAGGGAAGGAGAAATGCCTCATAGGTTAGGAGCACTGACTGTTCTTGCAGAAGACCCAGATTAGAATCCCAGCACCCACATGGTGGCTAACAACCATCTGTAACTCCAGTTCCAGGGAAATCTGATGTCTCCTTCTGACTCTGCAGGTACTGTACAACACAGGTACACTTACTTACACATGTTCAGGCAATACACTCATATGCATTAAATAAATAAATAAACAAACATAAAGTTTTTTGGTTTTTTTGGTCTTTTTGAGCAGGGTTTCCCTGTTGTAGCCCAAGCTGTCCTGGAACTCACTATGTAGACCAGGCTAACCTTGAACTTACAGAGATCTGCTTGCCTCTACCTCCCAAATGCTGAGATTAAAGGTGTGTGCCACCATGCCTGGCTTTTAAAAAGTTATCCTCTGATCACCACAGATGCACCATGCTGCGAGCGCTTAAAAATTTTTTTAAGAATAGGGGCTGGGGCCGGGCGTGGTGGTGCACGCCTTTAATCCTAGCACTTAGGAGGCAGAGACAGGCGGATCTTTGTGAGTTCAAGGCCAGCCTGGTCTACAGAGTGAGTTCCAGGACAGCTGGGGCTACAGGGAGACCCTGTCTCAAAAAGACCAGGGGAAAAGGGGTATATATGGGGGGGCTGGAGAGATGGCTCAGTGGTTAAGAGCACCGACTGCTCTTGCAGTGGACCCAGGTTCCATTCCCAGCACCCACATGGCAGCTGAGAACCGTCTTTCACTCCAGTTCCAGGGGAATCCAACACCCTCTTCTGACCTCTGTGGCATAGTACGACACGGGTGCACAGACCTGCATGCAGACAGTGCATTCATACACCTAAAGAATAAATAAAAAAAATAAAAAAAAATTTTTCAAAATTTGCCATTGTGGTGGTGAATGCCTTTAATCCCAGCAGAGGCAGAGGCAGGCAGATCTCTGTGAGTTCAAGGCCAGTCTGGTCTACATAGTGAGTTCCAGGACAGTTGGGGCTACAGGGAAACCCTGTCTCAATAATACCAAAAATTTTTTTCAACATTTATTTTTTTTAGTGTGAGCCCAAATATGTGCACACATGTGTACACCAAGGCAAACATAAAAGTCAGAAGACAACTTGAGTAGATTCTCTCCTTTTACTTTGTTGGTCCTGAAGATTGAATTCAGGTCATCTGGCTTGGTAGCAAGCACCTTTACCTGCTAAACCATCTCACCAACCCTTTAAAATTTTTATTTTATGTGGTGGCTCATGCGTTTAGGCAGAGGCAAGCCGATCTCTGTGAGATCAAGGCTATCTGGCCCACATAGCAAGTTCCAGGCCAGCTGGGGCTACAGGGAGACTCTGTCTCAAAAAAGACTAAAAAGGCTGGGCCTGGTGGCTCATGCCTTTAATCCTAGCACTCACTCGGGAGGCAGAGGCAGGCAGGCCTCTGTGAGTTCAAGGCCAGCCTGGTTTATAGAGTGAGCTCCAGGCCAGCTGGGGACTAAAGGGAGACCCTGTCTCAAAAAAACCCCCACAAAAACAAACAAACAAAAAATTTTAATTACATTTACTTATTTCTTGTGTGTATATGTGTGTATATATGTGTGTATATATGTGTGTATGTGTGTGTATGTGTGTGAGTCCACACAGTCAAAGGGTTCACCATGTGAGTCCCAGGGATCAGTTTTTTCCTTTTTCGGTATTTTTGAGGCAGGGTCTCCCTTTTAGTACCAGCTGTCCTGGAGCTCGCTCTGTAGAACAGGCTGGCCTTGAACTCACAGAGATCCACCCACCTCTCCCTCCCCAGTGCTGGGATTAAAGGCACATGCCACCAAGCCCGGCTGAGTCCCAGGGATCAAACTCAAGCTGACAAGTTTGGTGGCAACATTACTTGTTGACACATCTTGATAGCCTTACAAAATTATTTTGTGTACTTATACGAACATTTGTGTGTGCTATGGAGGCCAGGGACGGCACTGGGTGCTTCCTCTGTCATTCTCCACCATATTTTATTGCCTCTCATGAACTTGGATTTCCGAGTTTCAGCTAGACTGGTGGACAGCCAGCCCCAGGATCCGCCTGTTTCTGCCAGCCCCTCCCAGGGCTAAGGCTACAGACATGTCACAGTGTGGTGGCATGACAGGTACTTGGAGAAGGCTTAGTGGGTAGCTGGTGTGTGTGTGTGTGTGTGTGTGTGTGTGTGTGTGTGTGTTTATGAACCTGTGCCCCTTACCTGGTCTCCTACTATCATAGGACAGGACAAGCAATGCTTTTATGTGGGAGCTGGAGATCAAAACTCAGGTCTTCATGTTTTTCCCCCAGAGCCATCTCCAAAGCTGCTGTTTTCTCACTGAAAACAGCACTTCCTTCTCATGATGACTGTGAGATGAAATGGAGCAAAGGATGTGAAAAGCTGACTCTGGCCATGACAGGTACTTAGAAAAGGCTGTGTGGGTAGCTGGTGTGTGTGTGTGTGTGTGTGTGTGTGTGTTTTCTTGGACTTGTGCCCGTGGGCAGCATGTCTCCCCCTCACCTGGTCTCCTACTATCATAGGACAGGACAAGTTCAGCCCCACCTCCTCCAGTGAGGCCTTCCTCCTGGCTTCATATGTGCTAATCTCAGCTCTCTTTGGAGGTGGGAAAGCCTTGGCCTGGGGCTTCTTGTCAGACCAACTCCAAGGCAGAACCTGAGCCTGGCTACTTTTCATAGTTGGCGCTTTTCCAGCCCTACCACTGTCAAGGTCTGGAGGAGGGGCAGGGCCAATAGGCCTTTCTGGGTAAAGCCTATCTGACCTCCTGTAGGGGTCCAGTACAGCCTGGAAGGGTGCAGAAGGGATTATAGCATTAAGAATTCAGTCCTGAGTCCAAAGATTAGTATATGGGGTAGGAGGGGGGTATACTCAGGGGAACAGCTGGGGGCCTTGGGACTAGCCAACATGTTTTGAAGACCCATGAGTATAGGAGTGGAGACCAAATTCCTCTCCTAAGGATGGATGAGGGGAAGGGGAAAGGGAGTGGGCCTCTATCAACCTGGGCTAAAAGTTGGGTGGGACCTATCTAGTACCCATGCCCTGCCAGGTAGTTTTGGAAACCTGGTAGTTGGCACCCCACATTCACTCCTGCTAAGCAGTCCTATCCTGCCAGGGCTTGAGCTCCCAGGAGGGGAGCAAGAACCAGCCCTCAAGTCTTCTGGACCAAACACATTTGGTTCCCCTTTCCTCCCGTCTCTAGTCTTGAAGAGCTTTATAGCTTTATAGTCTCACAGGCCACCCCATATCTCAGAGCCCTGTCCTAGTGGCTGGGAGAAAGCCACCCCTCCTGACCGTGGCTGGGGTGACTGGTGGGCCCTTCTTGGAATAATGGGGAACCTCAAACTGTTAAGGCCACAGCTTCCCTTCCCAAGCCTGCTGGCTTCCCCTTCCAGGCCCCAGCATTTTCCTGGAGGTCACGTGAATGAAAGAGGGCAGGAGGTAGTGGGTTGGGGAGGGCAGAGAGTAGAGCAGCCTCTCTGTATACAAATACTGGCTCCTCTATACCACCAAGGCCGGAAGCAGGACCCAGAATAGAACAGACTGCTTTCAAGTTCCAAATCAGGCTCTGGGGGCTGAGCGTGGGTATGTTTGGGTTTAAAAATAGCAATACCAGTATGTGTGGGGGCCAGGGTCTGCCACCCACAAGGCTTGAGTTTCAAAATAGAATTTTCTAGTAGGGCTGTCCTGACAATGTTGCTTTAGGTAGAAAACTTATCTAAATAAACCTCTCAGAGGGCAAAGCCAGCAGCCAACCTGGACTTAGGCACCAAAACCAGGAAGCCATGAGTAGGTCCCTGAAGAAAAAGGGACTTTGGGGTGCTGGCTGGCTCCCCACGCTGGTTATAGCTCTGGCCCAGTCCTCCTTTTCTCTCTCTCTCTCTCTCTCTTTTTTTTCAGTTTTTTTCTCCATTTCTCTTTCAACACTGAATACCTACCAGGAAAGCCCTATCAGGATTCCGGTCCAGCTTGGTCCTGCCATCTCCAGAAAGCCTCCTCCAAGTTCACTAGCCCATACCTGCTCTCTGGATGGCCAGGAAGCCAGGCCTGTCTTGGGTATGAGAGGTCATAGCCAGCTTGGACAGAGGCTGGGCCACTTGAATAGTTCCCTGTGCTGATTGACAGAGCCCTGTCTTGTGGAGTGTGGTGAAGCTTAGGAAGGACCTAGGTAAGCACTTGTGTATGATATGGGGGTCTGGAGAGACCTCCTGGTCAGGGACACAGCTGGCTTTCCCAGGGAGCATGCAGGGCTGGCACAACACAGAAAAGCAAGGAACTGTGGTTTAGAGTATAGCCCAGACCTGAGCCAGGGTCCCTGCATGTCTGCAAATCTAACCTGACATGCAAGGTGTCCCTTCAGTCACACTCTGCTGCCCACCTTGTGCTCCCACCCCTACTCTGATGCTCTCAGTCCAGCAAAGGAGAAAGCACTCTACCTCCCCTTTGGTGAGACTAGTGTGAGAGAGCCACAGGACCTGGCCTGGGATAGGGCAAGACCCAGAGCCCAGAAGGTAGCTCCTACCTGGTCTTCCCTGCCTGCCAGGCATGGTGTTAGAACAGTCTCTTGGCAGAGGACCCAGCTTCGGGCACTGTCGTCGCAGTTCTGGGTGTCTACGTGCTTGCTTGTGGCTAACTCTCCCTCCCTTACACCTCACTCCAGCTGGGTTCTGGCCTAAACTGTGTCCTCCCCAAAGTGCCTGTGGGCTCAGCATTGCTTCCCTGCCTTCCCTGCAATGCTTTGGTGTGTGGCTAACAGACTCCCCAGGATGGCTCCAATCAGCCTCCTGTTATGGTGGAAACTAGCCCCTTGCTGTCTGCAGCTAAGCAGTCAGCAGCCTTAGGTCTTGGTCCTATGCAGGAACAGTTCTGCCAAGGTGAAGCAGCCTTACCAGGAGGTACTTAGAACCACAGCATGCTTCTGGGCAAGTGTATGTTTCCTCTGAATGGAGGGACTCAATGGTCAGGTTTGGTTAAAGTCTGCCCTTTCCTTGGAACTCTGTCAGGAGTTTTGTCAGCTATTTATTTATATTTATTTATTTATTTATTTATTTATTTATTTATTTATCTTCTTTTTCTTTTCATTGTCAGAAGGGTAATGTGCTAACTCATCTGAGGGCGGCACATGTCACACAAAAGCATGAACACCCAGTCATCATGCTTATGAACAAAAAAAGGATCATGTCAGCCATTTATTAAGCATCTTATTTTGTTTCAGGAAGGCAATGAGGCCCTGGGGATGCAGTGGTGACTGAAGCAAGCAGAGCCTGGCTCTTGTGAGATGACATTCTGAAGCGAAGGGGATCTGGCCACATCAGATGCCAAGCTTGAAAGGAGAACAGTGGGGTGGAGGGAGCACGAGGAAGGTGGACAAGAGGCCAGGTCTGGCCCAGTCAAGGTGTTTGCCACATAAGCATGAGGGTCTAAGTTTGGAGCCCCAGTACCCAAGTAAAAGTCATGTATAATGAATGGCACACTTCTGTAACCACACGTCTGTGGTTTGGAGAGACTGAGGCAGGCAGATACCTGGAGCACTGACCAACTAGTCTAACTGAATTAGTGAGCTCAATTCAGCAAAAGACCTATCCTAGCTTCTGAGGAAGGTCCTTGACATTGACCTCTGGCCTCTACATGCACACACATCTACATGCATACAGGTAGGTACACACGTGCACACATGTACACACACAAATAAATGTGAACAAGGAAGGAAAGAACTTTCTTTTTTTAATTAATAAAATTTATTTATAAGCTGGGCGTGGTGGCGCACGCCTTTAATCCTAGCACTTGGGAGGCAGAGGCAGGTGGATCTTTGTGAGTTCAAGGCCAGCCTGGTCTACAGAGTGAGTTCCAGGACAGCCTGGGGCTACAGGGAGACCCTGTCTTGAAAAGACAAAAAAAAATTATTTATAGCCGAGTATGGTGGCACGTGCTTTTAATCCCAGTACTCAGGAGGCGGAGGCAGGTGGATCTTTGTGAGATTGAGGCCAGCCAGGTCTACATGGTGAGTTCCAGGTCAGCTGGGGCTTCAGGGAGGCCCCATCTCAAAAGGACCAAAAAATAAAAATAAATAAATACAAATTTAGAAAAAAATGCCGGGTGTGGTGGTGCACGCCTTTAATCCTAGCACTTGGGAGGCAGAGGCAGGCGGATCTTTGTGAGTTCAAGGCCAGCCTGGTCTACAGAGTGAGTTCCAGGACAGCTGGGGCTACAGGGAGACCCTGTCTTGAAAAGACCAGGTCCAAAAAAAAAAACAAAGAAACAAAAAATAAGAAAAAAAAATTTTTTTTTTTTTTTTTGAAATTTGTTTATAGTATGCATGTGTGTTACATAGTGGGTCAGAGGACAGCTCTGGGTTTTCTCCTTCTACTTTTATGTGGGTTTTTAGGAACAAACTCAGTTCACTAAGCTTCCATGGTAGGCACCTTTACCTATGGAGTCACTTCACTGGCCCAAAGAAAACACTTTCTAATAAACACTGAAGCCGAGACCAGATGGGGAAAGTGAGGGCGAGCCTACGAAGGAATCTGGTGGAAGGGGAAGCTAGGAGGGAACAGCAAGGTCAAAGGGCCTGAGGGTGAGCAGGGGTCAGCGTGCCTGGAGTGAGTAGGGGTCAGTGTGCCTGGAGTGAGTAGGGGTCAGCGTGCCTGGAGTGAGTAGGGGTCAGCGTGCCTGGAGTGAGTAGGGGTCAGCGTGCCTGGGAGTGAGTAGGGGTCAGCGTGCCTGAGAGTGAGTAGGGGTCAGCCTGCCTGGAGTGAGTAGGGGTCAGCGTGCCTGGAGTGAGTAGGGGTCAGAGTGCCTGGAGTGAGTAGGGGTCAGAGTGCCTGGAGTGAGTAGGGGTCAGCGTGCCTGGAGTGAGTAGGGGTCAGCGTGCCTGGAGTGAGTAGGGGTCAGCGTGCCTGGGAGTGCAGTAGGGGTCAGCGTGCCTGGAGTGAGGAGGGGTCAGCGTGCCTGGAGTGAGTAGGGGTCAGCGTGCCTGGAGTGAGTAGGGGTCAGCGTGCCTGGAGTGAGTAGGGGTCAGCGTGCCGGGAGTGAGTAGGGGTCAGCGTGCCTGGAGTGAGTAGGGGTCAGCGTGCCTGGAGTGAGTAGGGGTCAGCGTGCCTGGAGTGAGTAGGGGTCAGCGTGCCTGGAGTGAGTAGGGGTCAGTGTGCCTGGAGTGAGTAGGGGTCAGCGTGCCTGGAGTGAGTAGGGGTCAGAGTGCCTGGAGTGAGTAGGGGTCAGCGTGCCTGGAGTAGGGGTCAGTGTGCCTGGAGTGAGTAGGGGTCAGTGTGCCTGGAGTGAGTAGGGGTCAGTGTGCCTGGAGTGAGTAGGGGTCAGTGTACCTGGAGTAGGGGTCAATGTGCCTGGAGTGAGTAGGGGTCAGTGTGTCTGGAGTGAGTAGGGGTCAGTGTACCTGGAGTAGGGGTCAATGTGCCTGGAGTAGGGGTCAGTGTACCTGGAGTGAGTAGGGGTCAGTGTGCTTGGAGTGAGTAGGGGTCAGTGTGCCTGGAGTAGGGGTCATGTGCCTGGAGTAGGGGTCAGTGTGCCTGGAGTAGGGGTCGGTGTGCCTGGAGTAGGGGTCAGTGTTCCTGGAGTAGGGGTCAGTGTGCCTGGACTAGGGGTCGGTGTGTCTGGAGTAGGGGTCAGTGTGCCCGCTCAGAGTAGAAGGGGAGAGGGGACTTGAGAAGGGCAATGCTGGGGTAGGCCTGGGATGACCTAGGAATTTGCTTAGGGGAGATGGGAGACTATGGGGGTTGAGAAGAGGAGAGACATGTCCACAGTGTTGTGACCAGATCTCTCTGGGGATGAGCAGATCTAAGGGAAGAGGAAGGGACAGCTGAGAGTGGACAAGGTAGGTGGCCTGGAGCCAACAGGTCATCCATATAGAAAGCCAGACAGGATTTGGGGTTGAGGGCAGGCAGCACAAGGGGCCCTTCTGTGCAAAGGGGAAATTCCCTGGATAGGGAAAGAGGTTCTAGGATGAGAGGATGCTTGGAGAACTGGTAAGGGGGCCTCTGGTGGCCACGGAGAGGATGACATTGCCATGTGGCTTTAGAGGAAGGTAAGTGATACCACCCTGACCTTCAGGCCCTGGCAGAACCCTCCAAGCCCACGCCAGACTGCATCTGTCTACGCAGGTTCTGGACTCTGGTGTAGCCCAGATCAGCTGATAGGCCGTGGCAGGAAGTGGACCTGCTCCCTTGGGTGACATCACCATGCCTCACACACGTTCTTCCCCTACCTACAGCCAGCCAGGGGCTTTGCGTCCCCTCTGCTTATCTGAAGTGTGAGGTCTGTCCTGCACACCCTCCTCCCAACCCATCCTTCCAGCTCCACCAGGGAGCCCTGGGTGCCCATTTGCTGTGGCCTCACCTGAGCCACATCTCCAGCAATGGTGATATTCTCTGGACACCTGCTCCCATCTGTCCATCCTTTCTGCAGCAGTAACGGTCATCTGCTGCCTCTCACCTCCCAGGACTGTTCTGGGAATTAATCTCTTCCCAGGAGGCCACTCTCCCCAGGTCCCTAGCACTTGGCATCTTGAAGCCAGCCCTGCCTCTGCCTCCGGTCAGGCTCCTGCAGGTGGCATAATGTCTAGTTTTGCTTCACTTCCCTACTGGTCCCTGTTGTTCCCTCAGGTTTGGGGATAGGACCCACACTGTGACCCACGTGTCAATCTCCCATGAGCCATAAGGGTCAGGATTTCCCTTGAATCATTTCCGGGTCCCCAGTCCCCTATGTGGGATCAGGCATTTGACATTGGGGATAGGTGTGTCTGGCCCCAAGGTCACAGCAGAGTCAGGAGCCTCAGCTCAGTGCATCCTAGAGCCAGGTCTCAGGAGTAAGGCAGTCACATGCGGTACTAGTGGGGGCAACAGTAGGCAGAGGATAAGTTGAACGTGCAGATTTGGGGCCAAACAGCCCCATGCTCAGCACCTCGTACCTTCTCCTCCCCTCAGGAGAAGGTGAAGCAGCCCAGGTCAACAAGCAAGGAGAAGGGTCACAGGCAACTTTAGCCTACAGGCAGAGAGGTAGCTAGAGACAGGAACTGGGTGGTTATCCCAGAGAGTGGCTATCTCAGCCAGCCCACACCCACCTCATTGGCAATGGTGAGTGGTTTCAGCCCTAAGGCCAACGTGAGGGTAATGAATATGTGTCAATCCTGAGGGCTGAAAAGCATGAATACTGGGCACACTGCCTGCTCCCCTCTCTCCCTGGCAGTAGGGCATCCCTTCAGAGATGCCCTGTTGGCTAAAACACAATGCCCTGTTGGCTAAAGCCTCGTCTGTCACCATTTCCAAGCCCAAGGTGTTCTGGTCTTTTCCTGGTGGCACCAAGCTCTCTATGTCTAGGCTCTAAGCCTGGCCACCTTATTTTCTGAGTTCTTACTACCCCCCACATCCAGTTAACCTCTCTGGCCTACAAGTATGCCTCACAGTGAGGAGCTGTAGCCAAGAATAAACATCTGCCCTCTGGACCTGTGCAGCCCTGGGATCCGTGGTCAGAGACAGGACCTACCCGTGGTGCTACCACAAAGGCTCCTGTCAGTCTGGCTGTCTCTCCTTAGGACCCTCCCTCCTGAGGCAACAGTAGCCGGATGACTCATACTCAATGGCCCCTACCCCTGCCCCTGCCCCTGCCCCTTCTGGAGCAGCCAGTCCAGCCCGTCTCTGCTGCCTTGCTGGGGCCTCCTGCTTGGCCAGCTCCCCGAGTCCCCCAGCCAGATCCAGTTCTTCCTGGGCTTATTCTGGATCGAGGACTCCAGGCTAGACCCTATGGGGAGAGTTCTCCCTCCCATAACCCCAAGTAGTGGGCCTCCTCTCTGAAAGTTTCCACTCTTCCAAAACTCTGCCCGCCTGGCCCTGCAATACCCCGACTCCAGACTCACCCCCTGCCTGGCCCCAGGACTCCCCCAGGAAGCCATCTTCTCTTAGAAGGCCAGTCCTCCCAGTTTTCTGCTTAAAGGGGTCCCGCAGACCTATAAATGGGCTTCCCTGCATTCACAAGTAGACAGCTGTAGGGAGAGGCCTTGTCTGCCGCCGCCAGCGCCCCCCCCCCCCCCCCCCCCGCCATGGGGCCCCAGCCCTGGTCCTAGAGGCTCTCCTTTGAAGTGCCTGAAAGTTCCCAGTAAGGCTCCAGTGGTTCCCAGCAAGCCCTCCTCAACCATGAGTGGGTGGGTAACCAGGTGCCCTTGTCTGGTGCATAGACTTGAGTCAGAACCACCCAGCAGCGGTTCAGCCAGGGGACAGACACCTGCCTCCTCCAGTTCAAAGATGTGTGTGTCATGAAATGGAACACGCAGAAGAAAGGCTCTCTGCTCACTCTATCACTCACCTGCATTTAGTGACCACCTACTGGGTCCTGCACAAAGACCAAGCCCACCTACCAACTGAGAACAGAAGCCTGCCCTAGGGTAGGGCGTCAGAGCTGAGGAGGCAACCAGCTGCGAGAAGGCGGAGTCAGGGGCGGGACCCACTGGAACGGCGGGGGCGGGCTCGGGGTGGGGTCTGACCTAGGGGCGGGGCCGGGCTCGGGGTGGGGCCTGCACCTGGGAGGCGGAGCGGGCTCGGGGCCCAGTTGGGTGCGGGTCGAGCTGGTGGAGCCGGGAACTGCATCCAGACCAACGCTGGGCCAGCGGGAAAGGAAGGGAGCTCGGCGGGTAAGGCACTGCTTGGGTCCCAGGCGGGACGTGGGCATGCACGGCACAGTCGCATCCCAGATTGCTGCCTGGGGCCCCTGGACCTGTGTCCCGCCGTGGGGTGGGAGTGGGGTCCATAGGACGGAGCGTCCTGGGTTGGTGAGGGCTGCCTAAAGAGACTGGGCGTTCGTTCCTGAGTTGGGGCAGTGCCACCGCCCTGTCCCTGGCCCACGTCCCTCCAGCCCTTCTGGCTGTCGTTGCTGGGCCCAGTAGCAGGACCTATCTGATGGGGCTTCCCGAGATTCTGCCTAGGAATGTGCTCCCACTCCCGCCTGGCAATCCAAACTTTACTTCCCTCAGAGAGAGGCTCTCCGAAATAGGGAGAAAAGACACCTGTTGGAGCTGATTCACACTGAAGTGTGAGTGACTTGGTCTGGGGAGTTTGCAGCTCTTTGGGGAAGCACTGAGTCTCAGAGAGGGTGATCGAGTGGACAGACGAGCTGTCGTGTAGTGGAATGTGGGGGCCCACCCCAACCCTGCAGGCCAGCCTTCCTTCTGCTCTGTGTCTTGGCTTCCTCAGGGGTATAGATGGGCTGAGAGCCCTGTTGGTGCCTCCTCCCTTAGCCACCTCCCATGACCCTAAGCACCTCCTGTTCCCTCCCCGAACGTCTGTTGGCTCACCCCTCCACACGGTAGCTCTGTATCTCCTAGTCAGGTGACCATAATAAGTGTTCCAGGGAAGTGGCCCTGGCCTGGGCACAGTGTGGGACCTCTGGGGTAGTCAGGGAGCCAAGCCCCACTTGAAAGGACTCGGGCAATGTCTCTGCTGGGATAATGGTGAAAGGCTCGTTTTTCAGCAGTGTGGAAGCAGGGCCTAGGTCCTGGGCTGGTGGGAGGACTGTGGGTCCAGGTCAGGCCCCCAACTCCCTGTGACCTAGGTGAGTGCCCACTCACACTGGCTCAGACCCTCCTCAGGACCAGAGGAGGGGGTGGGGCTGTGGTCTTTACCTCGACATCTGGCAGGGAACCCCAGCCTAGGTCCCAGATCCAGTGCTCTGCTTCTGGAGCTGGGCCCCAAGGACGTAAGGACCACTGGCCTGTCAACCTCTTTCCCTGTCTCCCTCCTGGCTCCTGAGACCTGGCTCTAGGTTCTGCGTGGGGACACACTCTGGCACAGGTGACAGACAGATGGGAAGGGCAGTCAGAAACTAGTGGACAGTACCATCTGGCAGGAGGGGTGCCAAAAAGGGGTCTGGCCTTTTACGGGAGTCCTCCTACAGAGCTAAGCAGGAACCCACTCAGGAGACCTGGCTGAGAGAGAAAGAAGGAGGAAGGGTAGACTCCATGCCGGCCTTGGGTCTTCCTGTTCACATGGACAGAGGAAGTAGGGTGCTGAGTCAGCCCCCAACACTCCTTCATCCCTATATGGATGCATGTGCACATGTAGGCCTACACATACGAAGTCCAAGGAGTCTATAGAGATGAAATGGCCAGCCTTGGTCACACAGGGGCAGAGGGAAGAGAATAAACTCCACCTGAAATCCTGGGTTCATATCCAGATGCATGATATTCATCCGCTGCTGAGCTTCCATTGTATCCTCTGTAAAACGTAAAATGAACCACTTTCTGGCAGAGAGTGTTTATGAGTGTCCAAGGTCTAAGTGGTGTGTACTCAGGTCTATGTGTGGTACTCAAATCTGATCAGGGGCACATGGCTGTGAAGGGACAGACAGAGCAGGAGGATGGCAAATCAGAGAACCAGAGTGCTCTCTGTGTGACAGGTGTGAAGACATCGAGGTGTCTGGGAAGCCAGGAAAAGGGCCATCCAAACCCTGGAATCCTCCTCCGAGGGTGGGGTGTCCCCATAGGCCTCTGGATCCCTCCAGTGGCAATGTTTGGGTATCTAAGGACTGGAAATGGTCCCACATGTGGGGTGCCTAGGTCCCAGAGGGGTTTTGGAAATGTTCTAAGCCGACCTTTTACCTGCCTCACTGCCCCTCAGCCTGTGCCTGGTGGGCAGCCAGGATGAAGCCCAGGGAATGGCGCTGGCCCCCACCATGGTCCAGGGCCCTGGGTCTCCCAGGTGTATTTTACCACTTCCCTATTCTGTAAAGCAAAGTCCAGAGCCACACAGGTGGACTTGGGGTCAGTACCAGACCCCTGCTGCCCATGAACTACAATGGGTGATAGGAATAAAACAGAAAGTCTGCCCAGGATCAGCTGGGATTCAGAGTGAGTGGCATCATGGCCTCCCAGAAGGGCTTGTGGCACACAGATAGCCTCCTCCATCTATCTTCTTCCTTTCCCCCAGCACTCTGGTTTATAAATTTCCAGTTCCAAGGTCTGTTGGGTCTGCCTGCTTTTCCATGCTGGAGTCACTTGTCCCAGGGTCCAGAAAAGCTCCTCCTGGGCTCAGATGAACTGACCATGGATTGTTCCAGATACACCAAAGTACTTTTTGCCAACTGACCTCCAGGACTGGTGTTGGCCTGGCCACTTGGGCTAGTATGTACCCTTGTGGCATCTACACTCCCATGCCCTGTGCCAAACTCTGATTCCGAGAAATGCTGTCTGCTTCCTTGTGAATCATGTTTACTGTGTACCCGCTGGGCATGGCCGAGTGGCCCATTGCCAAACAGGCCTGCTTCAGGCAGTTGAGTGGGGTGTGGGGTGTCTGATTCTTAAGCCTGCAGAAGGAGGTGTGGTCCTTGGCCTTGGGTCCGAGAGGCTGGTGTTATGCATGTCACAACCAGGGCTGGAATCCCTCATGACCCAGGGGTGAGCCAGCTTGGGTGAGTTTTCTGGAGTTCTTAGAACAGGAGCTGAGTGCGTAAAGCACAGAACTTGTCCCAGGCTCAGGAGCAGCCTGTACCTTTAGGATTCAACACCTTGCTGGTGATTTGGGGTCAGATCATGAGATCATCAGAATATTTATTTATTTACGTATTTATTTGCCTTTTTTGAGACAGCATCTCCCTGTAGCCCCAGTTGGCCTGGAACTTGCTATGTAGACCAGGTTGCCCTTGAGATCCACCTGCCTCCATCTCCCAAATTCCGGGATTAAAGCACACTCAACTGGTTAGAACATTTAAATGAGAACCACTCACGCTGTAGGTGCTGCAGGCCTTCAAGATGCCCCATCAAGGCCTTATCCTCAGGCTCGAGCTGGGGACTCTTGCTCTTGATCCTTCACAGAGAACAGCTCCATTTGGGGGCTTCCTCTAGCCTGGACCTCAGGATTGTGTAATCTAGCAAGGCTGTTCTGTGGTGATAGAAGAACCTCTCTTCCCACACTCTGGGCTGCTCCTATGGCCCTTCTCACCAAGCTGACACAGGCGAGGAGATGGCCAAGCCCCACACCCTCACAGCTGGCTATTTCTAAGCAAGATGAAAGGAGACGAGGCTGGTCTAGGGGCCTAGAACTCTGGGATGAACTTTAGCCTTGCCTCATGAGCCTTGAGAGCCTAGAGCAACACTCACAGTTCACTTGGAGCCCAGATAGAGGGCTGGGACTTTGCCACCCCATCTTAGCCCCTGCCTCAGTATTAGAAGACCATTTCAGAAAGCTGCTTATCTGGACCAGTGCCCCTCCCACACATATAGGGTGCTCTGTGTACCAGGCCCAGAGCCAGGCCTGGGTCATAGGAGTGGTCAGGCCCACAGGCCTGAGGACAGGGCTGAAGCAAAACATCCCAGGTACCAGCCCAGTGTGTCCAGCCTATCCCACCATCCTCCCTGAGAAGGAATTTTTACTAAAACTGTAAATGTCCTGGTCAGTGGTCAGGGGATCCCTCCTTCGTCATCTCATATGGCTTCCCACTCTGTAGCTGTGTGCTTCCCCAGAGCTCAGTATGCACAGTGACCAGTCCCCTCATCCTGATCAGGAATTCTTGTAGCAAGGGGCTCTGTCCTAGTGTCTGCCCTCCAAGTGAGGGCCCCAGAGCTTCCCAGGCTCCCCTGCCTGAGCAGGGAGTTTCCTGAGTCTGGGTACTGACTGGTATAGGCCCTTTGAAGTTGGGTTGCTGCTCTCTAAACCTGCCTTTAGCTCTCCACTGAGCATGAGAGACAAACACACCCCATCATCCTGGAGGCCGTGCCTCCTGGGTTGACGGAGTTTCCACTCAGATAGTAGCAGGTTGTTGTGCTGGGGCCTCTCATGAAGCTCTCTAGGTTTCTGTCCCAGCCTCTTCCACTGACACCACCTGTTACCCAGCAGCAGGGACCCAGCCACCCTTGAGTTTGTCCTCATTGTTCCTGGTAGCAGGCCTCATAGGGAGCTCTTTTCTGGCAGAGAAAATGAGTTGCCTAAACTCTGAGGCAGCCATGTGGCCCCACCGTGAACTGAAGGAATTCTTTTCTTTGTAACTGCTTCCATTGAATGACATATATTGAGGCCAAGATTAGGGCCAACCTGGCCTCCTGTAAGCTACCTTCCAGAGGGGTCTCGCTTATAGAATTCAAAGAGCTGGTACCCACAAGAGATTCTAGCAGAATGTGATATTTATAGCACACGTGAGTGGGGATGGGGCGAGATCTGGAAAATCTAGCATGGAGCCCCGAGTGGACAGATGTGGAGGATGTAGCCTGGGCAGGATCAGGCACTGAACATCGGGGCTCAGCACTCTGACTCTGGATGCTCTCTCCCCGCCTATTTGACTCTAGTAAGGAGAGCCCCTTTCTAGAAGAGCAAGTGGCTGACATTCAGTCTTTGGTCTCCTGATGGCCAGGCAAATAGTGCTGGGGGCTTGCTCTGGGCAGGTATGTCAGTGAGCAGCTGTGTGGATCTGTCATGGCAGAGTGAGGGTCAAGCTCTGCTTCCATCGCATTCTGTTGTCTGAAACCTCTACATATATGGAGATGGCTGTTTGGGGCTGGGTTGGCTCAGTTGGCTCCCATCAGACCATGCTGTGTGACCCGGGCATCCTTTACTCTCCCTGTTCAGGGCAGGGACAGGAGGTCCAACTTCATGGGTAGTATGAGTATGGGGGCCCATCCAGTTGGTAGGGGTATGATGCACAGTAGCAGCCCAATGGGAGCTTGACCTGTGTAGGGCCTGAGGGCCCCAGAGTTAGTGTTAGGCTGTCCAGGCCTCCCTATTGACAGAACTTCAGGGTTAGGCCTCACCCTTCAGAGGTTCCTGCCACCTGCCTCCTGCCTTTTTGTTGTACTTCCATCTAGCCATCTTTCCCTGTGAATTCCTGCACCATTTTCTGTTGTTTGTGCAGTTCTACCAGCAGGCTGAATGCATGACTCCAGGCAACCCCTCTCCAGCCCTTGAGTCCAGCACACATCAGGGCTGAGACTTTCAGGGATGGCCTCTTGCTACAGAGGAGCTGCTCCAGGGTGGAATCGTGGGGCAGGGGTTCTGGAATAACTTGCCTTCTGTACTTCTGTAGAACTGAGCCCTGCCCCCTCTAGACCTGATGTTGGGTGGAGCCTACCCTGAAAAGACTTCTCTGGCTAGAGGACTTGACCCTGACTCACCCCTCTGTGGAGTCTGTTGTTGGATTCACTGGACATAAAGTGGGGACAGAGCCCCATCTCTGAGTCTCCCAATCACTGCCTAGCTTCAGGAAAGCTTGATCTCTGACATCAGTCTTCCCATCTGTGACCCGAAGGGTGAAGTATTGCGGTTGGTAGTGGCTGTGCCCACTCCAGAGAAAGGAAGTTGCCTGGGGAGGAAGAGGGTTGAGAAAGGACACCCCTCCACCCCTACATTTGGGCCCTGCCTCAGAAACCCTGCCCCAACCAGGGTTCTTCCTGTTGGGCACTGAAGAACACAGCTGTTCCTGGACTGGGGTCTTGAGAGGCAGGAGGAAACCCACTCCAGGCCAACTCAAGAGGCCCAAGGATGGTACAGAAGGTGCCATGTGGAGTGAGAAGAGGAAGAGGGGGCATTCAGGTATTGTTGAAGCTGGGACCTGAGGATATAGAAATTCTCTTTGTGGTTTTTGTTTTTTTCGTCTTTTCAAGACAGGGTCTCCCTGTAGCCCCAGCCGTCCTGGAACTCGCTCTGTAGACCAGGCTGGCCTTGAACTCACAAAAATCCGCCTGCCTCTGCCTCCCAAGTGCTAGGATTAAAGGCGTGCGCCACCACGCCCGGCTCTCTTTGTGTTTTATAATGTGTGTTTGTTTTGTTTGTGTGTGTGTGTGTGTGTGTGTGTGTGTGTGTGTGTGTGTGTATACTACGTACGTATGTGGAGGCCAGAGGTCAATGCTGGGTATCTTCCTCAATTGTTTTCTTCCTTATTTATTTATTTGTGTCTTTTTGAGACAGGGTCTCCCTTTAGTCCCAGCTGGCCTGGAACTCACTATGTAGACCAGGCTGGCCTTGAACTCACAGAGATCCACCTGCCTCTGCCTCCCAAGTGCTAGGATTAAAGATGTGTGCCACCACGCCCAGCCTCTTCCTTATTTTTTAAGACATGGTCTCTCACTGAACACAGAACTAGTCAATTTGGGTAGACCAGCTGGCCAGTGAGCCCCCAGGGATCCTCCTGTCTCTGTCCTCCAGCACTGAGAGGACAGATGTGCACCAACATGCCCCCATTTTTTTATGTGGGTGATTGAGGGTCTGAACTCAGGTTCTCATGCACTCTGCTGGTTGAGCCAACTCCCCAGTCCTTTATTTTATTTTAGTATGTATGTTTTGCCTGCATATATATATATTTTTTTAATTATTTTATTTTATTTTATATTTTATTTATTTATGTGTATGAATGTCCTGTCTGCATGCAGGTCTGTGCACCTGTGTTGTGCAATGCCATGGAGGTCAGAAGAAGGTGTCGGATTCCCTTGGAACTGGAGTTCTACTGGAATTGGAGTTACAGACAGTTCTCATCTGCCATGTGGGTGCTGGGGATCGAACCCGGGTCCTCTGTAAGAGCAGTCGGCGCTCTTAACTGCTAGGCCATCTCTCCAGCCCCTTGCCTGCATATATTTAAGTGCACCCATGAGTGCAGTGCCCTTGGAGGTCAGAAGAGGGCATGGAATTCCTTGGAACTGGAAGTTACAGACTGTTGTTAAGGGTCATGCAAGTGCTGGGAACCAAACCTGGTCCTCTACAAGAGCAACCACTGCTCTTAACTGCTGAGCCAAATCTCTAACCCCCAATCATTTGGTTTGTGTATTTATTTGTTTATTTGTTTTGAGACAGGGTTTTTATGTAGCCCCAATTGGCCTTGAACTCATAGAGATCCACCTGGCTCTGCCTCCCGAGTACTGGGATTAAAAGAGTGTGCCACTTCACTTGGTCTGGTTTGTGGGTTGTTTGTTTTTGTATTTTTGAGACAGTCTCCCTTTAGTCCCAGCTGGCCTTGAACTCACAGAGATCCACCTGCCTCTGCCTCCCAAGTGCTAGGATTAAAGGCATGCACCACCACGCCCGGCTGGTTTGTGTTTTTAAAGCTCACTCTGAGATCAGCAACGTGGTACACAACTGTAATCCCAGGACTTGGGAGCCAGAAGCAGGAGGATTGTTACAAGTTTGAGACCAATCTTGTTTACATAGCAATTTTTAGGTTAGCTAGAGCTACATAGTGAGACAATCTCAAAAAATAAAAATAATAAAAATAAAAGCTTGGTCTGGGGACCATCATGGCAGTCCTACTCTATGGCAGTGTCCTCTGAGGAAACTAGTGAGCTGGGCACTGGACAGAGAAAATCAGGCATATGAAAGCCCATGGAGGGCTTGAGGTGCAGTTAACCAGCTGGGATGGGGCCAAGCTCCACAGATGGGCCCTTAGGGACAGGATGGAGAGCAAGTGTGGTGAGAACTGAGCCTGGTGGTTTAGGCTCTGTCCTAGACCATCCCTCTCCCACACGCCCAGTGCTCTTTGCCAGAGGTTCTGGCTAATGATGGTGATGTCACTCATGACTGTCTCCTTGGAGATGGGAGGAGCCACGCTTGACCGAGGCTGTGTCCCTGGAGTACCCATGGAATGGTGCCACCTCCCCTACCCAGAGTATCCAGCCTGTGGACAGTCCCCAGCTAGGAAGAGACCTTAGCGACAGGCTTAGAACCATAGTTTTGGGTTCTGCTGACCACCAGAAGCCATCTTACCTCTGGTAATCTCGGGGGTCAAGTGATACAGCCAGGTTGGCACGGAGCACAGGGGATCTGATGAAGCTCCACGACACTAGGGGCAGAAATGGGGAGTCTGTGCAGATGACTTTACATGACTCTGAGGCCGTAGCAGTGAGGACTTCAGATGGACAAGTCTCTCTTTAAGGGTTGGGCCTAGAGAGCCCATACCAAGGAGCAATGGGAAGGGTTCTGTTATAGAGGCCCTCCATCCCAGGGGCCACCTCACCCCACACTGCCTGAGGACTCTAAGGACACTGTCATCCAGCCTAGCTATAGGACATCTGATAAGGGGTGGAAAGCCAAGAATAAGTTTGTGGGTAGGGATGACACACAGAGGTTAAGGAACAGTGTAAGATGTATCAAGGGTGACAGAGCACTGGACGGAGAGTCTGAACCCAGTTACCTTTTTTATTTTAAAATTTTATTTATTTATGTGTATGAGTGTACTGTCTGCATGTGGGTTTGTGCGCCCGTGTCATGCAATGCCGTGGAGGTCAGAAGAGGGTGTCAGATTCCCCTGGAACTGGAGTTAAAGACAGTTCTCAGCTGCCATGTGTGTGCTGGGGATCGAACCCGGGTCCTCTGCGAGAGCAGTCGGCGCTCTTAACCGCTAGGCCATCTCTCCAGCCCCTGAACCCAGTTAACTTTAAGAGCTGCCTTGGGGCTGGAGAGATGGCCTAGTGGTTAGGAGCGCCGACGCTCTCGCAGAGGACCCGGGTTCGATCCCCAGCACCCACATGGCGGCCAAGAGCCGTCTGAAACTCCAATTCCAGGAGAACTCCAGTTCCAGGGGAATCCCACACCCTCTTCTGACCTCCGCGGCATTGCACGACACGGGTGCACAAACTTGCATGCAGACAGTACATTCATACACATACAGAAATTAATAAAATTAATAAAAAAAATTTTTAAAGAGCTGCCTCAAAGCAGGAGAGTGTGGGGTGCAGAAGGCCTGGGCTCGGAAAGGAAGCAGGGCAGGGCAGCTGGGTGGGACGGGTGGAGAGACCTCCCTCTTGCCTCTTATCCTGGCCTCTTCTGACTTGCCAAGGACTAGGCCAAACTTCTGGGGGGGTGTCCAGGGCTGGGCCCTTTTTCTGCCCACAAGGGGCCCATGGCCAGATCCTTGTCCTCACTGAGCCTCTTAACAATGGGCCAGTGTGAGGGTGCCTGGGAATGTCCAGGTCAGCTAGGCCCCCTGTGGGCTCATGCTGAAGAGCAAGGACAGGAGCCAGCAGTAGCTATGAGTCATGATGTCCACCACCCAGGCCCGGGAGGCCCTGGGGTTCCCAGGCTGAGGAGGAACAGGCAACTCTCAGTTCCCCAAGCTAGGGTCTAGCCTGCTCCTTCCTGCTTTTGGCTCTTCTCTGCACTAATTCCTGTGTGTCCCTGTCCCCCTCCCTCTGGCCTGTGTCTCTCCCGATGATGTCTAGCCCGAGTCCTGGGCCTGGCTATAGCAGTTCCCCACAGCCTCCTGGGCACTGAGGCTCTAGCAGAAAGACTGGCCCATCACTTGTGCTACCTCTGGTGGTCTGTGGATGACTCCAAGAGGAACCTAATGAGAGGGCAAGTTGTAGCCTAGAAAGGAAACCTAGGGGCTGGAGAGATGGCTCAGTGGTTAAGAGTGCTGACTGTTCTTGCAGAGGACCAGGTTTCGATTCCCAGCACCCACATGATGGCTAAGAACCGTCTTTAACTCCAGTTTTAGGGGAATCTGACACCCTCTTCTGACCTCTGCGGCATTGCACAATATGAGTGCACAAACCTGCATGCAGACAGTACACTCATACACATGAAAAATAAGAAGAAAGAGCCGGGCGTGGTGGCGCTTGCCTTTAATCCCAGCACTCAGGAGGCAGAAGTAGGTGGATCTCTGTGGGTTCAAGGCCAGCCTGGTCTACAGAGCGAGCTCCAGCACACCTGGTACTAAAAGGGAGACCCTGTCTCAAAAATACCAAAAAAAGGGTAAAACTAAAAAAAGAAAAAGAAAAAAAGAAAAAAAATAAGAAAAAGAAAGAAAGAAAGAAAGAAAGAAAAGAAAGAAAAGAAAGAAAGGAAAGAAAGAAAGAAAGAAAGAAAGAAAGAAAGAAAGAAAGAAAGAAAGAAAGAAAGAAAGAAAGAAAGAAAGAAAATACTATGGAGCAAGCCAAGGCTACTGGGAGCTGCAGGGGTCAGGGCTGGTGTCCTTGGAGGCCCCAGCCAGTTGCCACAATGAGAGGACGGGTACAGTGGCTCTGCCCCAGCAGGAGGAGACAGCAGGCTCTCAGTGTGCTGAGGCTGACCCCTGACCTCTGCTCATGGCATAGATCTCTGACTGCCTCCCTCACTGCATCACCCCCAGCATGAGCTTCATGACTACCATGTTCACAGTGTTTCCCTTGTCTCTATCCCCTAGTTCTGGGAACTGAGTTCATCAGGGGGTCCTTACCCCAGGGTCCTGGGCACCAGTGCTAGTCAAGTGTCTGGGATGGTCCTTGTAAGCCATCCGGTTTGGTCCTCAGAGTACCATTCCCAGCAAGCCTACTTTTTTTTTTTTTTTTTTTTTTTTGAGACAGAGTCTCCCTGTAGCTCCAGCTGTCCTGGAACTCACTGTGTAGACCAGGCTGGCCCTGAACTCACAGAGATCTGCCTGCCTCTGCCTCCCAAGTGCTGGGCTTAAAGATGTGTGCCACCACGCCCAGCAAGCCTACTTCTTAGATACGTAACTTGAATTGGCACAAAGGAGCAAGATTAGGAGTGGAATACAGTCCTGTGTGGTGCTTGGGCAGAGGAGCTTAGTAGACCTCACCTGCCTTACCTGAGCACTAAACGCCTTGGTGCTTCTGTCTCACGTGCTTGGAGGTATGCTTTCTCTTGCCCTGACCCCAGGCCCCTTGCACAAGCTTTCCGTGACACTGTTCATATAACCTTCCTGCTTGGCTAACTCATGTGGAATATTGCTCCCAGGATGCTGGCTGATGTGTCACCACATCTGGTAGAACGGATGTCACAAGGATGTGAGTCAGAGGTGGCTACTTCCACAGCTTGTTAATAGGAAGCCCCAGACAAAGGATAATTTCAGCTTGGATCCTGGGGTCCATATGGTCCTGTCCATAGATAGCAGTGCTCTGATGCTTCCCTTCATCTCTCGTACAGCAACACAGTGCAGGAGACAGAGCCTCCATTCTGATCAGGGCATCCATTATCTTATTCCTGTTTCACTGAGATCTCTCTTTTTAAACATTTATTTATATTTAAAAATTTTTTTAATTTATTTATTATTTTTTATGTGTATGAATGTACTGTCTGCATGTAGGTTTGTGCACCCATGTCATGCAATGGTCAGAAGAGGGCATCAGATTCCCCTGGAACTGGAGTCAAAGACGGTTCTTAGCCGCCATGTGGGTGCTGGGAATCGAACCTGGGTCCTCTACAAGAGCAGTCGGTGCTCTTAACAGCTGAGCCATCTCTCCAGCTCCCTATTTATTATTTTTATTTTGCGTGTATGAGTGCCTGCATGTATGTATGCAAGTGGACCCTGTTGCACAATGCCCACAGAGGTCTGAAGAGGGTGTTGGATCCCCTGGAACTGGAGTTATAAGCAGTTATTATCTGCCATGTGGATGCTAGGAACCAAACCTGGATCCTCTGCAAGAGCAGCCAGTGGTCTTAACCACCGAGGCATCTCTAGCCCCATTAACTTTATTAGACTTTTTATAGGTGTGGATCTCTTTTGAAGTATTCACCTTTCCCTCTATGCTAGGCCCCAAAGCTCCTGGGATTTCCCATTTATCAAAGGGGAAACTGAGGGCTCCTACATGGGCATCCTTCAAGCAAACAGATGTCCTGGGATGAAGAATGTGGGCACCTGGGGAGAGATGGTTTCATTTGACAAGTTAGTACCATGAACTGAGTGCCATAGGATGCCAGCTACTGGGGTATGGATGAGGTCTGTAAGATGAGCCTGGTACCTACGTCATACTGGGGACATGCAGGGGATGGACTTAAGTTTCTGCCCCCCCAAGAGCTGATGCTGGTAGAAGGTAGTAGGCATCAGAGGTACAGGGGAGGAATGTAAGGGTACCAGCCTCTCTGGGGAGCTGAGAGGGGTCCTGCAGGATGGACACTGTCTGGACAGGGGCCTTAGAAAGTGGGGAAGGTAGCACTCCCTTTGGGTGGAGATGGGGTGGAGCTTGGTGTATTTGGGTCAGATTCTGACGCTATGGGGATGCAGTTCAGACACTGCCAAGGGCAGCCAGAAGGATGGAGCATCTACCAGCCAGACTGCAGAGTGTGATGAGAAAGTATTGCCAGATACTCAGCAAGGATGTTTCCAGAACGTTGCTTTGGCACTTCCTCAGTTTCCAATATGACTGGTACTGGAGTTGCCAGTAGAACCTCAGTGCCCTGGAGTGAGTCTGCACACCACTTCAGGGTAGCCCTGAGGCTCTGCTGGCCCCGTTTCTCAGATGAGGGCACTAGGGCTCACAGTGAGAGAAGTCTACGAGGAAGAGATGGATGGAGCCAGAGCTATTCCTAATAAAGCCTTCTCTCTAACCGCTGTGAAGTCCGGTCCACTAAGGTCACTTGGGTAGAGCACCCTTCCCACAGCGTCAGGCAGGACTGAGTGCCAACGTCAGGAAGCATCCCCCAGCGTCTAGTTCAGGGCCTAGCACATTGGAATGAATGCCCAGGCTGGCTGCAGTGGGAGGCAGGCTAGGCAGTGCCATGAAAGGTGACAGGCTAGGGTTGTGGGTGAGGAGCCAGGAACTCGGGGGTGGACCCAGTCTATACGTCAGCACTCTAGAGGGTTTTTTTTTTTTTTCTCAAGCAATTAAAAGGTGGAAACTTGTCAGTGTTTGTGATGAACTGAAGTGTGAATCCTGAAACGCCTCTGCTGGCTTGTGGTTTGAGGCGGGAGAGGGGCTGGCAGCGGCACCATGCCAACCTGAGTTTCCTGGAGACTTGGCCTGTCTTGGTCTCCCCAGCCTCGCCCAACCCTTACCGTGCAGGGTCTGGAACCCCTGCCCTGGTATCCTCCCTGCAGTAAGTGTGCTGCCTCTTCCTGGCCAAGCCAGACTCTGCATCAATGTGGGGACTTCAGCAGCCCCAGTCTCATGCCCAGCATGGGAGATATGTCACAGCACAGCTCAGGCACACAGTGACATTAGTGGGACATCCCAGGGTAAAAGACATTATGATCCCCCTTTGGGGGACTCAGTGTCCCAGAACACAAAATCTATCCTCACCCCAGCTTGGGCCATGCTCCCAGAAGCTCAGGTACCTTGTGGACAGCCAGGCATTGGCACTCGCTCCTGTACTTGTCTCATTTGTTCCCTCCTTCCTATACTCTAGCACATGTCTTATGGGATACCAGACAGCTTTTATGAATTGGCACCTCCGTTTATAGTAGTGATCCGGCATCCCTGCCCAATCTTGCAGCTGATCTCATCAATTTTTGGTCCTGGGGCATGGACGAGCTTGGCTACAGCCACATTGGACATCAATTCTTTGAAAGACTCCTGTGCCCATCAGTTTAGTTCTGAGTCGTGTATTCTGGGTTTAGAGATATGCTGGTTACAGAAAAACTAGCAATGTGGCCTCTTGTGTGGCCCAAGCCCATCTTCCAGATGTTCGGCATCCATCTCTTGGGCCCTTGGGATTCAGTGGAATCCAGGCCTATAAGGAATGCTACAGACACATGATGACACTGGTGGACAGGGCTGAGCCACTGATGCACTTTAGAGAAAGGGGGCAAGGTTATAGGTGGTTCTGTTCTCAAAGGATGAGGGGGCATTTAATTTCTAAGTGGGGAAGATTACGGGTCCTGGGAATAGCCAGAAGGAATGGCCCTTCCTCCCCCAGGGGCAGAAAACAATGCTTTTACCACATCCCTTCACTAGGGAGCTAGCTTGGCCTCTGCTGTATGGAAAACAGCCTCTCAGCAGGTCTAGGGGTGAGCTGGACACCAGTAGTTTTGGTGGGTGTGGGCCAAATGTGGTGTGCTGGACTGGGAACCCCATGCATGGGAGTCATGAGAAGCATGGGGGTGGGTGGCATCCAGGGAGGCCAGCTCTGGGCCGCCCCTTCTAGCTAGATGCAGCATTGCACAGTCATTCTCTCTCTGATGGGGCATGCTTGGAAGCAGATCAGATTGAAGTGGAAGGCTGGTGGACATCCACTCAAGTGCTCAGACGAGTCTCCATGTGGGATCACTTGGGGTGACCCTAATCGAATTCTATACACCAGAGGCCTGGAAACAACAGAAGCTTCTCAGACAGTTCTGGAAATCCCAGCATGGCCATTTGTGTTCCATCCTGAGGTTGGAGGACAGGAGCCTTCCTTGTCTGCTGTGGTTTCTTGGTGCTGGGCAGCAGCAATCCAGAGTCTTGCTTTACATGGTCTCTGGTACCTTTTTTTTTTTAAAGATAGGGTCTCATTGTGTAGCTCTGGGTGGCCTTTAACTCACTATGTAAACCAGGCTGGCCTTGAATTCACAGGTCTACCTGCTTCTGCCTCCAGATTAAAGGTGTGCACCATCACACTGGTCTCCAGTGTTATTTTAAGGAATACGTGTAGCTGGATTTAGAGCTCTCATGGCTAATCCAGGATGGGAGCCTTAAATTATTATTATTATTATTTTTTTTTTTGGTGTTTTTGAGACAGGGTCTCCCTGCAGCCCCAGCTGTCCTGGAACTCACTCTGTAGACCAGGCTGGCCTTGAACTCACAAAGATCCGCTGGCTCTGCCTCCCAAGTGCTAGGATTAAAGGTGTGCACCATCACACTGGTCTCCAGTGTTATTTTAAGGAATACGTGTAGCTGGATTTAGAGCTCTCATGGCTAATCCAGGATGGGAGCCTTAAATTATTATTATTATTTTTTTTTTTTGGTGTTTTTGAGACAGGGTCTCCCTGCAGCCCCAGCTGTCCTGGAACTCACTCTGTAGACCAGGCTGGCCTTGAACTCACAAAGATCCGCCTGCCTCTGCCTCCCAAGTGCTAGGATTAAAGGCGTGCGCCACCACACCCGACTGAACAGGTGTTTTTGAGACAGGGTCTCCCTGCAGCCCCAGCTGTCCTGGAACTCACTCTGTAGACCAGGCTGGCCTTGAACTCACAAAGATCCGCCTGCCTCTGCCTCCCAAGTGCTAGGATTAAAGGTGTGTGTCACCACGCCCGGCGGGAGCCTTAAATTATTTCTAAGCCTCTTCCACCCCAGCTTTTATTCAAGGTTGCAGGGATTAGGATATGGATGTATCATTAGGGAGTTGCAAATTAGCCTGTTGTAGCTACATTAGGACCTAGGGAGAACCTTGTCGTCTAGGCAGCCCACTCTACCACCCCGGAGCAACTTCTGGGAGTCCTCTCAGCCCTTCCTCATTGTGTAGTGGGCAGAGCAGAGTTTGGAGGTTGGGAGGGCTCCAGGTCAGTGAGGTCTGTGGCGGTCTAGCAGGGGGGTGGTGGTAATGGTGGTGGTGGTGAACAAGCCCGAGAGGAGGGGCTGATATAAATCATCTTACTTTGCTACCTTGAGGTTTCCCCATTGGTGATGCCCCTGGCCTTACCACCCTACCTGAACCTGGAAGATGGCCCAGTTGCCCTTGGCACACTCAGTGTCTGAGCTGTGCTGTTAGGCAACTAGCAGATACCAGGCTAGACACAAGAGTCTTGGGTGCTGGGAAGCGAGTTCCAGTCCTGTGCCACTGATCTCTAGCTGTGTGCCAAGTTTGTGCCTTCCTCTTGAACTTCAGTGTCTTCATGGGTTGAGTGCAGATGTCAGTAGGACCATCCTCTTGGGCTATGAGGCGTGAGGTGCTAGGGTAGGGCCTGCACTTGTGGGCCACTGCAGATGCTGCTGCTGTGCTAGGTGTTTGCCTCACTCCCGAGCAGGCTGAGGATGCCAGGACCTGAGTGAAAGCTCTTCCTCCTCTTTATTCAGATTAAGGCTGGACCTTCTGCCCAGCCTTGCTGGCTCTCTCTCCTACCTTTGGTAAGTGCCCCATGTCTGGCCTGGTTGGAAGTCCCCAAGCTTGACAGCTTGAGGTACCAGCCCAGGGTGGGAAGATATAGTAGGAATCAAGGCTTCCCAGTGGTGGTAATGAGAGTTTCGTCCTGGTAACATGTATCTCCTGGCTTACGTGTGGGGTCCTCTCCATGTTACTCCACAGGGTGGAGATCGTGGAATGGCTATCATGGGGACTCTTGAATGTCTTAGTTTTCAAGAACATGAATGGCAGTGTTGTTTGCTGCTGAAGAGATGAGAGGGTTCTAGGAGAAACTGAGGCCCAGATCCAAGGGGCCTGCAGAGGTTATGCAGTTCAGGACCCCTGATCCACTCTCCATAAAGCCTGGCACTGGGAGATGGTCCAACACCGGTGGGTATGCCTCCCTTGGAGACTCCTTCATGTGAGCTGGGATTCCCCTATAGACCTACAGGGCAGGGCCTGAAGTTAGAAACCTGGACCTGGGGTTAGGATGAGTGTGGCCCACTGTTCACTTCTGTCTCCACTGCATTTAGGAGTATGGGGCCCTTACTTGTGGGCAGGGACAGGGTGCAGGTCTGGTACATGTCTCTGCCTCAGCCTTCATCCATCCTTCCTGCCCATCCTTGTATTTGTCTGGTAAGGAGTAGCATGTCCTGCAGAGAGATGGCCAGCTCCTGGTTCATCTCCTAGTGGGAATCGTGAATCTCCACCTCTGGCCTCCCCAGGCCCCAACTGCCTCATTGCCTGTGGGGGTGCTCTGAGCTCTCCCATGCAGCTTCCCAGTCCAGCCCACTTGCATTCTGGCAAGGTTCCTTCTCCATCAGACCCAGGCCTCTCCTTCAGGAGGCTTCCCTGGGCCTGGCGTGTCCTCTGGAGCCCACAGCCTCTGGATATCCCTGTGCCCTCTAGGAACTACTCTGCTGCCTTGCCATCGCTGCTATGTAGGGGGCTCCTCACCTGCTCTTTTTTAGCTCAACCCCACCACAAAGGGGAAGAAGGAGAAGAGGCCCTCACTACCCACATCCTCACTACCCAGCATCTGTCTGTCTATTGTAACCAGCTTGCTTCAGCAGACAGGGACTACCCTTGACCACCTCAGAGTGTTGAGTGAGGCCCAGGCTGGGAGAGGCTGTGAAGCTGTGCCCACCCTAAGGAGGCCCAGATATCAAAGCTGATGCTTTTCACCCTCTAGGAGTCAGTGGTCTCTAGCCCAACTGGCCCTCTTGGTGGCTGGGGGGGGGGTGTCTTGACAGTAGGGTTGGGGGCTGCAGGAAAAGTGGGGAAAATAGGTGCTATTTCACCTCCAAGCTGCCCTTTTTGAGTGGCTGACACCCAAACAAAATCCTGTGGATGGTTAGATACCTGTACAACCAGTTATGGGGATTGGTGTTCAGGGCCATTGGAGTCACAGCCATGGGCAGAGGTCTAGTCGTGGAGTTGGGGAGGGCAGTATCCCCATGAGCCATCATGGGCTAAGTGAAGACTCTGTAGTCGTGGAGTTGGGGAGGGCAGTATCCCCATGAACCATCATGGGCTAAGTGAAGACTCTGTAGTTGTGGAGTTGGGGAGGGCAGTGTCCCCATGAACCATCATGGGCTAAGTGAAGACTCTGTAGTCGTGGAGTTGGGGAGGACAGTGTCCCCATGAACCATCATGGGCTAAGTGAAGACTCTGTAGCTCCCAGGGACCCTGTGGTCTATGAGCTCAATCTTGCCATGAGGGTGGTCCCTGGACTCCAGAAAGCCCCTTTCTCCAGATACTTCCTCCTGTCCTGGGATTGGGGTTCAGGGGAGGAAAAGCTGAGGCGTGGCTTAGTACCCAGTGGCTTGGGTTGGAACTCCTGCTTTACTTCCTGATTGGGGGCTTAGGTGGATAAAGAAGCTGGGCTTATGGGGGCAGAGATCCTGGGACCCTCCCCAGCTCATTCTAAGTAGGGTCCTAGGCCGGGACCCAGGAGCAAAGGAGTGTGCTGGCCACTGAGACTGAAGTACTTTTTTTTTTTGGTCTTTTTGAGACAGGGTCTCCCTGTAGCCCCAACTGTTCTGGAACTCACTCTGTAGACCAAGCTGGCCTTAAACTCACAAAGATCCACCTGCCTCTGCCTCCCGAGTGCTAGGATTAAAGGCGTGGGCCACCATGCCCAGCTTGAAGTACTTTTTTATATTTATTTATTAATTTATTTAGAAGTACTTTAAAAAATATTTTATTATGCTGAGCGTGGTGGCAAACACCTTTTAGGATTAAAGGCGTGGGCCACCATGCCCAGCTTGAAGTACTTTTTTATATTTATTTATTTATTTATTTATTTATTTAGAAGTACTTTAAAAAATATTTTATTATGCTGGACGTGGTGGCAAACACCTTTAATCCCAGCACTCAAGAGGCAGAGGCATGTAGAACTCTGTGAGTTCAAGGCCAGATGGGTCTATACAGCGAGTTCTGGGCCAGGGAGACCCTGTCTCAAAAAAGATTATTATTTTAATATTCTGTGTATAAATGTATTGCCTACATACAAGTGCATCCATGGCATGCAATGCCCATGGAGGTCAGAAGAGTGCAGTGTATCCCCTGGAACTGGTATTATGGACAATTGTTTGCTGTCATGTGATGCTGGGAACAAAACCTGGGTCCTCTGCAAAAGTATTCAGTGCTCTTAACTGGTGAGCCATCTCTCCAGCCCCCTGTGAAGTACTTTCTAGCAAGCCAGATGTTAGCTGATTTGCCTGGGGAGAGGATGCAGAGCCCTTGTAGGAAGGAAACTGATAAATGTCTAGGCTCAAGCTCTGTTCTAGTCCCTGGTTCCTTGGTGTCAAATAGTGTAGAAATGCTGGGCATAGTGGCACACACCTTTAATCCCAGCACTCAAGGCCGAGGAAGGCAGATCTCTGTGAGTTCTGGGCCAGCCTGGTCCACAGTTCTGGGCCAGCTGAGGCTTCAGGGAGACCCTGTCTCAAAAAGACAAACAAAAACAAAAACAAAAACATAGTACAGAAATGGCCACCTGAGGCCGGGCGCGGTGGCGCACGCCTTAACCCTAGCACTTGGGAGGCAGAGGCAGGCGGATCTTTGTGAGTTCAAGGCCAGCCTGGTCTACAGAGCGAGTTCTAGGACAGCTGGGGCTACAGGGAGACCCTGTCTCGAAAAGACAAAAAAAAAGGCCAGGTACCTGAAAGCCATAGGTTCCCAGTGTAAGAGACACAGCCTTTAGTGTGTGTCTTGGGGGGCGGGGCCTGCTGGGGATGGGGAGTGAGCCCCCAGTGGGAGGTGTCAGCACTGGCTTCTGTTGCCTGACATCCTAGCCTGGGAGGGATTTAGTGGTCAGCTATCATCAGATGACCATGGAGTAGCAGCAGGGAACTCCTTCTCTAGGAGCATAGCTGGCCCTAGGGTTGGGTGAGCAGTGGTCTCTGACCATGGTAGGGGGCAGGAGCAGTGAAGAGTGGGGGCCCAAACCCAGCAGACTGATGGAATGTGGCCTTGGGCCCCAGGTAGCTTTCAGGACCTTGCTGTGTGGAAGTCAGGAAGTGCCTTCTCCTTGGGGCTGCCCAGCAACAGGAAGTCCCAGGCAGGGAGGAAGCCCTATCAGCCCCAGGCTCCAGATGCAGCCCACTGAGCTGCAGTGCAGGCTGGGCAGTGCTGAGAGCAGCCAGGGGCCTTGCCGCTTACATGCTTAGGGAGATGTAGTCTGTAGTCCCTCCCTACAGCCCCTAACCTGCATGGCCTTCCTGGACCCTAGGACACCTGCCCACAGCAAGTCACCAGGGAGGAGCAGAGCCATGTGTTGGGTCAGTGCCATCAGGTAAGGAGGACAGCTGTGTTTGGGGGTTCAGGAAGCAGCACTGGCCCAGCCACTTACAGGCCTGTGGTGAGGAAAACCATAGCCCTAATTAGGGTTGGAATAGGGGTCACAGAGCCTGGTCCTGGGCCTATAAGAAGGAACAGGCTCTGAGAAGAGCGGCCCTTATCAGCTTGAGAGTGCTCAGAGTTGAATGGGCCAAGAGGGAGGGAATTGGCCAATATAACCCTCCTAAGACTCTATCATATGCTGCCCACCAGCAACTATGGAGAACTGGAGGCCAGCCTGCCCAATGGGGTCCAGATCTATGAACCATAAGCCCTGCCTGGGGTGGTCTTGGTGTTGAGTTCTATGTGTACATATGTTGCATATGAGTGTGTGTATGTGTGTGTGTATGTGTGTGTGTGTGTATACATGCATGCTGTTAGGTGGATAGAACGAGCTATGTGAGGTTCCCTGCTGCCTGTATGGGAGTGCTGTGCTCTGGGACCCAGCACAAAGCACATAACCCCAAGGCCTCAGAAAACTGGTGGTCTGGGCTGTCCTTATGAAGCTGTCCATGCTGCTATCCCTATGGCCATGATTCTCTGGTATGGCTGGTGATTGGGTCTTTCTAGAATTTTGGTTTTGATTCTCTTAAAAAGAAAGATTCTGGGAAGAGGAAGGAGGAAAGGGGAAGCTAAGAGAGAAGAGCATAGGAGGTAGCGTGAGGCGGGGCAGCCCAGGGACTGTGCTGTGGTGGTGGGCTGGGCAGGGAGGAACGTAGTGATATAAAATATCCCCACTCTCTGGATATTTACTGAATGACATGACTTTGGATGACTTATTGAATTCTTTGACCCTCATATCTTCATTGGTGATGTGACTCTGTGGTCAAAATGTCAGGTTGTGGGATAACTGTGTGGGGTGGTTCCTGAGGAAGACAGAGCCTAGCCCATGGAAGTGCCCAGTGCAAGACCTGAGCTGCTCTGGGCCTCAGTGTCCTTGTCTGTAAAATGGGAAGTTAAGCACTGAGTTCATAAGCATTAGGTGAGGTTGAAAAGCTGTCAGGTAGAACCTGGCACTGGAGTTTGCTGGGCCCAGCCTCTGGGGACCATTCATGGTCTTGGTAGACTCTATGTGTGTGTGTGTGTGTGTGTGTGCTGCTTGCATACATATGAGTGTGAATATATGTGTGATTCTGTGTTTGCACTTGTGTATTGCATGGATGTGTCTGTTAGCATAGATATGTAAGGAAGCACATGTATAAGTATGTGTATATATATATATGAATATATGCTTGAGCACATGAATGAATGTATGTACATATGAGTGTGAATATGCCTGAATGTATGGATGAATTCACATGAGTGTGAATATATGAATGAGTACATGTATATATACACATGTGTACAATCATGCACATGTAGTATGAGGGGATGAGAGCATGTGTGTGCACAAATGCTCCAGGGATACCTAGTTTCTTTTCCCATTGGACTGGGGCCCCCAGACCTGCCTCAGCCTACAGTTTCACAAGCAGTCTGGCTTGGTCACAGTTAACAGTAAAGTCCCTGATGTTGTGGTCATCAGAGGTGTCAGCTCCTTCACCACAACCAGGGTCAGATCTGTAGGTGTGAGAGTCTGTGGAAGCCCAGCCCCTAGGGCTCACACTGGATGACATTCATAGGTTCCCATGTGCATGTACATATGCACATGTGCCAGTGTGCAAACATGTGTGTCCTGTGGGAGTGTAATACCTGTGATGTTAATGAGGTGCGCAAAGCCACAGCTTACTTATGGGCCCTTTTAAGTGGTGAGCCCTCACCCTGGAGGTTCACAGGGGCCCAAGGACAGGTACAAGCCAGAGTTTGCATCTAGCGGAACTCACTGGGGCTGCCTCTGTGGCACAGAGTGGTTTTTACTCGTTTGCTCTTTCCCCTACTCCAGCATCCTCTAACTTCAGGGTCACCTAAATCAAGACAACTGTGAGAGAAGGTGGGAGGGTGTACTCTGAACAGAGATCTGAGCTGAAGAGTGGTGGCAGGTGCCCCGCCTTTTTGGTGCATGTAGAAGCACACAGATAGGCTCAAATACACATCCATATGTGTGCACACACACAACAATCACCACACACCTTCTAGAAGGTCTCATAGAATCCAGCCTCCAACACTGATACTGACCCTCACATGTCCAAAGCCCTGGTGCAGGGGGGCAGCCTCCAGCCAGGGAAGTGGGGCCACAAAGCACAGCAAGCCTAGCAAGTGAGTCCTGACTCTGCTGCTGTCTTGTTGGGGGCCTCAGCCTTCTGTCTGGGGGAGGAATTTTTTGCTAGGGTATCAGAGAAGTCTGAGGAGTGGACTATTCCATGCCCTCTTTACACTGAAGGAGGAGGGACTCGGTGGAAGATGAAAACAGTGTGATTTACATTCAGATAGCCACACTTTCCCTCAAAGCTCCCTCCCACAGTGGCTCAGCCTACCCGGCTGCTGCTTCTACAGAAGGGGACTAAGTGTGTTGGCGCACGCCTTTAATCCTAGCACTTGGGAGGCAGAGGCAGGTGGATCTTTGTGAGTTCAAGGCCAGCCTGGTCTACAGAGTGAGTTCCAGGAAAGCTGGGACTACAGGGAGACTCTGTCTCGAAGAAAACAAAAAAACAAACAAACAAAAAAAGGGGACTAAGCACACCCTCTCACCATGAACTGTGTCCCCAAGCATGAATGATGGAATTTAGGCATCCTGGGGCTGGGCTGGCACCATGGGCACTGAATGGGCCAGCCAGGAAGGCCAGGAAGGCCGAGAAGGCCAGCCAGCCAGTAGTTCCCTGGTCTACCTTTAGATTTCCCAGGCACAGGTAGAGCTAGAGTCTGCAAACTGGGGTAAACTTTCCTGAAGAACTTAGTGGTTATCACAGCTCTCATACTCACCTTCAAGTGCTAAATCTTCTTTCTTCTCACAGCCTGGCCTGGCATTGGACTTCTGAGTAGGGGCCACCTGGTCTACCTACTTGGTGTTTGGTGGGGCTTATCCTCTGGAGAGGAGCTGTGAGGTCAGTTCTGTCTCTGAAGCCAGGACATTCTCAGGAGAGGTGAAGGTGGAACATCACTTAGTTATCATGACCCCTTCCCCACCAAGGTCAGTCATGACCACCTAGGAGCCTTCGTCTTGCCCATGGTAGTCAGGCCTGCCTCTGCTGGCCACTAAGCTGAAACAAGGTGGGGCTGTAACCTGCTGTTCTCTTGCACACACCCCAGATAAGGCATGGAGCCAAAAGGAGGGAGGCTGTGTCTTTCCCTGCAGCAGTTCCAGACATACATGCCAGGCCTCCTTACTGCCTGGCAGGGTGTGATAGTCCAGGGTGGTCCTCCTCCTCCTCCTCCTCCTCCTCCTCCTCCTCCTCCTCCTCCTTCTTCTTCTTCTTCTTCTTCTTCTTCTTCTTTCTTGTCTTTGTGAGACAGGGTCTCCCTATAGCCCCAGCTGGCCTGGAACTTGCTATGTAGACCAGGCTGGCCTTGAACTCACAGAGATCCACCTGCCTCTGCTTCCTGAGTGCACAACATTCTTTTAAAAATAGTATTTATTTTCTTTTTTACAAAAATATTTATTTATTTTATGTGTATGAATGTACTATCTGCATGTAGGTCTGTGCACCCGTGTCATGCAATGCCAAGGAGGTCAGAAGAGGGTGTCAGATTCCCCTGGAACTAGAATTCACCTGGAAATAGAGTAAAAGATGGTTCTCAGCCGCCATGTGGGTGCTGGGGATCGAACCTGGGTCCTCTGCAAGAGCAGTCAGCACTCTTAACTGCTAGGCCATCTCTCCAGCCCCCTTATTTTCTTATTTTTAATTATATGTATGTGTGTGTATGCTCATAAGTGCAGGTGCCTATGGAGATCAGAGATGTCAGGTCCCTCTGGAGCTAGAGTTACAGATGGATGTGAGCTGCCAGATATGGGTGCTGGGAAACAAACTCAGGTCATGTTCTTAACCACTGAGCCATCTCTTTAGCCCAGGAGCACCATTCTATCTTCCTCGGGGCACCCTGGGTATCCACTGTGTACTGAGTCTAAAAGCTAAGGATGGGGAGTGCACTGGACAGCTTTAGTGTCCACTTGACACACCTGGCTTGAGGAAGCTTCCGTTGGGGAATTGCCTCCATTGGACTGGCCTGTGGCCACGTCTGTGGAGTATTGTTTTGATTGTTGAGTGGTGTGGGAGGGCCCAGCCCACTATGGGTGGTGTCATTCCTGGGCAGGTTATTGTGTATTGTATAAGAAAGGCTGGGCATGGGCCAGAGGAGCAAGCCAGTAAGAAACATTCCTCCATGGCTTGTGCTCCAGCTCCTGCCCTGAGTTCCTACCTTGGGCTCCTTCAGTGATGAACTATAACCTGGGAGATGGAAGATGAATAAACCCTTTCCTCCCCAAGTTGGTATTGGTTGGAGTGTTTTGTCACAGCAATTGAAGACAAACTAGAACAGGGAGTAATGACAATTTACTATGGCCAGAGTCAAATGAGCTAAGGCTATGCTTCTGACCCCATGTTGAGGACATTGGAGCTTCAAGTGGGTGTGGGAGACTGCTTGGAAGAGGGAATACTTGAATTCTTTTGCTTTGGGAACTGTTGCTAATACATATATCAAAATGCAGTTGAGTTTTATACATTCATCTTATATCCTGCCACCTATTAACCTAATAATTTCTTAGTGCATTCCTTGAAATTTTTGCTACATAAAAGTTATCTAGCCAGGCGTGGTGGCACACACCTTTAATCCTAGCACTCTGGAGGCTGAGGCAGGCAGACGTCTGAGTTCAAGGCTAATCTGGTTTACATAGTAAGTTCCAGGCGAGCTGGGGCTACAGGGAGACCCTGTCTCAAAAAGACTAAAAAAAAAGAGTTATTCTAATCTCTGAATAGTTTTAATTCTGTCTTTCCAATCTGGAAACTTTTTGATTGTCTAGTTGCTTTAGCCACAACTTCCAGTACAGTGTTGAATAGAAGTGATGCAAGCAGACATTTTTGCCTTGTTCCTGTCCTTAGAGGGAAAACTTTCAATTCAGCCTTTCACCTCCATATATGTTAGCTGTAGGTTTTTCTTAAAGCTCTTTATCAAATTTAGGAAGTTCCTTTCTGTTTCTAGTTTGTCAAGTATTGTTCTTTTGAAGGAGTGTTGGGTTTTATTAAATATTCCTGCATCTATTGAGATGATCATGTGGCCTTGTTCTTATCAAGATGGTGTATTATATTAACTGAATTTTAATATTAAACCAACCTTGAATTGCTAGGATAAATCTCATTTAATCAAGCTGTAAAATCTTTGTGTGTGTGTGTGTGTGTGTGTGTGTGTGTGTGTGTGTGTGTGTGTTGGAGACAGGGTCTCCCTGTAGCCCCAGCTGGCCTGGAACTTGCTCTGTAGACCAGGCTGGCCTTGAACTCACAGAGATCCACCTGCCTCTGCCTCCCAAGTTCTAGGATTAAAGGCATGTGCACCAAGCCCGACAAAATCTTTTTACTTGGTTTTGGATTCCGTTTGCTAACATCATGTTGAGAATGTTTATGCCTATCTCCAAGAGGTATTTTGAGTTGAGGATGCAGCTCGGTTGGTAGAGTGCTTGCTTAGCATGCACAAAGCCCTGGATTCAGTTCTCAACATTGCATACACCAGGCATGGTAATGCATGCTTGTCATCCAAGTACTTGGGAGGCAAAGGCAGGAGGATCGGAAGTTCAAGGTCATTCTCAGCTATACACCTATTTGGAGGCAAATTTGACTACATGAGATCTGTCCCAAACAAACAACCCCAAACAAGGGGCTGGAGAGATGGCTCAGCGGTTAAAATCAATAGCTGTTCTTGCGAAAGACATTTGTTCAAATCCTAGTACCCCTGCCTAGTAACTCCAGTTCCAGGGAATCCAACACCCTCTTCTGTCCTCCATGGGCATTGCATGGCATGGGTGTACTTACACACATGTAAGCAACACACTTATATACACATTATATAAATAAATAAATAAATAATTTTTTAATAGATAAAATTTAAAACTTAAAAAAAAACCCCACAGCTGGCCATGGTGGCACACACATTTAATCCCAGCACTCGGAAGTCAGAGGCAGGTGGATTTCTATGAGTTAAAGATCAGCCAGGTCTGCATAGTGAATTCTAGGCCAGCTGGGGCTACAGGTCTTTTTTGTCTCAAAAAGACCAAAAGGGGAAAAAAAAAACGTGAAACAAAACAAAAACCTCAGAAAGTTTCACTATGTGAAAGCCACTTGTGATGGCTTTGTCTGGTCTGGCTAGTAGGGTAATGTTGGCCATGTTACACTCTTCTATTTTCTGGAAAAGTTTGTGCAGGGTTGGAGCCCATTGCATAAGGGCTGAGTTTGTTTAGCTGCAACTGAAAGTAGTGGAAACAGCATGGATTAAGGTGAGTGCTTATAGGTTTGGGTTGCTGGGGTCTGCACATACAAGTACAGAAGGAGGAGGGCAGAGGACAGCTCATGAGAAAGGTCAGGGCTGAATCAGGAGGGACTTAAGTGTTGCTGGCTGTGGTGGTACACACTAGTAACACCAGGCAGGATGTTCACAAGTTGAGGACAGCCTGGGCTACAGAGTGAGACCCTTTCTCAACTTACCCCACCACACCAAAAAAAAAAACAAAAAAAAAAAAAA
>VZQC01003084.1:113030-163689 GCA_009823505.1 Rhizomys pruinosus
GTCCCTCGGCTCCCTGCCGTCCCTCGGCTCCCTGCGGACCCTCGGCTCCCTGCCGACCCTCGGCTCCCTGCCGTCCCTCGGCTACCTCCAGTCCCTCGGCTACCTCCAGTCCCTCGGCTCCCTGCCGTCCCTCGGCTACCTCCAGTCCCTCGGCTACCTCCAGTCCCTTGCCTATCAGACCATTGCCTTTTGCTTCTTGCTCTGGTGCCTCCTTGCCTTAGGCTTCAAAGAGTGAGAGAGTGGGACTCTCAGTCCTGAGCTACAGCTGAGCACATGGGCAGCCCCTGTGGCCCCATCAAGCACTCCTCACTGCTCTTTCTCCCACCCTCAAGACCTCCGCTCCAGTCAGACCTTCTCCATCATCTTCCCCTTAGAACCTCTGTCCAGGGTCCCAGTAGCTTCTCTGTTCCCTAGTACAGTGCTCAGCAACTCTGGTGCCCCTAGATGGTACTTGCCTCTGCTTCTCACTGACCTCATTCATGCCTCCGGGTACCTGGCATTCTGGCCCTTCTTGCTTTTCTTTCCCTCTACTGAGAGACATCCCTACCCTTCCTCTGAGCGAGGGGCACCAGGGACTCAGCCTCATTTCTTCCGTCATTCTCACTGATCCTGGACCTGCATTCCTGTTGGTCCACTTGACATCTGGACTGGTTGTCTACAGCACCTTTAGCTTATTAGAAGTGCAGGGCTTCATCTGCTCAGTGGCTCTGGGTTTCCTGTTCACCTCTGTTCAGAACTCGCCCTTCCCCTTGCTCAGGTGGAAGCCTGGGGATTGTCACGGATTGTCACGCTGCTTACTTCTAGTTTTGGGAGTCTTGATGGCTCCTCCTGTGACATCTAGGCTATAGGAAGTGGACTATCTTCAGGGGAGTAAATGGGGAGGGCCAGGTGGCACTGCTGGTTTGGACACCGGGAAGGCTACATGGGGGGCTGGATGTTCTGAGTTAGGCAGGCTGAGGGTGGGGTCATGAAAGATACATTGCTAATCTGCTGACAGGCCAGGGGTGGGGCTGTGAGAAGTAGACACCTGGTTGGTTCTTGCTGCCTGTTACTAGCAGAGGGAGATAGAGGGCCAAACTCTAGTATGTGGTACTAACTTGCAACTCTTTACTCTGCAGATGCTTTGACACACCCACCGGCCTACCCACCACCTCCTGTTCCCACACCCAGGAAACCAACCTTCTTTGACTTGCCCCGTGCCCACTCCTTCACCTCCAAGGGCCCAAGCCCCTTGGTGCCACCACCTCCCCCTAAGCGAGGTCTTCCAGATGCTACCCCTGCCCTCGAGGACACTAAGAAAGACCCACTGGGCCTAAGGTGGGTGGAGCCTAGCCTCAGGGTTCCTGCTAATTCTCGGAGAATGAGTGACCCTCCAGTGGGCAATGCACCTCCTGTGCCCAGCCTTCGGAAACCCCCTTGCTTCCGAGACAGTGCCAGCGCCAGCGCCAGTCCAGAGCCCTGGACCCCTGGCCACGGGACCAGCTCTGTCTCCAGCTCCACCAGCATGGCCATTGCTACCTCTAGGAACTGTGACAAACTGAAATCTTTCCACCTGTCTCCCCGGGGGCCACCCACATCTGAGCCTCCACCTGTGCCTGTCAACAAGCCCAAATTCCTGAAGATGGCTGAAGAAGTCCCTTCAAGGGAGGTAGCTAAGTCAGGACTCCTTGTGCCCCCTGTGGCCCCCAGGCCTCCTGGACTGAAGATGCCTGTGCCTGAGGCTACAGTTCGTCCTACAGTTCTGCCCAGGCCAGAGAAGACTGCTCTCCCCCACCTCCAGTGAGTCCTGCTGTGGTAGTGCCTTTGCCTCCCAGCCGCTGGGACTCCTCCTTGACCCTGTCTACTTTCTGGCCTCACATTCTGGGGAAACACGAGATAAAGGGTGGGAAGATTTCCTCACTCCAGGCTGCCTGGTGGGAGCAGTCTCTCCTACCCTGAGGAGTTCAGATGATATCCATCCTTGCCCATCCTGGCATGGCCTCATGGGGTTTGTTGTTTTATTTTAATTTTTTTTTTTTCTTGATCTTTTTGAGACAGGGTCTCTCTGTAGCCCCAGCTGTCCTGGAACTCTCTGTGTAGACCAGACTGGCTTTGAACTCACAGAGATCCATCTGCCTCTGCCTCCCAAGTGCTAGGACTAAAGGGGTACATTCCCTTTCCTACCTGGGCATTATTTTAATTTTATATGTATGACTTCTCCCAGTATGGATGCAATTGTATATACATGCAGTTCCTGTGGTGGCCAGAAGAAGGCATTGGATTCCCCAGAACTGGAGTTAGGGACAGTTGTTAGCTACCATAAGGGTGCTGGGAACCAAAACCAGGTCCTCTGCAAGAGCTGCCAGTGCTCTTCAGCCCCATGGCCTCATGTTTCCGGCCACATGGCTTCCTTTAAAGTTCCCAAAGCCCCTGAGATTGGGCCAAAGAGGACCACCTGCTGTCTATGGGTGGGCCAGGCTCTCACCATAAGTGTCCCTTGGGGTCAGATTGGATTGTTCAGCCTCTAATGTCTATTCTCCTATGGCTTTGGGAAGTCTATGACCTGGCCGTGGTCCCAAAGCCAGTCAATAGTAGAGCTTGAGCTCCAGCCGTGTCCAGTGCATATATCTACTGCATGACAACACTTGAGCTCAAGAACCTAGGCCCCCTGTTTTTCAGTATTAATGGTAGCCCTAATTTCCTAGATGGGCTTCCAGCTCTTAGACAGTGAGCATGGGTCTCAGAGCTCTACCGTCCTGGGCAGTATAGTCATAGGTGCCAGAGTAGGCTGACAACAGGATTCTGATGCTAAGCGGGGCACAGTCCTATAGGGGCCATGTGTGGAGGGGAAGAGAGCGTGGCCATCCATCTCTGAGAGTGATGTGGTCTTGCTTCTTGCTGCTCCAGGCGATCACCCCCTGATGGACAGAGTTTCAGGAGCTTCTCCTTTGAAAAGGCCCGGCAACCCTCACAAGCTGACACTGGTGGAGAGGACTCAGATGAGGACTATGAGAAGGTAAGACTGAGCAGTGAGGCCTGATCCCACCTAGCTAGCAGATGGGCAGGTGTGGGAGAGTTGTAGGCCAGGGTTTCCTCCCTGGGCATCTGATCAAAGAGTCCTGTAGCTCTGGGGCTTTGAGGGAGGTGGGACTCTGTGCAGAGCCCTGTATCCCAGTGCAGGTGGTAGCCAGCTGAGGGAGTGGAAGTCTGTGGAGGGGTCGTTCACACTGTGACAATGACCACCGTTCGCCTCTTTCAGGTGCCACTGCCCAACTCAGTGTTTGTCAACACCACGGAATCCTGTGAAGTGGAACGGTTAGTGCCAAGCCCTGCTTGTACTTGCTGGGACACAGTTCAAGGTCCCCTTGCTTCTCTATCCCCCTTACTCACTTTGATGTTGGGCATTCCTAGGCTCATGCATGTGGCCTCGATTGCAGCAGGAAACCCACAACCAATGAGTCTAGATAGCTCTTTTCTATTCCCATAAGCCCTCCTGGCCTTATAATTGCCATTAGAACCAGAGAAGTGAGTGGGCAGAGATAATCCATAGAGTGGGGCACAAGATACCCATGAAAGCTGTCTAGGGAGAGTCGTTTGTCATTTGGCCATTTTGTTTTAGGTTGTTCAAAGCCACAAGCTCCCATGGAGAGCCCCAAGATGGACTATACTGCATCCGGAACTCCTCTACCAAGTCGGGGAAGGTAGGACGCTATAGGAAGCTATACCAGCTTGGGCTTTCTCTCCTCTTATTTGGCACTTCAACTGAATTCTGTCCTTTGGAGTCCTCACCCAGCAGTACCCTCCGTCTCTTCTCAGGACTAAATGACATCTGTCAACTGAGAGGCAGGATGGCACAGAATTTGGACTGAGATGGGGGTTGTGCAGAGGGGTATAGAAGCCATGGGGCAGTCAAAATAGAAAGAGGTTAAATGTCACCTCTGTATCCCTTTATGTAGCAAGATCTTACCTATCTCACTTGTGTTAGAGATGGTTCCATCTGGACCAGGCACCAGGCACCTGCCACCTAGGTCTTATCAGAGGGTCTCTAAGGGCAGAAGGAGCCCCAGGGTGAGGGGCTGTCCCTGTCCAGGTGACTAGCTGGGCAGGGGCTAGAGCCCTGGCCCACCTCTTCTCCCAAGGGCCACAACATCCAGCCCAGGTATTGCTGCTGCCTTCTCTGGGCTCTGGAGCCTCCTCTGATCCTCGGCTCCATGCTTTTCTTCCCATAGGTTCTAGTTGTGTGGGATGAATCCTCTAACAAAGTGAGGAACTATCGCATCTTTGAGAAGGTGAGGGGCAGGGCCCTGCTCTGAGGGTGGGGTGGACACACTGGCCTCCAGGCTTAGCAAGAGCCAAGTGAGTCTATCTGACAGGATGTGGCAATGGGAGGACTAGATTGGCTCCTCTGTGGCATTACCCTTCCCTATCCCTGGCTCTTATTGCTTCCCTGCTGTCTCAGCTTCACTCCTCTCCTAGTGTCACTTTGTCCTCAGCTGACTCTGAAGGGGCTGGGTGGCCATCCTCAGTCCCTGGATTTATTCTCAGACCTTGTCTCTATACCCCAGAGTGTAGGTTTCATGTTACACCCTTGGGGATAGTGACAAACTGGGCAGCGACAGGAGAGCTTGAAGAGCCCAGGCCTTCTGTGTGGGCAGAGGGAGAAGACAGAGCAGGAGGCAGCCAGCTGATCAGGCTCTGCTCAGTCTGCTACCTTCTGCCTCTGCAGGACTCTAAGTTCTACCTGGAGGGTGAGGTCCTGTTCACAAGTGTGGGCAGCATGGTAGAGCACTACCATACCCACGTGCTACCCAGCCACCAAAGTTTGCTGCTGCAGCACCCGTATGGCTACACTGGACCTAGGTGACATCAACCTCATGCCACTGTGAAGTAGAAGCAGCCATGGGGCCACAGCCTCAACACATTGATGGAGACCGGCCTGCATGGGAAGATGAGCAGGAGCAAGGAATGAGAAGCAAGAGCCGACTTGATACCAACAGACAGCAGGCCCCAACCCGCAGGCTGGGTCCCAGGCTGGAGCAGGCTGCAGCCACCGGAAGACTGGCTAGCTGACCTGACCCATCCAGCCTCCATGCCCCAGCTCTCAAGAATCCAGGGCCCAAGACCAAATGCTGCCTGGGCTTTGAGGACATGAAATCTGGGCCCCATAGCAGGGTGGGACTGAGATGTCAGATGGGGCCTGAAGCTGGTCCTAGCACCCATAGGAATGCTAAGACGCAGGCTCCAAGAGGGGTGTTGTCTCAATAAATCAAGATGACCTTTGTTTTGATGGCCAGGGTTTGATTGGCAAGGAGGGGACAGCAGGATCTATTGAGCACCTGGTAGAAATGTCCAGCTGGAAAGCTGCTCACAGGACCCCTAACAGGTGGTATTTGGTCTTCTAGGGCTGCTGAGCGAACTGACTGTAGTCCATAGCTAAGTAACAAGATTGGGACCCACCAGGGTCAGCCAATCTTAGCTTGGAGCTCAGAGCATCAGAGCCCCAGTTAACTGTTTGTTATTGAGCACCCCCTATGTGCCTGACCTGGTGCTGGAACTGGTTGTCAGCTGTGAGCAGCCCCCATCTAGCTTGGCCAAGTTCATCTAGAGTAGGGGCAGTGAGTGAAAGGTGCTGGCAGCACAGTGTTTGAGGCAGCTGGGCATGGAGGGGCCCAGAGCTTAGAACTCAGCAGGGGCTCCAGGAAGACATCTTAGAGGAAGTGCTGACTAGAGTAGAGTGGGAAAAGTGCGGCCTGGCTAGGTCAATGGTGGATGGGCATGGTAACATCCAGGTGCCCAGGTCATTTGGGTGATACCCAGCGCAGGTGCACCCCTGACTGCATTAAGTTTCAGCCATGGAATTTAGCAATATATATATATATATATATATATATATATTGGTTCTTTTTGAGATAGGGTCTCCCTGAAGCCCCAGCTGGCCTGGAACTCACTCTGTAGACCAGGCTGGCCTTGAACTCATAGAGATCTGCCTGCCTCTGCCTCCCAAGTGCTGGGATTAAAGGCATGTGCCACCATGCCTGGCTAATTAATAAAATATTAAAAAAATATTTTTTTTTCAAATTTATGTATATGTGTGTCTCGCCTGCATGCATGTAAGTGCACCCATGTCATGTAGTACTCTTGGAGTTCAGAAGAGGGTGTTGGATTCCCTAGAACTGGAGTTATAGTTGGTTGTTATCTGCCATGTGAATTCTAGGAATCAAGTCCTCTATAAGAACAGCCTCTGCAAGAGCATCCAGTGCTCTTAACCACTGAGCCTTCTCTCCAGCCCCATACTAGACCCTTTTTATAATCCAGAGAACAAAGGCTCAGAGAACCCAAGTTCAAGTCCCAGCTTTGCCACTCAATGTCATGTGATCCCTTTGTTGCTTCACTGCTCTGAGCCCAGGCCATGGCCCATGCCTGGTGTCTTGACTTTTTTTTTTTTGAGACAGTGTCTCCCTTTAGTCTCAGCTGGCCTGGAGCTTGCTCTGTAGACCGGGCTGGCCTTGAACCCCGAGAGATCTGCCTGCCTCTGCTTCCGGAGTGCTGGGATTAAAGGCGTGCGCCACCACGCCCAGCAGAAATCTTTTTAATGAAGACGTATGTATCATCTAGATATATTTTAACAATCCCTGATAGGGAAAACTACCACAGTAGTAAGAGAAAAAATTAATTTATTCTTTTTTTTTTTTTCTTTGTCTTTTCAAGATAGGGTCTCCCTGTAGCCCCAGCTGTCCTGGAATTTGCTCTGTAGATCAGGCTGGCCTTGAACTCAAAGATCTGCCTGCCTCTGCCTCCTGAGTGCTAGGATTAAAGGCGTGTGCCACCACGCCCGGGTTGACTCTTCTTGAAACCACTACTAATCACTCTGGGTGTCTGGTCAGTGCTGTCTGCCTCCTAGGCTCTGGGGGTGCCGTCACTCATCCTGAGGACCACAGCTCTCTGGGAGCAAATTGTTCCATTGTGTTGCTTTGTCTTCTGAAACCCAGTATGTGAAATGGGCCAACAGCATGCCCTGGCCCTGCCCTAGGACAGGCTTATTCCCTGAGAGAAAGATTCCCAGGGAGGGTTCCTTGACTTCCCACTGTCATGTGTTCAGAGATGGCTTCTGTACCAGGGCTTGAAGAAAGGGCCCCAGGCACAGTGCAAAGCTTCCCTACGACAGGAGCCTGGAGGCAGGAGCTGAAGCACAGGCCATGGAGGAATGCTACGTACTGGCTTGCTCTTCTGGCTTATGCTCAGCCTGCCCCTCCTCCCCTATAGCCCCAGCTGGCCCGGAACTCACTCTATTGACTAGGCTGGCCTTGAACTCACAGAAATCCACCTGCCTCTGCCTCCCAAGTGCTAGGATTAAAGGTGTGTGCCACCATGCCTGGCTTAAAGATGGTTCTTAGTGGCTCTGTGGGTACTGGGAATCGAATCCCAGTCCTCTGCAAGAGTAGTTGGTGCTCTTAACCATTGAGCCATCTCTCCAGCCCCATCAGCCTGCTTTCTTATACAGTACAGAACAACCTGCCCAGGGGTGGCACCACCCACAGTGGGCTGGGCCCTCCTACATCACTCAACTATCAAGAAAATGTCCCATAGACATGGCCACAGGCCAGTCCAATGTAGGCGACTCTCCAGTTGAGGCTCTCTCAACCCAGGTGTGACAAGTTGACACTAAAGCTTTCCAGCACACTGAGCGGCTCTAAGCTCAAACAACTTCTTCATTTCATGTGGAATAAAAAACAAAGAAAAGTAAATAGCCTATAAATGTGCAGTGTAACAAATTATTATGGGCGTCTGTGCAGCTTCCAAGGAGCAGTCGCTAGCCCCCCTCACAGCACTACCCTCTACAGTCCTGGCTTTGGTGAGCCTTGTGTCCTTGTTTTCCTGAAAAGCCTTCGCCACCCAGTTTTGCATCCACGCCAGTATTTTCCTTTTCTTGTGTTTTGTAGCAACAGATGCAAGCTTTGGCATCTGACTTCTTTGGCTCATCACTGTCAGATTTATTCGTGTTGCCACACTAGCATAGTTTGTTAAAATTCACTGCTGAAGTAGTTTCATCATATGACTGTACTGCTTACAGATCTTTCACTGTGATGGACATTTGATTGATTCAAGTTTGGGGCGATTACAGAGAATGCAGGTAGAAGCCATCTTACCCATGGTGCATGTGAGCATGCTTTCTCAGGGGTTTAAGAGACTTTTACTGTTTTCCCAGAATACCATTCTGTTTACATGCCCACAAACAGTAAAAGAGAATTCCCTTGGCTTTGTATCCTTGCCAGCACTTGGTACTGCCAGAGGTTTTATTTTTGCCAATCTGGTGGGTGTATAACTGTGAATTTACTCCATATCTGTGTACTTTCTGAGACTGAGAACACTTCATGCTTATTAGATACTTCTTGTCCATTTTTTAATTATTTATTTATTATTAATTTTTAAAAATTTATTTCTGTATGTGTATGAATGTACTGTCTGCATGCAGGTCTGTGCACCCGTGTCGTGCAATGCCGCAGAGGTCAGAAGACAGTGTCGGATTCCCCTGGAACGGGAGTTCTCCTGGAATTGGAGTTTCAGACGGTTCTCGGCCGCCATGTGGGTGCTGGGGATCGAACCCAGGTCCTCTGCAAGAGCGGTCAGTGCTCTTAACTGCTAGGCCATCTCTCCAGCCCCTTGTCCATTTTTTTACTCGCTGTTTTTTTGTATTAATTGATAGACATTCTTTAAAGTCTTCATATTATCAGCGACATGTTCTAAATATCTTCTCCAACTCTGTGACTCATCTTGACTCATCATCATCTCCCCCCCACTTCTTCTTCTTTTGGTCTTTTTGAGATAGGGTCTCCCTTGTAGCCCCAGCTGTCATGGAACTCACTATGTTTGAACTCACAGAGATCCACCTGCCTCTGTCTCCTAAGTGCTGGGATTAAAGGAGTGGGTCATCAGGGCTGGAGAGATGGCCTAGCGGTTAAGAGCGCTGACTGCTCTTGCAGAGGACCCGGGTTTGATTCCCAGCACCCACATGGTAGCTGAGAACTGTCTTTAACTCCAGTTCTGAGAGAATCCCACAGCCTCTCTGACCTCCGCAGCATTGCACGACATGGGTGCACAAACCTACATGCAGACAGTACATTCATACACACACAAAAAAAATAAAATAAAAATAAAGGAGTGGGTCATCACACTCAGTTTGACTTTTTTTGTCTTTCTTTGGGGGACAGGGTCTCCCTGTAGCCCCAGCTGTCCTGGCACTCACTATGTAGACCAGGCTGGCCTTGAACTCACAAAGATCTGCCTGCCTCTGCCTCCCAAGTGCTGGGATTAAAAGCATGTGCCACCATACCTGGTAACTCAGTTTGATTTTTATTGTTATATTATTTTTGGTTTTCTGTCCTGGGTCTGTGCATGCTAGAAAAACACTGAGTTACATCACCAATACAATTCTTATTTTTTGTGTTTGTGTATTTGTGTGTGTGTACATATCCACATGTGTGTCTGTGTATTAGTCAGGGTTCTCTAAAGAAACAGAAGCAACAGGACGAATATATTATAACTATATACAATTTATTGATTTGCTCACGTGACGGAGCTCAACAGTAGCGCCGAACTGGAGAGGCCCGGAATCCAGGGAACTGCTCAGTCCGCAAGGCTGGATGTCTCAGTAGTCCCAGTCTAGTGCTGAAGGCCCGAATGGATTCCAGGAGATCTGCCGGTCTCAGTACACTCTAGGATCCGAAAGGTTGATCACAGCAGCAAGACAAACTCACCAGATGAGAGAAGCAAGCCGCAGGAGAAAAAAGGACCAGCTCCCGCTGCCTTGGCCTTAAATACTGCCTGCCGGCAGAAGGTAACGCCCACATTTGGGGTGGGCCATCTGGGTTGAGGTGGTCCAAGGAGAGATGGCCTAGCGGTTAAGAGCGCCGGCCGCTCTTGCAGAGGACCCGGGTTCGATCCCCAGCACCCACATGGCGGCCAAGAACCGTCTGAAACTCCAATTCCAGGAGAACTCCAGTTCCAGGGGAATCCGAGACCCTCTTCTGATCTCCGTGGCGTTGCACGACACGGGTGCACAAACCTGCATGCAGACAGCACATTCATACACATAAATAAATTAAAAATTAATGAAAAAAAAAAAGAAGACCCTTTTTCTCTTATTTGTTCCTTAGTCCAGTCAAGTTGACACCAAGGATTAACCATCACAGTCTGTATGTATTCAAAAATAGCCTAAAGGGCTGGAGAGATGGCCTAGCAGTTAAGAGCACCGACTGCTCTTGCAGAGGACCCGGGTTCGATCCCCAGCACCCACATGGCGGCTGAGAACCGTCTGAAACTCCAATTCCAGGAGAACTCCAGTTCCAGGGGAATCCGACACCGTCTTCTGACCTCTGCGGCATTGCACAACATGGGTGCACAAACCTACATGCAGACAGTAACATTCATACACATAAATAAAAAAACAAAAACAAAAACAAAAATAGCCTAGACTGGCTGGCCAAGAAGCTTCAGGGGTCTACCTGTCTCCACCTCCCCACTGTTGGGTTACAAGTCCAAGCCAGAACTCCTGACTTCTTACCTAGGTCCTCATGATGGTGTGCCATGCACGTTACCAATTAAGCTATCTTCTTAAGCCTCCAGATCTTATTTTTAAGACATATGAAGGCCCAGTGAGATGATTAAGAGGGTAAAAATGCTTGCTGTCAAGGCCGACAACCTGGTTCAATCTGTAGGACCCACATAATGGAGAGAATCACCCCCTGCAAATTCTCTTTTGATCTACACATATGCACTGGGGCATGAGTGTCTCTCTCTAACAATCATTAACTGCCTATAGATCCTCAGGGAGGGATAGACCTTATAGGTCCCTCTCCTAGACTTTTTTTTAAGAAAGGATATCCCTGATGCAGTGCTGGCTGGCCTGGAACTCTATGGAGACCAGGTTGGTCTCTAACTCACAGAGATCTGTCTGCTTCTGCCTCTTGAGTGCTGGGATTAAAGAGATGTACCACAGTGCCCAACTCAGTTGTTATTTATTATTATTATTTTTTTTTTTGTCTTTTTGAGACAGGGTCTCCCTGTAGCCCCAGCTGTCCTGGAACTCACTCTGTAGACCAGGCTGGCCTTGAACTCACAAAGATCCACCTGCCTCTGCCTCCCAAGTGCTAGGATTAAAGGCGTGCGCCACCACGCCCAGCTCTATTATTTTGATTTAAATTCATTATAACTATAAATTGGCTTGGGAAAGTTGACATCATAATACTACATATTGTGATTCATGAGCATTGCCTGTCTCTCTGTTCATTTGGGTCTTTTGTTAGATTTGGCAAAGAAATGTAATTTTTTAAAATTTATTTTTATTTTTGTGTATGAATGTACTGTCTGCATGTAGGTCTGTGCACCCGTGTCGTGCAATGCCGCGGAGTTCAGAAGAAGGTGTCAGATTCCCCTGGAACTGGAGTTAAAGACGGTTCTCAGCCGCCATGTGGGTGCTGGGGATCAAACCCAGGTCCTCTGCAAGAGCGGTCGGTGCTCTTAACCGCTAGGCCATCTCTCCAGCCTTTAAAACTTATTTTTATGTATAAATCTTTTGCCTGCATGTATGTAAGTGCACCATGTGTATGCAATGCCTGTGGAGGCCAGAGAGGGTGTTGGATCTCATAGAACTTGAATTATGGATCGTTGTTAGGCATTATGTAGGTACTGGGAACTGAACCTGGGTCCTCTGCAAAAGTAGCCAGTGGGGTGGGGGTGGGGAGGCAGGGCATGGTGGCTCATGTCTTTAATCCTAGCACTTGGGAGGCAGAGGCAGGCGGATCTTTGTGAGTTCAAGGTCAGCCTGGTCTACAGAGTGAATTCCAGAACAGCTGGGGCTATAGGGAGACCCTGTCTTGAAAAGATCCAAAAAATGTTTAAGATGACTATGTACCTTTATTTTCTTAACTGGCGCAATCTGTGTACTGTTTGTGTAAGGATCTTTGTGAGTTCAAGGCCAGCCTGGTCTACAGAGTGAGTTCCAGGCCAGCTGAGACTAAAGGGAGACCCTGTGTCAAAAAACAAAAACAAAAACAAAAAACCAACCCCCCAAAACCAAAAAAACGTTATTCCATTTCCCCCTTCTCTTAGTTAGAAATTATCTTATCTATGCCTAGTGTTAACTAATAAATACTTTTCCCCCTCTTTCTGAACAACACAAAGTATTCAGGGAAACTTAATTCCATCGATATCCTTTATTATTTTATGTGTTTGTATGATGTGTATCTCTGTGTGATGCATGCTTGCCACAGTGCAAATGTGGAAGTCAGAGGATGACCTTGGGTGTTCCTTACATTGCACCTTGCTGGAAGCAAAGTTTCTTGGTTGCTGCTACATACACCAGGCTAGCTGGATCATGAACTTTGGGGATTATCTTCTCTCTACCTCCCATCTTGCCATAGGAGCAATAGGGATACAGGTGCACACTATCATGCTTGGCTTTACATGTGTTCCAGAGTCAAACTCAAATCCTCACACAGCTACAACCAATACCCAGTATATCCCTTCTTCACTACCCATTCTATAGTTCTTCTTTGGACTAGCACTATGGTGTTGATGGCATCCTCTAGCATCTTGCCCCCTCATCAAGTATGTTGCCAAGCTTGTTGTTTACAGTTAATGGTGGTGGTGGGGGGAGTACCAAGAGATGTCTACTTCCCTTCATCCCCCAAATGCCCAAAAGCTGGGGATGTAGTGGTAGAGCACTTGCCTAGCATGAGTGAGGCTCTGCATTTTATATTCATCAGTGGGAAAAACAATGATCTGTGGGAAACATTCCTGCTCGTACACATTATACGGCAGGTACCCCTACTTAAAAGAATCAGGGACCTGTGAGATGACTCAGAGGGTAAAGATGTTTGCCACCAAATCTGATGACCTGTTTTTTTGTTTTTGTCTTTTCGAGACAGGTCTCCCTGTAGCCTCAGCTGTCCTGGTACTCACTCTGTAGACCAGACTGGCCTTGAACTCACAAAGATCTGCCTACCTCTGCCTCCTGAGTGCTAGGATTAAAGGCATGCGCCACCATGTCCGGCTCCTGATGACCCGTTTGATCCCTGAAACACACATGATGGAGAGACCTGACTTCCACAAGTTGGTCTCTTACACACACACACACACACACACACACACAAACACACACATACTAAATAAATATGAAAAAAGTATGAGGGTCAGTTATGACAGCAAAATTGGTCACTTCTATGTTTATCAATTTACTTGCATGAGTTGTCCCAAATGACCAAGTAGCAGCCAGCTTCAACTTTATAGGTCCCCTAGTAGACAATACCCCTGGTAACCAGGAACTCTAGAATCACAGGGAACTTAGCGCAGAACGGGAAGCACAAACCAAGTGGTTTACTGGGAATTACACTTATTGGAAACAGAGCCTCATAGAATTATTTTTGGTTCAGAGTATATATAGTGTGTTATCTCCATGTTGATGACTTATCTGAGTCTAAAATTTTTACTGATTTATTTTGAATATTTTTTATTATTTTTATTTTATGTGTATGTGTATTGCCTGCATGTATGTAAGTGCACCTGCACCATGCAATTCCCTGGTGGAGATCACAAGAGACAGTTTGATCTCCTGGAACTGGAGTTACAGACGGTTGTTAGCTGAGCCATCTCAACAGCCTCTTAGATGGCCACAATTTTCTCCCATCAGTTTGGCCAGACAGAGATGTCAATAAGACATGCTGAAGGGAAGAGTGAAGGATGGAGGGGTAGATAATTGAAACTTGCTGATACATGTAAATATATAATTAAAAACTACCAAAAAAAAAAAAAAAGAAAATTCTGGGTGTGGTGGTGTGCGTAGTGGAGCACGCCATTAATCCCAGCACTTGGGAGGCAGAGGCAGGCGGATCTCTGTGAGTTCAGGGCCAACGTGGTCTACAGAGCGAGCTCCGGGCCAGCTGGGACTAAAGGGAGACCCTGTCTCAAAAAGACCAAAAAACCCCCCAAAACTAATCAGACATGTTTACATACTTAACAGGGTTGATACATATTTGGGTGTGGGTTTGCCTTTTCTGTCTTCAATACTTTAGTACCACTACTCAAAAACTTACAAATGTCTGATTTGCCGAACTAGGACATAACTGACTAGTGTTAAGGCCTGTAAAAACTTTCTCTTGCTACGAGAAGGTATACAGCTCAGTCCTGCTAAGGGGAGGGAAGCAGTGGGCACCAGCGGCCACAGCTGGAGAGCTGACACCTCAGCGTAGAGGTCAGCCGGCCACTTTCGTTGCCCGACCTGGGAGGTATTTCCAAACCGAGGTCCTTAGCCTGGGAAGCAGAAAGCTTCCCGTCTGGCCTTGTCTACTTTCCTACCCAGAAACTGGTAGCCTCTGGATAGGAATTTCAGGCTGTTAAGGACCATCATGTGGTAACAACCGTCCTTAACTCAGTGCTGATCTGTCTCTTAGGTCCGCTTCCGGTCATCCGCAGATGGATTTGCCCTGTTGTTGGCTCCTGATCATCCAGCCTGGGCGATCTGGGCCTTCCCGGTTAGAGGCGCCTTATCGGGGCGCGCAGCCAGCGTAGGGGGAGGAACACTGGGAACCCGACTCCACCCTGAATAGTTTCCTACCGCCCTGGGACCCGCCCGTCTACGGTGCGCAGAGGTTCATTGGCTGTGGAACAGCTCAAGGCCCACAGCCCAGTGACCAGTCTAACAAGAGCCCCGCCCCGCCCCGCCCTCCACTCCCAGGCCCCGCCCCACCGCTCCCCAGCCAACCACAGGGAGCTATGCTGGGCGGCGGTGGTGCGCGTAGGGCCAATGGAGCAGCGTATTGCTGGGCTGCAGCGCGGCAGGCCGCACCCAGCTGGGCGGCGGGGGAGCTCTGGGCGGGAGAGGCCCTGGACTGCAGCGGGCGGCTGGGGAGCTCTGTGGTCAGGGGGCGGAGCTCAGCGCCAGCCCAGGCAAGGCGGTGGTGGCTCTCGGACCCGGGAAGCGGAACGCTGCCCTAAATTCTCAGCGGAGGTGAGGCCCGTGGGCGGGACAGGGGCGAGGGTTCCAGGCCTGGCGCGAGAGCGGCTGCAGAGCCCGTGCGGTTCGGGGTTGGCGCGGGCGGACAGGGGAGCAGTGGACACGGCGGGGGCTGCGGCGCACGGCCTCTGCTAGGTGCGGCCGTGTGGCCTCCGCTTCCCGCGGTCCCGATCGCTCTGCGACTGTGTTCACGCGCGTCGGGATCCCTTCGTCTGCCTACAGACAGTAGTAAATGGTTGTGGAACTCATTGGAAACCGGTGTTTGGTTCTCGTTGGACTCGGGATTCATTTCCTAGCTCAAGGTATTCGGTGATTTGTGTCCATTTTCTGCACACCCATCTTGAAATACATTTTAGGCCTAAAATTGTTTATCCCCAAAGACCAAGAACAGAACTGATGGGTGTATGTATTTCAGATAAGTTATTACAAAAAGATCCTGTGTGTGTCTAGAGTGCATTGGAATCTTCATCCAAGATAGGATATAGAATGCTGACAGGTCAGCGTGAAAACAAGCGGGGAGTTCACGTTCAACAGGCTTTGGAGAGGGAAGGCTATTCCCAGGGCGGGGTGGATTTTATAAGGGTGGGATTATGAAAATCACACCCTTTAAATTAAAGTCAGTAATGTATAAATCATTATTAAATTTAAACTTTTGAGATTCTCCCCTTTAATTTAGAGTATGGGGAAAACTTGTAAAGTTGTGTTTGTCCGTGCCCCCCTCCCCCCAAGACACTACCTAGAATGGTCTGGAACTCGAACTTTTGGCCTCTGCCTCCCTACTTCTGGGATAACAGTGAGGTTTTACAACATGTCCAACAAAATAAAGTCGTTTTTTAAGGAAGTGAATGGTTTTGACTTTCAAAACTGCTCTTCGTGGATTTGATGTGGTTTACAGTGGTACAGATGTAATGACACCAGCTGGTGTGATTGGTTGGTGTACTGTGGTGGTATGTTACAGAGACTTAGAGTCAATAGATAAAGTGAACCGACTCCACCCTGTTTTTTTACCTATTTTCCGGTCTGGCATAGTTTTCTTTCTAAAATTTGTTTTATATACCTGGGCATGGTGGCACACACCTTTAATCCTAGCGTTCGGGAGGCAGAGGCAGGTGGATCTTTGTGAGTTCAAGGCCAGCCTGGTCTCCATAATGAGTTCCAGGCCAGGGCTGGGGCTGCAGGGTGACCCTGTCTTAAAAAAAAATTTTTTTTTTTTTGGTCTTTTTGAGACAGGGTCTCCCTGTAGCCCCAGCTGTCCTGGAACTTGCTCTGTAGACCAGGCTGGCCTTGAACTCACAAAGATCCGCCTGCCTCTGCCTCCCAAGTGCTAGGATTAAAGGCATGTGCCACCGCGCCCGGCAAAAAAAAATTTTTTTTTTAATACAAGCTATTCAGTTTTTCATTTTAAGTTTTGGTATTATCTGATACTGGTGTTTAGTTTTGTTGATTTTCCACACACACAAAAAATTGTTTCATATAATAATCATACTAAATCAGAAAATGAAATACTGAAATGCTTCAAAAGATACCAGGGTAGTTTTATTATATGGAACTTAGTCTGAGTTGACTGCTTTTTTCCCCCTTCCTCTTTCCCATGTTGAATTCTTCTTATATATACACACAAATATGTGTTGAGAGTAATGTTAAAGTCCTTATTTGGGGTGGCTGGAGAGATGGCACAGCAGTTAGAGCACTGGCTGCTCTTGCAGAGGACTGGGGTTTGATTCCTAGCACCCACATAGTGGCTAACAACTGTCCATAATTCCAGTTCCAGGGAATCCAACACCCTTTTCTGACCTCCCTGAGCATTGCATGACACAGGTACACTTACATACATTCAGGCAATACCATCATACACATAAAAATAATAAAATATTTTTTAAAAATCTGTATTTACTGTCATCCAGTTTATTTTTTTTAATTTTTTTTATTTATTTTTGTATGTGTATGAATGTTTTGTTTGCATGCAGGTCTGTGCATCCGTGTCATGCAATGCCGCGGAGGTCAGAAGAGGGTCTCAGATTCCCCTGGAACTGGAGTTCTCCTGGAATTGGAGTTACAGACGGTTCTTAGCCGCCATGTGGGTGCTGGGGATCGATCCCGGGTCCTCTGCAAGAGCGTCGGTGCTCTTAACCGCTAGGCTATCTCTCCAGCCCCTTTTTGTTGTATGTAAGAAACTCATCTCACCTTTGAGAATAGGCACCATATTAAGGTGAAAGGATGGAAAAAATATTCCAAGCAAATGGCAATGAAGAGCAAGCAGGTGTTGCAATTATAATATCTCACAAAGTACACTTCAAATGAAAACTAATCAGAAGAATTAAAAGAGAGTCACTTAAATCTGATTAAAAGAACAACTGACCAAGAAGATATTACAATTATGAACATATATGGACCAAACTCTGGTGTATGCAATTTCANTCCTCTGTAAGAGTGGTTGGCGCTCTTAACCACTAGGCCATCTCTCTAGCCCACAACTTTTAACATACATTGTGTATGTAGTTCTAAGCATCTAGAAAGACTGATAAACTACATACAATCTAACTGTTATTAACCCAGGCTGGCCTTGAACTTGCTGCATAAGGGAGGGTAACTGGCTCCTGTCTCCAATTCTGGGAGTGGTGGTATTATAAGCTTGCACCAGCAAGACTTTTTTTTTTTCTTTCTTATTTTGTCTTTTGTCTTTTTGAGAAGGAGGTCTCCTTTAGTCCCAGCTGTCCTGGAACTCACTATGTAGACCAGACTGGACTTGAACTCACAGAGATACACATTTGCCTCTACCTCTGAAGTGCCAGGATTAAAGGCATGAACCACTATGCCTGGCACATCAGGACTTTTAAAAAATGTGTGCTAAGAATCAAAGCCAGGGCATTGTCCATATCAGGCAAGCACTGTAACCAACTGTGTTACATCTTCTGCCTTGAAATGTTCTTCTAATGGGAACATCAGTTACATAATAAAAAAAAATATTTTTATTTAATGTAAGTGAATACTTTTTCTACGTATTTATGTGCACCATATGCATGCAGTGGCCATGGAGGATAGAAGACAGAAGAACCCCTGGAACTGGAGTTAGATCCAGCTGTGAACTGCCATGTGGGTGCAGAAGACCAGGCTTCAATTCCCAGAACCCCATGGTAGCCAACTGTCTATAACTCCAGTTCCAGGGGATCTGACACCCTCTTCTGACCTCCTCTGGGATTGCATGACATGGGTACACATACATGCATGCAGGGAGTATCCTCATACACATAAAATAAAAAAATAAAAAAATAAAAAGTCAGCATGTGTATCTTCAAAGATATTTCTTTATTTATTTATTTGGTATTTTTGAGACAGGGTCTTCCTTTAGTCCCAACTAGCTTGGAGCTTGCTCTGTAGACCAGGCCGGCCTTGAACTCACAGAGATCCGCCTGCCTCTGCCTCCCAAGTGCTAGGATTAAAGGCGTGCACCACCATGCCCGGCTTTCTTTTTTATTTTTATTCATTTTTTGGTCTTTTTTGAGACAAGGTTTCCTGTAGTTCCATCTAGCCTAAAACCCACTATGTAGACCTGGTTGGCTATGAATTCACAAGAGCTCTGCCTGCCTCTGCCTCCCTAGGGCTGACTAAAGGCATGTGCTACCACGCCTGACACTTTTCTTAATTTCTTTCTTTTCCTTCCCTCCTTTCTTCCTCTTCCCTTATTAAAAAATTTTAAAAAGTTTTTTTATTTTTTTTTACATGTATGAATGTACTTACTGTTTGCATGTAGTTTGGTGCACCCGTGTCGTGCAATGCTGTGGAGGTCAGAAGAGGGTGTCGGATTCCCCTGGAACTGGAGTCAAAGATGGTTCTTAGCCGCCATGTGGGTGCTGGGAATTGAACCGGGGTCCTCTGCAAGAGCAGTCGGTGCTCTTAACCACTGAGCCATCTCTCTAGTCCCTAAAAAAATTTTTTTAAACAAGGTCTTAGGTTGGGTGTGGTATATGCCTTTGATCCCAACACTTGTGAGGCAGAGGCAAGCAGATCTTTGTTAGTTCCAGGCCAGCATGGTCTACGTAGTGAGACATTATTTCAGAAACAGAGGGTGGACAGATGGTTCAGTGATTAAGAGCACTGACTGCTCTTTCAGAGAACCAGGGTTTGATTCCCAGTACCCGCATGGTGGCTAACTATGCTCCTTAACTACAGTTCCAGAGGAGCTGGTGCCTTCTTCTGACTTCCACAGGCTTTGCAGGACATGGGTATACCTACCTATATGCAGCCAATCACTCATACACATTAAACACACACACACACACACACACACACACACACACACACACACACACAGAAACAGTAAAGTCTTAGATGTCAGGTTGGCCCTGAACTTGCTGTATGGCTGAGGATGACCTTGATCTACCTTCAAGTACTGACATAACAGGCAAGTGCTGGGATTACTGGTGATGCTTACTGGGGTAGAACCTGCCTGGTCTTCTTCCCTGCACTCTGCCACCTGAGCTGCACCTTCCCCTCAGCCCAGTTTTACTCTTAATTCTTTTTTTTTTTTCTTTTTTGAGACAGGGTCCACCTGCTTCTGCTTCCTGAGTGGTGGGATTAAAGGCATGTGCCACCACAGCCAGCTACTTTGCTCTGAGTGAACTCTGACCAGGAATGAATGTATATTTTGTTTTCCTCTAGCAGATTTCATATGTAGTTTAATGTTTGGAGCTGTTTGGAGTCTAGATGTGCAACTTAATGTTTTTCAAAATAAAATTTCTGGCTGGAGAGATGGCTCAGTAGTTAAGAGCACTGGCTGCTCTTGCAGAGGACCCAGGTTTGATTCCCAGCACTAATATGGTGGCTAACATCTGTTCATAACTCCAGTTCCAGGGGATCTGACTGTCTTTTGTGATCTTCAAGGGGTCATTGCATGACACTCATACACATAAAATAAAAATAGTAAATATTAAAAAATAAAATTTCTTAGTCTTGTTTTCTGAATTATGAAATAGGAGGAGATATTTTTTAGTTTGCCTTTTATGGGTATTAGATATATGTAGTGTAAATGAACTGGTTAGCAGCATGTTAAGGAGCAATCAGTTCTCTGTAGTCCCACCTTTTGGGAGTAAAGGCTGGGGTAACAGGAGTACAGGCCAACCTGGGCTACATGAGATCCTGTCTTAGTGCTCCCCATTCCTCCTCCAGTAAAAAAGAAAAACATTCAGAAAGTTGGAATAAGGTAAACAAAAATTAGAACAAGCAATGCTCTAGTTACTATACAGACCACTGCCTTCTGTAGTAGACTCAGTAAACTTTCTAGAAAAAAATATGGCCATAATTTCTATAATTCCAAAGCAAATATTTTTTAATATGAAAATATATACAAACATAATTAATTTTTGCCTTAATCTTCAGTTTGTGAAAATAAATGTTAATTTGTGTGCATTAATAATAACTTAGGCAGTCAGTAGGATGACTTAGCAGGTAAAAATGCTTGCCGCCATCCCCGGGATCCACATGGTAGGAGGAGAGAGACTTCTAGTAAGTTGTCCTCTGACTTCTACATGCTTGCTAATGTGTGTGTGCACACTAAATAATTTTCAGAAGTAATAACCTAGGGGGTTGGAAAGATGGCTCAGGTTAAGAGCACTGGCTTTTCTTGCAGAGGACTTAGATTTGATTCCCATCACCCACATGGCTGGTAAAAGTGTCCTTAACTCCAATTCCAAGGGATCTCATTCCCTCCTGTGACCTCTTCAGGCATTGCATGCCATGGATGCACCTACCTACATGCAGGCAACACACTCATCCATATAAAATAAAAATAATAACCCGGGCATGGTGGTTTAATCTCAGCATTTGGGAGGTAGAGGCAGGAGGATCTCTGAGTTCAAGGCCAGCCTGGTCTACATAGTGAGTTCAGGACAACTGAGGCTACAGAGAGACTCTGCCTCAAAAAGACCAAAAGAAAAAATTAATTAATAAAATATTTAAAAGTAATAACAGGGTGGGTGTGGTTTCTCACAGCTAAATTTAATGCCAGCCCTTGGGAGTCAGAGGCAGGTGGATCTCTGAGAGATACAGGCCAGTCTTGTCCACATAGTGAATTCTATGCTAGCTGGGGCTACAAGGAGACCCTGTCACAAAAAACCCAAACCAGAACCAAAACCAAAACAAAAAACAAACAAAGCTACACAACTCAGGAAGAGCAGAGTACAGTTTTACCTGGTTGGTAGAAGTGGAGGGGGCTGGAGAGATGGCTCAGCAGTTAAGAGCACTGACTGCTCTTGCAGAGGACCTGGGTTCGATTCCCAGCACCCACAAGGTGGGTAAGAACCATCTTAGGCTGGGGGTGGTGGTGCACATCTTTAATCCCAGCACTCAGGAGGGAGAGGCAGGCGGATCTTTGAGTTCAAGGCCAGCCTGGTCTACATAGTGAGATCCAGGCCATCTGGGACTAAAGGGAGACCCTGTNATATAAAAATGAGCCAGGGGAATTGCATAAGCTAAGAATGAGTGGATGAATGGGTGCCAGTATAACCTGGTTTTGATATCTCAGTTTTCATTTTTTCTGGACAGGGCATTGACTCTGGTTGTTGTAGAATTCTCTGTGTTGTGGATTTGAGCAGTGAAAATCTATAGAGAACTAGGCACAGTAGAACATGATATATATTTTTCAAGGGAGGACTGATTAAGAATGTGCGTGTAAATAAATAAAATTAAAAAAATTTAAAAAAATTATTTAAAAAAAAGAATGTGTGTGTGTGTGTGTGTGTGTGTGTGTGTGTGTGTGTTTTGAGATAGGGCTTCACTCTGTAGTCCAAGTTGTCCTGGAATTAATGGCAATTTTCCTGCTTCAGCCATCCAAGGACTATGATTGTAGTTGTGAACTACCATAGCTGACCTTCAAAAAATATTAATTTTTGCATTTATTAATTATTTTGCATGGTTCTGTGTGTGTGTCTGCACGCGCATGTCTGCACGTGTAATGGCATATGTGGAAGTACAAGGATAATTTATAGGAGTTGATTCTATCTTTTCACCTTGTGGGTCCTGGGGATTGAACTCAGGTCATTAGGTTTAGCATCAAGATGCCTTATCTGCTGAGCCATCTCACTAGCCCTATTTGTATTGTTATTTTAAGTTAATTTTCTCTATGTGACTTAAAGAGTTTAGGGGGCTGGAGAGATGGCCTAGCGGTTAAGAGTGCCGACTGCTCTTGCAGAGGACCTGAGTTCGATCCCCAGCACCCACATGGCGACTGAGAACCGTCTGTAACTCTAATTCCAGGAGAACTCCAGTTCCAGGGGAATCTGAGACCCTCTTCTGACCTCCGTGGCATTGCACGACATGGGTGCACAAACCTACATGCAGACAGTATATTCCTACACATGTAAAATAAATAAAATAAAATAAAATAAAAAAAGTTTAATATACAGAGTTTGTGACAAACATCAAGTTACAAAATTTTTTTTCTTCTAAAGGCTAAGAGATCTTTATTAAACTTCATGTTTCAATTTTCCCAGCAGAAATCATTTAGCCTCATTAGAGGTGGTGGCATAGCCAGCAATCCCAGCACTGAGGAGGCTGAGGAAGGTAGACCAGAAGTTCAAAGTCAGGCTGGGCTACTTAGTCTTAAAGAAAAAGATAGAAGGCAGGGCGTGGTAGTGCACGCCTTTAATCCTAGCCCTTGGGAGGCAGAGGCAGGCGGATCTTTGTGAGTTCAAGGCTAGCCTGGTCTACAGAGTGAGTTCCAGGACAGCTGGGGCTACAGGGAGACCCTATTTTGAAAAGACCAAAAAAGAAAAAGATAGAAAAATAAATAAATAAATAAAAGGAGGGGAGGGAGGAAAATTCTGATGATAAATGGTAGCAATGGAACTTAAATTTTTGTTTTTTTTTCGGTCCTTTTGAGACAGGGTCTCCCTGTGTAGCCCCAGCTGTCCTGGAACTCACTCTGTAGACCAGGCTGGCCTTGAACTCACAAAGATCCACCTGCCTCTGCCTCTGCCTCCCCAGTGCTGTGATTAAAGGCATGGGCCACCATGCCTGGTTTAAAATTTTTTATGAGTGGTGGATGGTAAATAGTAACTTCTTTTTCTTTTATGTTAAAGTTTTGTTTTGCTCTTTTTGAGGCAGGGTCTCCCTGTAGCCCCAGCTGGCTTGGAACTTATTATGTAGATCAGGCTGGCCTTGAACTCACAGAGATCCACCTGCCTCTGCCTCCCAAGTGTTAGGATTAAAGGTGTGCCCCACCATGCCCTGCTTAAAGATGGTTCTTAGCCACCATGTGGGTGCTGGGAATTGAGTCCCAGTCCTCTGGAGGAGCAGTTGGTGTTCTTAACCGCTGAGCCATCTCTCCAGCGGCACCCCCTGCCCCCCCCCTTTTTTTTTAAAAAAGATTTCTTGAGAACTAAAACTAGGGCTGAAAAAAACAAAAAACAAACCCAACAGAGCTGGAGATGTAGCTTAGTTGATAGAATGTTTGCTAAATCTCATAATTGAGCTCCAGCACCAGCTAAACCAGATGTGGTACACATCTGAGACTCAGCACTCAAGAGGTGGGAGGTGGAGGATCCTTGGCTATATATTGAATTGGAGCCAATGGGGCTATATGAGACTCAGTCTCAACAAAAAGGAAACAAACCAACAACTACAAAAAGCCTCACAGACAGACTTTTTTTTTCTTCCCTGTGCTGATGGAATTTAGGGTGTTGCACATTCTAGGCAAGTGTTCTACCACTGAGCTGTACTCCCAGACACCTATGTCATTATATCATTTTTACCCTTCCCCCATGCTTTGGATGGTCGTTTTTTGGGTAGAAGAGATAGAGATATCTTTGGGGTATTTTTTTCAGGGGGGCATGTTTTTGAAACAGGGTCTCCCTGTAGCCCCAGCTGGCCTGGAACTTACTATGTAGGCTTGTGCTGAAATATCCGACTCATCCTGAATTTTTTTTTTTTTTTTTTCTTTTTGAGACAGGGTCTCCCCGTAGCCCCAGCTGTCCTGGAACTCACTCTGTAGACCAGGCTGGTAGGATTAAAGGCTTGCGCCACAAGGTCCAGCTCGTCCTGGATTTTTAAAAAAAGATATTAAGTAGCTGTCTGGGTACACACACTTGACTCGATGTTAACGTATGTGACAGCATGCATGCATAAAATCTGGTGGGTGGGGTGTTGGGGAATGGAGGAGATAACCAAGGGTGTCTAAATATGATTAAGATGTATTATTAGCACTTGGGAGGCAGAGGCAGGTGGATCTTTGTGAGTTCAAGGCCAGCCTGGTCTACAGAGTGAGTTCCAGAACAGCTGGGGCTACAGGGAGACCCTGTTTTGAAAAGACCAAAAAAAAGAAATTCAAAAAAATTCAATAAAAATATATATTGAAAAAACCCAAGATATATTTTTTCAATTTTCATTTTTTATTGATGCTTTGTGTATTTCATACATCATTTTCCAATTCAGTTCAGGCATATATCCCTTTCCCTTCCCCCCACCCCACCCCACCCCATCCCAGATCATGCATTCTGCCGTAACTTTCCTGCATCTTTCTCTGTTTTTTTTGTTGTTGTTTTGTTTTCATTTTTTTTAACAATAAGTGATAATTTGTGAGTACAAGCATCCTTCATGTAAAACCAATTTGCAAGCAGTTGTGCCCAAATCCACACAGCTCATGGGTCCCACCATCCAGCAGGGGGGGCTTGTATGCTCAATCAAGTTGATCAAATGAGTGTCCAGTCTATATTGTTGTAGTTTCACCATTCACCCCAATCGCAGCCTTTACATTCTACTGCGCCTCCTCTTCCGCAGATTGTTCCCTAGGCTTAGAAAAGGGGCACAGGTGGATGAGAAGCAAAACAGTCTACTTTCTCTGGAGCTGTTGTCTTGGTGAAAAAACCCAAGATATTAAGGCTGGAGAAATGGCTCACTGGTGTATGAGCACTGGCTGCTCTTTTTTTTTTTTTTATTTAATTTTATTTATTTTTGTATGTGTATGAATGTACTCCACAGCGCTGGAACTAAATCCTACATTATTAAGTTTATCTCAAAACACAGTTTTAAAGCAGATAAAGATGAAGGGTGGTGACAAAGGTCTTAAGAGCAAGGAAGAAGGGTCTTTAGTCCACCCCACCATGCTAGGAAGGGCCACCAGGCACTGAGTTTCCCAAGCAGGTGGGAGGGGGGGGGGGGGCGGAGGGGGGGCTGCCTTCCAGGGCCAAGAAATGTTGGTTCGGGAGTTCCAAGAGGTTATACAGCCACATTGAGAGGTCATAAAGTATGCCCCTTGTCCAGTGAACATGAACCCCATCCTCTTTGATGGCCTTCCTTAGTTCTGACAGGGATTGGGGGGGTATGAGGATACCATGGCAGAGGGCATTGTGCTGTTGGTACCAGAAAAGCATGGACAGGGGGTGGACAAATGGTGAAGAAAAGGGCTCCTGCAAGGGAAAACCCTCCAGCCTGCATGGAAATAGTTTCATCAAATTTTCTTTAGTTATTGCAGAACAAAAGTCATAAATCAAGACATTTTAAGAAACATTGATTGCAGGTGTGGTAGCGCATGCCTTTAATTCTAGTACTTTGGGAGGCAGAGGCAGGCAGATCTCTGAGTTCAAGGCCAGCCTGATCTACATAGTGAGTTCCAGGACAGCTTGGGCTGCAATGAGACCCTCAAAAAGACAAAAAAAAAAAAGGGGGGGGGGCTGGAGAGATGGCCCAGTGGTTGGGAGCACTGACTGCTCTTGCAGGGGACCTGAGTTCGATTTCCAGCACACACATGGTGGCTAGGAACCATCTTTAAGCTAGGCGTGGTGGCGCATGCCTTTAATCCTAGCACTCAGGAGGCAGAAGCAGGTGGATCTCTGTGAGTTCAAGGCCAGCCTGGTCTACAGAGTGAGTTCCAGGCCAGCTGGGGCTGTAGGGAGACCCTGTCTCAAACAAACAAACAAACAAACAAACAAACACCCAACAGAAACAAAGTCACACTAAAAAGAAATTTTAGGGCCAGTAAGATGGCTCCATAGGTAAAGCCATTTGCTGCCAAATCTGATGACCTGGACCACCTGCCTTCCGGAAGGAGAGAACTTATTCCACAAGTTGTCCTCTGACCTCCACAGGAATACCTTGGTTCAGGCACCCACATTCCCCAAATAAATAAATAAATAAATAAATAAATAAATAGTGATTAAATTAAAAAAAGACAAAATAAATAAATAAAAATTAAAAATAAAATAAAAAAACATTGATGGGAACATTAGGTAGACCACAGGAAAGGGGAAATCTTTGCTATAGTTTCAGATATACTCTCTGATAATATTCTTAGCTTTTTGGCTGGTAATGGAAGCTAATGGTCTCTTCAGGTATGTATCCAAAAAGATTTTACTTAATAGTCACAAGAATGTTAGGTCATAAACAAAGGCAGCAGTGAATGGCTATTCAGGGAACCACAGATTGCTGGAGATAATTTGGCTCTGGATCTGCAGCATGAAGTTGTAATCATCCAGTTAGCATTTTAGAACCTGTAACACAGATAGGGCTTTTTTTCCTGGGAGCTTCAGTTCATATATAAAGATATAATTCTCATTTTATAGTTGGTAAAATGGAGGCATGTAGAGGTGAGAAATGTGCCCAAGATTATGTAAGTAGTAGGTGAACTGGGATCAGAACCAGGTGGTCTGACCCCAGAGTCTAAACTCTAGATATGAGTCCAGTAGGTTTTATTTATTTTTGTCTTTTTTAGCCCCAGCTGGCCTGGATCTCCCTATGTAGACCAAGCTAGCTTCTGCCTCCCAAGCACTTGGATTAAAGGCAGGCCCCCACCATATCCAGCTTCTAGTAGGTTTTAAAATCAGCATTGATTATGAATCCTGAGCCAGATTCTTTTCTGAACCAATGATATCACACAGATTTGGAAATATAAACAAGCTAGGGTACATTGAAGTTCATTAAATTTGTTCAGTTACCAATGGTTGGCTTATTTTAAATTGCCTCACCCAGGGCTGTTTTCAAAACCCACACCCAAATCCCTTCCAAGTCTGTTGGTTTAGGGGTTGAGTTAAAGTTAGAAATCTACATGTGCTGATTCAGATAGAAGTCAGTACTTAAGATATAAACAAGAGAAATAGTGCAAGTATGGAATATGATGTTTCTAAGGGCTCAGCCAGAGGATGCTTGCCTAGTCTTGGTTTCAGTCCCCAGGATTGCCACTCCCAAAAGGAACTTTTTAAAAACTTAAAACAACAAAACCTTTTTAAAAAGTTCTTTTTTGAGGGGGCTGGAGAGATGGCTCAGTGATTAAGAACATTTGCTGTTCTTGCAGAGGACCAGAGTTCAGTTCCCAGAATGCACTTGGCAAATTAACAGTCGTGTGGAATCCAGCTTCAGAATGTGTGATACCTTCTTCTGCCCTCCCCAGGCACAAGGTACACATGTGGTGCATATAGCATGCTTGCAGGCAAAATACTACACATTAAAAAAAAAATTAGCCGAGTGTTGTTGGCACACGCCTTTAATCCTGGCACTCGGAGGCAGAAGCAGGCAGATCTTTGTGAGTTCAAGGCCAGCCTGGTCTACAGAGTGAGTTCCAGGACAGCTGGGGATACAGGCAGACTTATCTTGAAAAGTAAAAAAAAAAAAAATCTACATTACAATCCTTGGCTGCCTACCTGGTGTTGACTAGTCAGACTGGGAGCTAGCTCCCTGCAATCCCTGAGGAGATGAGGAAGGGAAGAGACTTTGGGGAGCAATTCTACTAGCAGTCAGATGACACCTCTCAAAACACAGGGTACCTGGGTGGAGGATGCCACCTTCCTGATGGGAAACTGGCTTTACCTTTAGGACCCTTCCCGGCCTGGACTCTCTCTCTGTCAAGAGAGAGGCCATGCAGGTTCAGCACCTTGGTCATGTAATGTCCTCTCAGAAACTACTGTGTGATGACCAGCAGGGCCATGGTGAAGGCTGGAGGGAACTGTCTCCTCTGCTCTTGGTAAACCTGACTTGACACTTAATAATAACAACAAAAATCTTAAAAGTTAAAAGTTTTACTTTTTTCTTTTTTTTTTTTTGAGCTGGACATAGTGATGCATGGCTTGAATTCCAGGACTCAGGAAGCAGAGGCAGGTGGGCTCACATTTTGGTTCAGTCTTGAGGAGCCACACCTGGTGATGGTCTTCTTGTTGGTATGGTCCCAAGGCAGAGCCAGGCATCACCTGAGGAAAGAAGGAATCTGTCCCTCTCGCTCCCACTGTCCTCCCTCCCTCCCTCCCTCCCTTTCTCTCTCTCCCAGGGGTGTGTGTGTGTGTTCAAATGTGATTTCACTTTGTAGTCCAGGATGGCCTTGAACTCACAATCCTCCTGCTTCAGCTTCCCCAGTGCTGGGGTTGTAGGGCATGAGCCACCATGCCCAACTATACTTACTGTTTCTAATAACCCCAGTAATCTTGGAACATGACTGAGTTTATTGCAAATGAAGAAACTAGACACAAAAGATGGTAATTTTTTCCAGGTCTGATTGTTATAGGTTATGAAACAGTAATGGGGCACTGTTGGTACAAGATCAGATTGTACACAGGCAGCCCTGGAGGGAAGAGAAGAAACACCTCCACATCTATGGGGAGGAGGAATTATTAGCATTCAGATTGTGTATGGTATATACATTCATCAGGATAAATCTTAGGTGAATTAAAGGGAACTGTTTAAAATTAGAGACACTGTGGAGAAAAAGCAAGTAAAATGCCTTAAAACGTTGCTGGAACATTTTATTAGATATGTGTCAGAGAAGGAGTGATATTTTATTTTTTAATTATTTTATTTTATTTTATATTTTATTTTATTTTTGGTTTTTTTGAGATAGGATCTCCCTGCAGCTCCAGCTGTCCTGGAACTCACACTGTAGACCAGGCTGGCCTTGAACTCACAAAGATCTGCCTGCCTCTGTCTCCCAAGTGCTAGGATTAAAGGTGTGCGCTACCATGCCCAGCTGTTTTAATTTTTTTTTATTAATTTTTTTTTATTTATTTCTGTATGTGGACGAATGTACTGTCTGCATGCAAGTCTGTGCACCCGTGTCGTGCGATGCCGCGGAGGTCAGAAGTGGGTGTCGGATTCCCCTGGAGCTGGAGTTCTCCCGGAATTGGAGTTTCAGACGGTTCTCAGCCGCCATGTGGGTGCTGGGGATTGAACCCGGGTCCTCTGCAAGAGCAGTCGGCGCTCTTAACCGCTAGGCCATCTCTCCAGCCCTAATTTTTAAAAAAGATTTATGTGGGGTTGGAGAGATGGCTCAGCGGTTAAGAGCGCTGACTGCTCTTGCAGAGGACCTGGGTTCAATTCCCAGCACCCACATGGCAGCTAAGAACCATCTTTAACTCCAGTTCCAGAGGAATCCGACACCCTCTTCTAACCTCCGTGGCATTGTACAAACCTACATGCAGACAGTACATCATACACATAAAAAAAAAAAGATTTGGGGCTGGAGAGATGGCCTAGCGGTTAAGAGTGTCGACTGCTCTTGCAGAGGACCTGGGTTCAATCCCCAGCACCAACATGGCGGCTGAGAACTGTCTTTGACTCCAGTTCCAGGGGAATCCGACACCCTCTTCTGACCTCCGCGGCATTGCACGACACAGGTGCACAAACCTGCATGCAGACAGTACATTCATATGCATACAAAAAAAATTAAAAAGAAAAGATTTATGTGTATGAGTGCTTTGTGTGTATTGATGTGTATGAGTGCCTGGTGCCTAGAGGCCAGAGGAGGGCATAGAATTCCCTAAAACCAGAGTTACAGACTGTTAGCTGCCATGTGGGTTTTGGAAATTGAACCTGGGTCCTCTGTTAGGGCAGCAAGTGCTCTTAGCTGCTGAGCTATCTACAGCCCAAAGGAGTGGTGATTCTCTATTTTGACAGAGGGTTTCACTGTACCTACATTGGTCTGAACCTCACTAGGGAGTCCAGGCTGGCCTGAGTCTCATAGTTTTCTACCTCAGCCTCTTCAGTGCTGGGAATACAGATGTGCAAAACCATGCCTGACAATATCTTTCTTTTTAATATTTATTTATTTATTTATTTATTTATTTATTTATTTATTTATTTATTTGAGTGTACTGACTGCATGTAGGTTTGTGCACCCCTGTCGTGCAATGCCGCAGAGGTCCGAAGAGGGTCTCCGATTCCCCTGGAACTGGAGTTAAAGATGGTTCTCAGCCACCATGTGGGTGCTGGGGATCGAACCCGGGTCCTCTGCAAGAGCAGTCGGTGCTCTTAACCCCTAGGCCATCTCTCCAGCCCCACAATATCTTTCTTTTAAGTTATTTGTGTGTGTGTGTGTGTGTGAGTGGGTATGTATATTTTGTGTGGCAGGGGGAGCATGCATGCTGTGGTGTGCATGTGAAGGTCAAAGGACATCTTTGTGAAGTTGGTTCTCCTAGGAGTAAAAACACCAGGATCTTAATAAATAGGCAGAGTGGCACTCACCTTGAATCCCAATATTTAGGGGGCAGTTCCAGGCCAGCCAGGGTTACATAGTGAAACCCTGCTCAAACTCTCTCTACCTCAGAAAAACCCTCAATAAATAGACCTAGGAAATGAATAGGATGTATGGGAAATTTCAGCTATAAGTAAACATGGAAGGAAAAATTTCAGCTCTACTAGTTACCTGAGGGAAGGAGGGCAGGAGTGAAGGGCTTGCATGGCTCATGGGGTGAAGGTGCTTTCCATTTTGATGAGCAGCTGGAGTGTGAAGTTGTGGTTATGTTCTGACCTCAGGCAGGAAGCAAAGGGACTTGAAAACTGACACTCAGCTTTTTTTTTTTAATTCAGTTGGGGACCCTAGCCTCTGACATTCCCAGTTAGTTTTCCCTCCCGGTTAAACCTCTCTGCAAATGCACTTCACAGATACCAAGAAGTGTGTATTACAGGTGATTGTGTATCCATTTAGGTTGACAATGAAGATAAACCATTGCCCTTTCTAATCAGAGAAGTGTCTGATAAAGTAGACACTTCCAATCTGCCATGCGGGGGACTTTGGTTATATTCTTTGCTTTCTTTTCATGTGATCCAAAAATAAAGTGACCTTTTAGTAGGTATGGTGGTGTACCCCAGTAATCCCAGCATTTGGAAGGCAGAGGCAAGCAGATCTTTGTGAGTTCAAGGTCAACCTGGTCTACATGAGTTCCAGGCAGTCGGGGCTGCGAGATTAGAATTCTGTCTCAAAAAAAAGTGAGTTTTTGTTTGAAAGCGTTTTGCATCTTCACTGGCTTGTTAAACTCTGTGGAGTTTTTAGAAAGGGTCTGAATTGTGTGGAACTCATTTTCAGTCACTTCGAATATCCTGGGAAAATCTAGAGCTGACTTGATTGATGGGATAAGAATAGTGGTTTATGCTGACTCGAGGAAAGGAGTCCAAGATAACCTGTTCATATGGTCATGCTGGCCAGTGAGCAGAGCATTGCTAATATAGTAACAGCAGTCTTCATGTTGCGATTTCTTTTTTTGATCGCTTTCCTTAGGTGAAATGTTGCGATTTTATATTCAGTCCTCAACAGCCTTTAAAAAAAATATTTCGGCCGAGCATGGTGGTGAATGCCTTTAATCCCAGCACTAGGGAGGTAGAAGCAGGAAGATCTCTGTGAGTTCAAGGCCAGCCTGGTGTACAGAGCCAGCTCCAGGCCAGCTGGGGCTAAAGGGAGACCCTGTCTCAAAAAAAACACCAAAAAACAAAAAAAAAAACAAAAAAATACAAAAAAAAATTTTTTTCCCACTGGGTGTAGACAAAAAAAAATTTTTTTTAAATTTTATGTCTATGAGTGTATTGCTTGCATGTATGTAAGTACACCCATGTCATACAATGCCCACGGAAGTTAGAAAGAGGGCATTAGAGCTCCAGTGAGTTACAGATAGTTTTTAGCCACCTTGTGGGTGCTGGGTCCTCTCTGCAAGAGCAGCCACTGCTCTGGAACCATCTTTCCTGTCCCTTCAGCATTTTTTTTTTTTTTTTTTTTTTGGAGATGGAGTCTCCTTGTAGCCGCAGCTGGCCTGAACTTTCTTTTTTTTTTTTTTTTTTAAATTTTATTTATTTTTTAATGTGTATGAATGTACTGTCTGCATGTAGGTTTGTGCACCGTGTCGTGCAAATGCCGCGGAGGTCAGAAGAGGGTTCGGTACCCCCTGGAGCTGGAGTTCTCCTGGAATTGGAGTTTCAGACCGGTTTTTGGCCGCCATGTGGGTGCTTGGGGAATCGAACCCGGGTCCTCTGCAAGAAGCAGTCGGATGCTCTTTTTTTAAAAAAAAAATAAAATTTTTTTTTTATTAATTTTATTTATTTCTGTATGTGGTAATGAATGTACTGTCTGCATGCATGTTCAGAGTTTTTGTGACGGTGTGTGGATCGCCGTGTTGTGCAAATGCGCGGAGGTCAGAAGACGGTCTCGGATTCCCCTGGAACTGGCAGTTCTCCTGGAATTGGGAGTTTCAAGACGGTTTCTCGGCCGCCATGTGGGTGCTGGGATCAAACCGGGTCTCTGTAAGAGCGGTCGGCGCTCTTAACCGTTCTAGGACCATCTCTCCAGCCGGTGCTCTTAACACTAGGCCATCTATCCAGCCTGGAACTTTCTAATGTAAACAGGCTGGGCTGTGGATCCTCTACAGACATCCATTGCTATCTGCCTGAGTGCTGAGATTAAAGGCACATGGTGCACAATACCCTTGGTGTTTCCCTTCAAGTTCTCTTTTTTTTTTTTTTTTTTCGCCGGTTTTTTTTTTTTTTTTTTTTGGTGCCTGTTGGAACCCACTATGTAAGCAGGCTGGCCTTTCAATCACAGAGATCCACTCCACTGCTCCTGAGTGCTGGAATTTAACAGGTGTGGGTGCATGCTGGCCCTTCAGCATTCTTACAAGAATGGTTTTATTCCATATCTACTAGAGAAAAACTCAGGTGCAAAATAGTGACCTTGCCCAAGAGATGCTTGTTACATACATGTATCAGAGCTAAGAATTTTGGTTTTGTGTTTTGATACAAGTCTTGACATACAGTCCAGGCCTGCTTGGAATTCTCTATAATAGCCCAGTTTGGGCTTGAATTTGGAATTCATCCTGTCATCTGGGATTATACATGTGCATCAAGTTTTGAACCTTGGTGTTGTCTAGCTTTCCATCCGCCTTATACCTCATGCATTTCAGCAGTTGTAGGACATGATGATCATCTGCTCACAAGCAGTCGGCTCTCCAGAGGAGACTGACTTGTCAGATTACAGATGGAGAACAGAGTCGTTGGACCAACTGACAGTAACCCAGCAGAGTATGACTGAAGGGTTACTTAGCAAATGTTCTGATTCTTGTTAGGTATATACCTGTTGTGTGGCTGAGGTGTTCTCTCTCTCTCTCTCTCTCTCTCTCTCTCTCTCTCTCTCTCTCTCTCTCTCTCTCTCCCTGTTCCTGTGTTTACACATGTATGTGGTGGCCAAAGGTCAATGTCAGGTGTCTTCCTCAGTTCTCTGAATCAGGAGCTTACCAATTCAACCAATCTGAACCAACGAGCTTGGGAGCTCTACGTGTCTCCACCCACCCAGTTCTGAAGTTACAGATGCACACTGCACTTAACTTGTACATGAGTGCTCTCGGGATCCAGACTTAGGTGTTTGTACTTGCATGGTCAGCAGTTTGCTATCTAAGCACCTCACCAGCCTCTGTAGTGCAGTTTTGTATATGCTATTTGTTTGCTTGTTTGTTTGTTTATTTATTTATTCATTCTTTTTGAGACAGGGTCTCCTTGTAGCCCCACCTGACCTGGAACTCTCTGTGTAGAACAGGCTGGCTTTGAACTCAGAGAACCACCTGCCGCTTCCTCCCAAGTACTGGGATTAAAGAAAGGCATGCCCTACGAAGCCTGGCAGTATATGCTATTTTAACAAATTATTGGCTATGCTCTATATAAGACAATTTAAACATTCATTTCTTTATTTTTAGAGGTAGAACATTAATCTTGCCTAAGTAGGCCTGAAACTTTCTGACTCCTCCTGTGTTGGCTTCTCAAGTGCCGAATTTATAGGTGTGAGCCACCACATGTGGGTTAAGAGCCCTTTCATTAGTCATTTGTTTCTATCCTGCTTTATAATTATCAAATTACTCCCCTAAAACAGCTCCTTTTCTTATATAGTCAAGTATTTATTAATTGCATATTATCCATAATAAAAATATCTAGATATGTCCTATTTGTATTGTGTGAGCTCTGGGAACATGCTAGGCAAATTACTGCTGAACTACACTCTCAGCCCTCAGTATTTTTTTTTTTTTAGGCCAAACATTCTCATCTTATGCTAGTGCTGCTGGCCCTCCTAATGTGTTGAATTGGATCACAGAGTGCCCCCTCTTCCCAAATCAAATCTATTTAGACTTCTTGGTACTGATGTTTGTGGTCAGCTCTCCTTTCTGACTTGGCTGGGTCTTGCTGTAGTCTTTGTGGGCTCACTGTGGTGGCCTGCATACTTCCCTGTGAAAGCTCCTTTACACATGCTCTTGTCTCCAAATCTAGTCAGCTAGAGATAGATAAAGCTGCTTTTGTTGTACATATCTGCTTTGGGATTGACGTAACTCTTTGAAACAAAACCTAGTTAACTGAGATAGCACAAAACCCAGTTTCATACACTGATTGTCCACTTGCAGTGTGGAATTCCTTTGTGGATGGTAAACTGAAATAAGGAGCCTGTTTAATTTGCAGCCATATCTGTTCTCAGTATCTTTTGAGCCTTAAGTGATTGAATGAAGCAAAGCAGTGCTTTCCTCAGTCAGCTGCCTCTGGAATCCAATAGAATTTGATTGGCATTGTTAGTCAAAAATACCAGACCTCAGGGCTGGAGAGCTGGCTCAGTAGTTAAGAGCACTGACTATTTTTGTAAAGGACCCACATGGCAGCTAACAACTGTAATTCCAGTTCCAGGGAATACAATGCCCTCTTCTGACCTCTGAGGGCATTGCACAAGGGTGCAGTACATTCATATACATAAAATGAAAAGAAATAAAATATTTTTTAAAATGCTAGACCTGGGGCTGGAGAGATGGCCCAGTGGTTAAGAGTGCCGACCGCTCTTACAGAGGACCCGGGTTCGATCCCCAGCACCCACATGGCGGCCGAGAACCGTCTGAGACTCCAATTCCAAGAGAACTCCAGTTCCAGGGGAATCCGAGACCCTCTTCTGACCTCCGCAGCATTGCACGACACGGGTGCACAAACTTGCATGCAGACAGTACATTCATACACATACAGAAATAAATAAATGCCGGGCGTGGTGGCCCACACCTTTAATCCTAGCACTTGGGAGGCAGAGGCACGCGGATCTCTGTGAGTCGGAGGCCAGCCTGGTCTACAGAGTGAGTTCCAGGACAGCCAGAGCTACAGGGAGACCGTGTCTCAAAAAAAAAAAAAAATGCTAGACCTAATAAGTGTATTTGTCTTTTGTGTGAGACAAGGTCTCCCTGTAGCACCAGCTGGCTTGGAACATACTTTGTAGACCTGGCCTTGAATTCACAGAGATCTCCCTGCCTCTGCCTCTCGAGTGCTGGGATTAAATGCATGTGCCACCATGCCTGGTCGTATTTTTCTTTATTTTTGGTCTTGAGACAGGGTCTCACTGTAGCCTCAGCTGTCCTGGAACTTACTCTGTAGAGCAGGCTGGCCTTGAACTCACAAAGATCTGCCTGCCTCTGCCTCCCAAGTGCTAGGATTAAAGGTGTATGCCACCACGCCCGGCTGTATTTTTCTTTTAATATTTCCTCAGGGCTTTTTTATTTGATTTTCCTATAATTGCAAGGGTGAGATAAGTTTTTTTTCTGTGGAGGTTGCATTCTAATGAGGGAGATAGTTCATTTCTGATAATGTTACTCATGGTTAACTTCCCCCACCATCAGTAGTTCTGGTTTTGTTCTACCAGTGAGCTATTATACTCTCTTATCTTAACTTGCTATATTGCCAAGGCTGGCTTCAAAGTCTATCCTTCCGCATTAGCCTTCCAAGTGATAGAATTAAAGACTTGTGCCATCAAAGTCCAGTTTAAAACAGCTATTTTATTGTTGGGCATGGTGGCTTAAGCTTTTAATCCCAGCCCTTGGAAGGCAGAGGCAGATGGACCTCGGGAGATCAAAACCACCCTGGTCCACATCATGACTTCCAGATGGGCTGGGACTAGGGAGACCCTGTCAACAAGCAAACACCAGAACCCCAAAACAAATGAACAAAAATCCCCGAGCTGTTTTATTTATTTTTAATTTTATTTATTTTGTATGTGTATGAATGTACTGTCTGCATGTAGGTTTGTGCACCCGTGTCGTGCAATGCCTCGGAAGTCAGAAGAGGGTGTTGGATTCCCCTGGAACTGGAGTTCTCCTAGAATTGGAGTTACAGATGGTTCTTAGCTGCCATGTGGGTGCTGGGGATTGAACCCGGGTCCTCTGCAAGAGCAGTCGGCGCTCTTAACCGCTAGGCTATCTCTCCAGCTCCTCGTGTCTTTCTTTTTTTAAAAAAATATTTATTATTATTATTATTTTTTTGTGTGTGTGTGGTTTATTACTTAAAAATCCTCATGTTTATTTCGCTTTCTGACTCTGTGCTTGTGCCTTCAACACTTTCACCACAATTTTCTGCTCCTCGATAAGGAAAGCCCGTTTGATCCTGTCCCGGACACATTTAGTGCACATAGAGCCACCATAGGCCCTGCTGACATGTTTTTTTGTTTTGGACAATCTCATAAGGACTTTAGGTCTCACAGCACGAACCCCTCGAAGTCTGCCTGGGCACACACCACATGCGGATTTGGGTGCTTTCCCAACCTTCTTGGTATAAAGGTAAACAATCCTGTTACCAGGGGTTCGGGACAGCCTAGTTTTGTTGGAGACTGCGTTGTAGGAAAGCCTACGACGGTATGTCAAACGCTGGACCATTCTGAGTGTCTTCAAAGACCGTTCCCGGAAGAGGCAAAAATATTTATTATTTTTATTTTATGTGTGTGCCTGCATGTAGGTAGGTTCATCTACGTCATACAATGCCTGTGGAAATCAGAAGAGGGCTTTGGATCCCCCCGAACTAGAGTTATAGGCAGTTGTTAGCTGTCATATGGGTGCTGGGTATTGAACCCAGGTCCTCTGCAAGAGTAGCCAGTCCTGTTAACCGCTGAGCCATCTTTCCAGCCCAGTATCTTTACTTTTTTGCCACAATAAAAGTGAAATGCATCCAAGCTTAAAGTTGATAATAATCTGTTGCATTCATTGACCCTCGTATTCCGGAACCAAAGTTAATTCTCGTGGGGCTTTGGCTCTTGGCTCTTGGTGTCTCTGTTAAGAGGCCTTTTTGAAATATAGGCCACCTGGCTAAGGCTCTTATCGCCTGAGGCAGTGAAGCTGTCCTGAGTGACCACCTTGTCCTGGACCTTCCTTTGCTCTTCCCACCAGGTATGTGGCTGCCTTCCCATCCCCCTGGGCTGTCAAACTCCTACCTAAAGCATTCCACTTTCTGACACTGTGGATTCACAAACTTCTTGCCTGGGCTCCTCTCATGAAAGGTGCCCTCACTATTTTGGAGATAGGGCATGGGAGGCTTTCACTACCTGTGAGATATTCCCCTAGCCTTCAGACACTCCCAAGGCAGAAGTGTCTTGTCTTGTTCAGGAACAAGTAGTTGGCTTGCTGGATAGCACCCACTTCATGCCACAGTGGCATCGTACCCACTGAATGCTCATCACCTGACATCTGAGTGCGTGTGACTCACAAGAATGGCTTTTTTTTTTCCTCTACTTAAGTTGCATCTGAGAAGTTACACAACATCTGTCTGTTCTCTGTGGCCTAACTGCAGAACCTTCCAGAATTTGAGTCATCTCTCTTAACTGGTAGTGTCATGTCTGTTGAAGTAGTGCCTTTTGTTTAAAAAAAAAAAAAAAAGAAATCTCTTTGATTCTTTTTCCTCTCTTCTCCCTTCCTCTGTGTCTCCCTCCCTCCCTTCCTCTTTTCTTTTTTTCTTGCCTTGTAGTCTAGGCCTCAGTTTCCTTATGTTCAGGGAAGAATAACTTAATACACCTAAAAGTGAATTTTATTTATTTTTATTTTGTTTGTTTGTTTTTGAGGCAGGGTCTCCCTGTAGCCCCAGCTGGTATGGAACTCATTATATAAACCATGGTGGAGCCGGATGTGGTGGCACACGCCTTTAATCCTAGCACTTAGGAGGCAGAGGCAGGTGGATCTTTGTGAGTTCAAGGCCAGCCTGGTCTACACAGTGAGTTCCAGGCAGCTGGGGCTACAGGGAGACCCTGTCCCGAAAAGACAAAAAAAAAAAAAAAAAAAAAAAAAACCATGGTGGCTTTGAACTCAAAGAGATCCACCTGCTTCTGTCTCCCAAGTGCTGGAATTAAAGACGTGCACCAATGTGCCTAGAAAGCAGTGTTCATTTTCATTTTGATTGTTTTAAAGGAATCTTTTGAGCAGTTTTCATCTGTAAGACAATATCCAGAGATACAGGCATAGAAATGATCCAATCAGAATAATTAAAGGCTTTTACTGAGCTGGAGTCCCCAGCACTGCACATTCAGCCCGAAGCTGCTAAGAACCTTCAACGAAAGGTGAGTGTTTTTCTTTGTTGTCATTTTTAGAAAACGAAGACCTGTATTAATAAAAAAATTTTTTTATTTTTTTTTTTATCTTTTTGAGACAGGGTCCTTCCTGTAGCTAGTACGCTGTCCTGGAAACTCACTCCTTATAAGACGACCAGGCTGGCCTTGAACTCACAAAGTATCCGCCTGCCTCTGCCTCCCAAGTGCTAGGATTAAAAAGCATGTGCCACCACGCCCGGCTAGCTTATCATTTTATGTGGGGGAAGACTACCAGCAGGGCTTCCTTCTTCCAGTAGCTTTTAGGGATTTCCCTTTCATTGATTGGAGCAGTGTCCCTCCTAGTAAACCCATTCCATGTATTTTGGCTATGGTTCCTGTGTCTCTGCTGTCTGAGGTTTGGCTGGGTGCTGAACTACCCCAGCTCTTGCCTGGATGCAGGCTCCTCAAAGCCCATTTCTACAGTCATATATATAGTAGTATATATATATATATATTCATATATATATATCTTTTTTATTTTATTTTTTAATTTTTATTTATTTTTTTCCTCTTTTGAGATAGGGTCTCCCTGTAGTTCCAACTACCTAGAACTTATTATGCTGACCAGTTTGGCCTTGGTCTTACAGAAGTCCACTTACCTCTGCCTCCTAAGAGCTGGGATTAAAGGCACATGCTTATCGTACTAGCAAGCCCTGCTGTAAGATGCAGTTTTCTTTTGAATGCAAAGGAGCTCTTTAGAGTGCTTCCTCCTGAGAAGTTAGGTGTCCATTGTGGACTGAAGAACAGTCTCAGGTGAGACCTTGTTATAGCTGAAATGCTTTCCCAGGGCTCATTTCCAAATGGATTAAAAACAGACTTTCTCTGTTTGTTCTTCTGGCCCATAGACTGGTAAGGGAGCAAGCATATATCCAGGTGCTTTGGTCCTGCTGAAATGTCTGAAGGGAGGTAAAAATAAAGTCTTTAGCCACAAGAGACCAGGAGCCAGGTATGGCACTAGGGCAAGGTACCCAGAGCAGGAAATATTCGAGTTGGCTTTTGGGGTTGAGTGAAAGCTGAAAGGTTTAGAGAGGAGAGGAATCTAACTGATTTGTGGATTTTGAGGCTATGTGTGGTAGCACAGGACTAACTGTATTTCTATCATTTGGGAAGTGGAAGTTGAAAGACAGTGAGTTTGAGGCCAGCCTGGTTACATAGCAAGACCCGGGCTCAAAAAAACAAGAAGAGGGCTGGAGAGATGGCCTAGCGGTTGAAAGCGCCGACTGCTCTTACAGAGGACCCGGGTTCGAACCCCAGCACCCACATGGTGGCCAAGAACCGTCTGAAACTCCAATTCCAGGAGAACTCCAGTTCCAGGGGAATCTGACATCCTCTTCTGATCTCCGCAGCATTGCACAACACGAGTGCACAAACTTGCATGCAGACAGTACATTCATACATGTACAGAAATAAATAAAAAAACCACCACCAACAACAACAACAACAAAAAGAGTCTGGCTTTGGTGGTGCACACCTTTCATCCCAGCAGAAGCAGAGGCAGGCGGATCTCTGTGAGTTCAAGGCCAGCCTGGTCTACATAGTGAGCTGCAGGCCTGAAGGTAGGTAGATGCACCCATGTTGTATAATTCCCGAGGAGGTCAGAAGAAGGTGTTGGATCCCCTTGAAACTGGACAGTTTTTAGCCACCCATGTGGATGCTAGAATCTCTCCAGTCCCTGTTTTTTTTTTTTAATATTTTATTTACTTTTATTTTACGTGTATGTATCTAAGTACACCTGTGTCAAGCAATGCCTGTGGATGTGAGAAGAGGACAGTGGATCCTCTGGAACTGAGTTACAGATGGTTACTAGATGCTATGTAGGTGCTCAGAACTGAACTCTGGTTCTCTTGTAAGGTCCTAACCCAATAGCTGAGCCATTTCTCCAGCTTTTTGCTGTTTGTTTGTTTTTGAGTTAATGTTTCACAAAGCCCAGGCTGGCCTTGAACTCTCTGGGTAGTCCAGTGTGCATGCTAGGCAAGCACTCTACCAACTGAGCTACCACCCCACCTCTGAGACAGATTCTAAAAAAAAACATTTAAAGGGCTGGAGAGATGGCTCAGCAATTAAGAGTGCTGAATGCTCTTGCAGAGGACCCAGGTTCGATTCCCAGCACCCACATGGCAGCTAAGAACCATCTTTAAGCTGGGCGTGGTGGTGCATGCCTTTAATCCTAGCACTCACTCGTGAGGCAGAGGCAGATGGATCTCTGTGAGTTCAAGGCCAGCCTGGTCTGCAGAATGATTTCCAGGCCAGCTGGGGCTATAGGGAGACCCTGTCTCAAAAAAAAAAAAAAATTTAGAAAGCCAGGCGTGATGGCACATACCTTTAATCCCAGCACTTAGGAAGCAGAGGCTGGTAGATCTCTGTGAGTCTGAGGCCAGGCTAGTATGCATAGTGTGTTCCAGGCCAGCTGGGGCAATGGAATGAGACTGCCCCCCCCCCAAAAAAAGACAAAGAACAACAAAAACAAAAACAGAAAACAAAAACATTTAGAAACTGACATTACTCCGAGTTCTTCAAGCAGTCATGCTACCCAGAGATTTCTTTATAGTGATAACTTTACTTATTTCTTTATAGTGATAACTTTACTTATTTTAATCTTTGGGTTGAGTGATCTGGCTTTATAGATTCAAAGTAAATCATGTGAACACGTGGGATAGCATTGCCATTAGCAATAATGTCTGCCGAAAGGAAGATACCAGAAAATAATTGAGTTTGGCTAAAACTCTGGAATTAGTTTAGTAGATACTTCATAGAAAATTGTCTGACATTAATGAGGATATGTCATCTTTTGACTGAGTACCTTTGTTAAGAAAGAATATTGCTACCATAAGAAAGAAGTGTGATGAGTTAAGAAATGAAAATTTATTTTTTTTAAAATCACAATTTGTTACAAAATCCTACACAAAAAATGGTATGGAACTTCTTTCAACTTACAGTGACTTGTAGAGGATCCCAATAGAGACACTCTGTCTATGAGAAAGTATTGGAGTGTAGAACATTCATCAACACAAATATTGACTTGTTAACAAGAATGGATATATTTTATTTATTTATTTATTTAGCTGCCATGTGGGTGCTGGGAATCGAACCCGGGTCCTCTGCAAGAGCAGTGGGAGCTCTTAACCACTGAGCCATCTCTCTAGCCCCAAGAACGGATATATTTTAGCTGGGTATGGTGGCACACACCTTTAATCCTAGCACTTGGGAGGCAGAGGCAGGCGGATGGATCTCTGTGAGTTCAAGGCCAGCCTGGTCTACATAGTGAGTTCTAGGACAGCCAGAGCTACAGGGAGACCCTGTCTCAAAAAGACCAAAAAAAGGGGCTGGAGAGATGGCCTAGCGGTTAAGAGCGCCGACCGCTCTTACAGAGGACCCGGGTTCGATCCCCAGCACCCACATGGCGGCCGAGAACCATCTGAAACTCCAATTCCAGGAGAACTCCAGTTCCAGGGGAATCTGAAACCCTCTTCTGACCTCCGCGGCATTGCATGACACGGGTGCACAGACCTGCATGCAGACACTACATTCATACACATACAGAAATAAATAAAAAAATTAAAAAAAAAAAAAAGACCAAAAAAAAAAAAGAATATTGCAAATATGAATTCCTTAACATGTTTTGGAATTAATCTATAGCTTATTTTCAGATGTTGTAATTTTGGTATATGTGTGGAGTATAAATATGCAGATAATGGAGCATAAAATTAAAAATAATAAAATTAAAGGAGCCAGGCTTGGTGGCGCACGCCGTTAATGCCAGCATTCGGGAGGCTGAGGCAGGCGGATCTCTTGTGAGTTCAAGGACAGCCTGGTCTACAGAGCGACTCCAGGACAGCTGGGACTGAAGGGAGACTCTGTCTCAAAAATACCAAAAAGAAAAAGAAAAGGAATGACAACTACAAAAAAGACTTGTTCAAAGAACTGACTGAAACAGTAAACTTCTGCCCACAATAGTAAACTTCTAAAACTTCTGTATCAAAAAACTTTATTTATTTATTTATTTATTTGTCATTTTGAGACAGGGTTTCCCTGTAGCCCCAGCTGTCCTGGAACTCTTTAGACTTAGGCTGGCCTTGAACTCACAGAGATCTGTCTGTCTCTGCCTCCAAAGTGCTAGGATTAAAGGTATGTACCACCATGCCTGGCCGAAAAAATTTTTTAAAGCTTTTAAAAAAACTTTTATTAATTTTTTTATGTGTATGAATATGAGTTTACTGTCTGCATGTAGGTTGGTGCCGAGGAGGTCAGAAGAGGGTCTCGGATTCCCCTGGAACTGGAGTTCTCCTGGAATTGGAGTTTCAGACAGTTCTTGGCCGCCATGTGGGTGCTCGGGATCGAACCCGGGTCCTCTGCAAGAGCGGTCGGTGCTCTTAACCGCTAGGCCATCTCTCCAGCCCCAGATAATTAATTCTGAGAGCAGGGAAGAGCATGGAACATTTCAAACACCACAAAGTAGGGAGAACCTACCATACAAGCTTTTCTCCTGTATCCAACTTCAACAATTGTCCACTCATGACCACTTTGTTTCTTTTGTATGAATCTTACCTCTGCCTCCCCTATATTTTAGGCAAATTTTATTTTATTTTTTTTTATTTTGGGTGTTAGCTTTGAATCTTTTTTCTTCATTTTAAATATTTTATTGAGTTTTTGTGCATTTTATATAATACATCTTAGTCAATTTAGATCCCCCCTTCCCATTCCCCATAGCAACTCCCCATCATCAGTTCAGGTATTCTATCATATAGTCCTATCCAGTCAAGCATTTGTATCCACGTGTCCCTTGGTGCAAGTTCATCCACTGGAGTCTGATCAGCCTGTCTAGAGTTATTCCCCTAAAGAAGATCTACTTTCCCACACCCCACAGTAATCATTTGCCAATAGTTCCTTGGCTAGGGTTGAGGCCTGCTACCCATTTCCTTCATTCTAATGCTGGGTTTTTGTCTGATTGAGTTGGTATGGGTCTTCTGCATGCTGTCAGCATTGGAACAAATTCGTATGAAAAACTTTCCAGTGGCCTGAAACCTCTGTTCCCTTAAATTCACATACCAGCCCTGGCTCTTACAATCTTTCTGCCCCCTCTTCTGCAGTGGCCCTTGAGCAGTGAGATTTAATCTAGGAGTCCTATCCAGGGACATGCACTCTGCGGTCTCTTATTCTCTAAAACTTAGCTGTGGATTTGTGTGCATTTGTATTCTGTTGTACGAGGACTCTTCACTGGTGAGAGTGGAGGGATGTGTTAGTAATCTCTGTACCCTCTGTTCTGCTGTGTTCTGTGAGCCTTACGTGGAGAGGTTCCATTGTCACTTAGGGCTGGGCATCTCTCAGACATATTCTCTGTGTGTGATCCATTGTAGAACTCTGTAATAGCCTCTGTCTGTTCCAAAAAGAAGTTTCTTTGATGAGTTACATACAGTACATTTGTCTGTAAATATAAGGATCCATATTTAGTATATGGTAAGAAATTTCATTTGCCTAGAGATATGACAGAGATAGGATTTTCTCTAGGATCTGTGATATCTCCATCCATGTGTATTTGGCTATATTTACAGGGGCACCCATGAGTTCCCTCTATAGAGAGAGGCATTGATTGCTTTGTAAATAATAGTGCCACTACTGCATCAATAGAGGTAGTTTGCTGTGTCAGCATTGTGGTTATTAGGTTTTAGAGCTGGGCTGGACTGTTGATTGACTTTATCTCTTAGCACCTTGCATAGTATCCTCTAGAACTATGAGAGCTAGGGAGAAGGCTTCCAGGTCAGTTCCCCCTCTATTGCTCCAAGTCCTGTCTTCAGAAGGAAGGTCTTACCTTCAAGTTCTTGGAGGTAATGAAGGGCTATGGCAATAGCCTGTGTTATTTTGAATCTCTTGGACTACCTTGATGAACAACTCAAAGGGAAGTTTCTGCTGTTTGGAGCTGTGTTCCTTGTTATGGCTTTCAGATGTATGCACTAATGTTCAGATATTGTATGTATATTTTTAAGGGGGTTTTGAGTTAATATATATATTTTTTTGTCTTTTCTTTTTTAATATATTTTATTTATTTTGTATGTGTATGAATGTACTGTCTGCATGTAGGTCTGTGCACCTGTGTCATGCAATGCCGCAGAGGTCAGAAAAGGGCGTCGGATTCCCCTGGAACTGGAGTTAAAGATGGTTCTCAGCCACCATGTGGGTGCTGGGGATCGAACCCGGGTCCTCTGCAAGAGCGGTCAGCGCTCTTAACCGCTAGGCCATCTCTCCAGCCCCCCTTTTTTGTCTTTTCAAGACAGGGTCTCTCGTACCCCCAGCTGTCCTGGAACTCGCTCTGTAGACCAGGCTGGCCTTGAACTCACAAAGATCCGCCTGCCTCTGCCTCCCAAGTGCTAGAATTAAAGGCCTGTGCCACCATGCTCAGCGAGTTAATATATTTTAAGGCAAATTTTAGATATCTCATTATTTCATCCCTAAGTATTTCTGTATGGGTCTAGCTAACAATAATATATCTAAATTTTTGTTTTGTTTTTTTTTTTGAGAAAGGGTCTCCCTGTAGCCCCAGCTGGTGAAAACTTTCTGTAGACCAGGGGGCCTGGAATATCTCAGAGAATCACATCAGCCTTGCCTTTCCAAGTGTGTAATGAGAATTAATCCCAACCACGTAACCACTCCAGCTCTAGGGATCTGATTGTTATGGCCACTTTGGGCACCGTACTCATGTGTTCACATTAACCATATACACTAGATACATCATGCCTAACATAATTAAAAGTACAAAAATAAGGGGCTGGAGAAGATATACTTGGTTACAGAGAACACCTACTGCTCTTGCAGCAGGACACCGTGTTCGACTCCCAGCACCCACATTGGCGCTAAGAACTGTCTGTAAACTCCCCAATCCCGCGACGAACTCCAGTTCCAGGGGAAGTCTGAGCCTCTTCTGACCTCAGCGGCATTGCACAACACGGGTTGACAGTACCTACATGCAGGACAGTACATTATACTACATACAATAATATTAACAAAAATAAAAATTAAATAACAAAAATAATTTTAAGAAATCCATTAAGAAGAGGGTGTTTGCATCCCACTGGACCTGGAGTTCCTGAATCGCGAATGGTTTTTCGGTGGTTCCTTGCGCCATTGTTGGTGCAGGGGACTCGAACCCAGGTCCCCTGCAAAGAGCTCGGCGCTTCTGAAAACACAGCTCGGCCCAATCTCTCCACAGCCCCAAATTTTATTTATTTTTTAGTGTATGAATTCACTGCTCTGCAGTTGTAGGTTTGTGCACTGTGTGTGCAACTGACTCCCCTGGAGGTCAGACACCGAGTGGTGTTGGATTCCCTGGAAACGGCCGAGTTACAGATGTTCCAGCCGCCATGTGGTGCTGGGTCGAACCCAGGTCTTGCAAGAGAACTCTCTAACAGCTAGGCATCTTTCCGGCCCAAATTTTCTTTTTAATCACCTGTTAATCACCACTGAATAATATAATACTGTTAGAGATGGTAGCTCATGCTGTAATCCCAGCATGTGGGAGGCTGTGGCAGAAGGATCTGCCACATATTTTTTCAGCCTAGTCTGCTTTAGTCGCATGAGATTCCTGTCTCAAACAAACAAAAAACAAAAAAAAGGCAACAGCATAATACATGTTGTTTCTTTTTGTAAATATTTTACTATTTTTATTTTATGTGTATGACTGTATTGCCTGTGTGTGTATAAGTGTACCCATGTTATGTAATGCCCATGGAAGTCAGAAAAGGGTGTCAGATCCCCTAGAACTGGAATTTTGGAAAGTTATTAGCTGTGATGTGGGTGCTGAGAACTGAAGAACCTGGGTCCTCTGCAAGACCAGCCAGTGCTTTTAGCTGCTGAGCCATCTCTCCAGCCCCAAATATTGTGCTTTTTCTATTATTTTTTAGAAATTTTACTTTTTTATTTATTATTTATTTTTTTTAAAATTGATTATTTATGTTATGTTTATGATTGTACTCGTCTGCATGCCAGGTTGTGCACCGTGTCGTGCAATGCTGCGGAGGTCAGAAGAGGGTGTCGGATTCCCCTGGAACTGGAGTTCTCCTGGAATTGGAGTTTCAGACGGTTCTCGGCCGCCATGTGGGTGCTGGGGATCGAACCCGGGTCCTCTGTAAGAGCGGTTGGCGCTCTTAACCGCTAGGCCATCTCTCCAGCCCCTACGTTTTTATTTTTTATGTTTTTGTGTGTGTGTGTTTTTGAGACAGGGTCTCCCTGTAGTCCCAGCTTTCCTGGAACTCACTATGTAGACCAGGCTGGCCTTGAACTCACAGAGATTCTCCTGCCTCTGCCTCCCAAGTGCTGGGATTACAGGTGTGCGCCACCACGCCTGGCTAGAAATTTTACTTTTAATTAAATTTTTTTAATATTTTATTTTATGTGTATTAGTGTTTTGCTTGCATAAGTGCACACATGTTGTACAGTGCCCGCAGAGGCCAGAAGAAAGCATTTGGATCCCCTGGAATTAGAGTTAGGGGTGGTTGTTAAGCTACGATGTAGGTGCTGGAAACAGAACATGGGTCCTCTGCAAGAGCAGCCAGTGCTCTTGACTACTGAGTCATCTCTCCAGCCATCTTTTGTTTTTGAAAAGAAAATCTTGCTTTGGTTCCTCAGCTGGTCTCTAGAGTTTGCTCATTCTTTTTGTTTGTTTGTTTGCTTATTTATTTATTTATTTATTTATCTATTTATTTTTTGGTCTTTTTGATACAGGGTCTCCCTTTTAGTCCCAGCCGGCCTACAGCTCGCTCTGTAGATCAGGCTGGCCTTGAACTCACAGAGATCCACTTGCCTGTGCCTCCTGAGTACTAGGATTAAAGGCATGCACCACCACATCCAGCAAGTTTGCTCTCTTAATACATAAATAAAGGGTTGGACAGGTGGCTTAGTGTTAAGAGGACTTGTTGTTCTTGCAGAGGACCTGGGTTTGGTTTCTAGCACCGATGTAGTTGCTCACAACCACCGTAAATACAGCTCCAGGGGATCTGAAGCCTTCTAGTCTCTGTGGGCATGTGTACACACATTCAAATAATCTTAAAAAAATCCTAAATAAAGCCCGAAGGTATAAACAACATTTATTTACTATTTGTATAGTTACTTATTATTTGTGTGGGCATGCATGTCATATAGCATGTACATAGAGATTAGAGGACAACTTTTTGGTGTCCGTTCTCTTTTACCTTTTACATGGGTTCTGAGGATTGAATTGAGGTTGCCAGGCTTGCACAAGTGCCTTCATTCTCTGAGCCATCTTGCTACCCATGTTTATCCTTAAAAAGTACAATTATGGGGCTGGAGAGATGGCTCAGCGGTTAAGAGCACTGACTGCTCTTGCAGAGGACCTGGGTTCGATTCCCAGCACCCACATGGTGGCTAAGAACCGTCTTAGGCTGGGCATGGTGGTGCACGCCTTTAATCCCAACACTTGGAAGGCAGAAGCAGGCGGATGTTTGAGTTCAAGGCCAGCCTGTTCTACATAGTGAGTTCCAGGCCAGCTCAGACTAAGGGGACACCCTGTCTAAAAAAAAAGAAAAGTACAATTATGGTGAGTGTGGTGGTGCACGGCTTTAATCCCAGCACTTGGGAGGCAGACGCAGGCAAATTTCTGTGAGTTCAATGCCAGCCTGGTCTATAGAGTGAGCTACAGGGCAGCTGGGACTAAAAGGGAGACCCTGTCTCAAAAAGACCAAATAAGCAAAACAAAACAACAAAACAAATAAGTACATTTATCAATTATGCCAATCTTTTTTGGGGGAGGTACTGGGGATTGAACCTAGGGTCTCATGGATACTGATCAGGTGCTTTTCTACTGAACTACCTCCTCAACCTAGAATTTTGCTTAATCCATATTTTGAATTTAGGTTTATAGGTATGTCTGTGTGTGTGTGTATCAAAGAAAGAGAGAGAGACACACACATAGATAGACACAGACAGAGACACACAGAGACTACAGTCGCATCTATCCCAGGCTTGCCTCAGGTTTGCTGTATAGTTGAGGAAGGCTTTGAACTCTTAGGCTCCTTATCTGCTGCTCCAGAGTATTGGGTTCTAGTCATGAGTCAACATGCATTTTAGTTTCTTTCCCTTTGAAACTGTCCTGCTTAGTCTAGGTGGACTTGATCTATTTTTATTTTATTTTATATTATTATCAATATCATTTATGTGTGTGAGTATACTGTCTACATGTAGGTAGGTGCATCTGTGTCCTGCAGTGCTGCAGAGGTCAGAAGAGGGTGTCGGATTCCCCTGGAACTGGAGCTAAAGATGGTTCTTAGCTGCCACGTGGGTGCTGGGGATCAAACCTGGGTCCTCTGCAAGAGCAGTCAGTGCTCTTAACCACTGAGCCATCTCTCCAGCCCTGTAATAAAGAAATCTTAAGGCTGCACATCTTTTTGTCTTTTTCTTTTTTGAACCATTTAATTGAACATTTGTACCAATTAGGATTTTTTTTTTTTTTGAGACAGGGTCACCCTGTAGCCCCACCTGTCAAACTCATTATGATAGAGATCCACCTGCCTGTGCCTCCCAAGTGCTGGGATTAAAGGTGTGTGCCACCATACCCAGCTTTTTTTCTTTGTTTTTAGTTTATTAACTTCATCTTTGATTTTATTTATCTCTTCCCTATACTTTTTTCTAGGTTCATCTGTTCTTGACAAGGCTTCTAGGTGCATCATTGATTTTTTTTTTTAATCTTTTTGAGGGTCTCCCTTTAGACCCAGCTGGCCTGGAACTCACAGAGATCTGCCTCTCGAGTGCTGGGATTAAAGGTGTGTGCCACCATACCCAGCTTTTTTTCTTTGTTTTTAGTTTATTAACTTCATCTTTGATTTTATTTATCTCTTCCCTATACTTTTTTCTAGGTTCATCTGTTCTTGACAAGGCTTCTAGGTGCATCATTGATTTTTTTTTTTAATCTTTTTGAGGGTCTCCCTTTAGACCCAGCTGGCCTGGAACTCACAGAGATCTGCCTCTCGAGTGCTGGGATTAAAGGTGTGTGCCACCATACCCAGCTTTTTTTCTTTGTTTTTAGTTTATTAACTTCATCTTTGATTTTATTTATCTCTTCCCTATACTTTTTTCTAGGTTCATCTGTTCTTGACAAGGCTTCTAGGTGCATCATTGATTTTTTTTTTTAATCTTTTTGAGGGTCTCCCTTTAGACCCAGCTGGCCTGGAACTCACAGAGATCTGCCTCTCGAGTGCTGGGATTAAAGGTGTCAACCATCATCCCTGGCCCTTAAATCTAGTTTTATAAGTTTTTCTTTCTCATTCAGTTGCAACTGATAGTTTTGTAGGACATTGGTCCAGTCCTTTCTGGCTTTCATAGTCTTCCTTGAAAAGTCAGCTGTTACACTGATGGGCCTGCCTTTATATGTGACTTGTTTTTTCTTACAACTTTTAATATACTTTTTTTGTTTTGTACATTTAGAGTTTTGAACTATTATATGACCTGGGGAGTTTCTTTTGAGGTCCTGTCCACTTGGTGTTCTGCATGTGTCTTGTGCCTTAATAGGTATTTCCTTCCCGAGATTTGGGAAATTTTCTTCCGTGATTTTATTAAAAATATTTTCTGTGCCTTTCTTCCTCTATGGGGGTTTCTTCTCCTATGCCTATGATTTATAGTTTGGTCTTTTTACAGTGTCTGAGTTTTGTTTATTCCTTTTCTGGCTTGTTTAGATTTGATATTTTCTTTGGTGATTCATTTCTCCAAGCTTGTCTTCAGTATCTGATGTTCTCTGATCCATTTCTTCCACTTCTTTTTGCTTCTTTCTTGTGGGTTTTTTGTTTGAGTTCCTGAATTTTATATTTCAAGTTTTATTTTGACAGTTTGGCTTCTTCAGAGATTTGTCTCTTTATTGCATTTTAACTTCATATTTTGAATTGTTATTTAACTGTTCATGTTTTCAATTAGTCTTTTTTCATATCCTCTGAGTTCTTTGAACATACTTATAATTGCTGTTTTAAAATCATTGTCTTGTGCATCTGGTGGGTTGCCATTCTCAGGAAACATAGGGGTGTTAATTTCCGTAGTAGACATATTATCTTGGTTATTTGTGTTGATTTTTTTTTTTTTTTTTTTTTTTTTTT
>VZQC01003084.1:164024-200406 GCA_009823505.1 Rhizomys pruinosus
TTTTTTTTTTTTTAATGAGACATCTGGACATATGTCATTGGTGGTGGGTTTTTGTTTTTGTTTGTTTGTTTTTGTCTTTGTGAGATGGGGTCTCCCTTTAGTCCCAGCTGGCCTGAAACTTGCTCTGTAGATCGGGCTGGATTTGGACTCACAGATCTGCCTGCCTTTGCCTCCTTGAGTACTGGGATTAAAGGTGTGTGCCACCAGGCCCGGCAGGTGGTGTTTCTTGGAATGGGTTTAAATGTTCTTGTCTCTGGTGGGTGGTTATTTGTATCTTTGCTGTTTCCCCAACTTGTCAGATTATAGCCCAGCAGAGAAGTGCTTGGTATTTAGTTTGGGGCTGCTTTATGTTGATGTGCAAATAAAGCATAAAGAAGTATCCTCAGCTAAGCTAAGTATAGGTGCAACTTTTGAGTTGAAGTTCCAGGGTTGACTGGTCACAGTACTGGGTGGGTGGTTGCTAGATGAACATGTTGGCTAATAGGTCAGGCTGGGAGAGTTTACAGGTCTTGGGGTACAGGGATCCCAGTAACCTTCACAGTGTCCTGGCAAAGCTGAAATGACAGTTTTGGAACCCAAGGAGGAAGGGGAAAAGAGGTTTATCACGGTAAGTCTGGGAAAGCTCCATGATCTGAAGGTCCACACTCATCCTTCAGACTAGAAGGTACAGAAATGGAAGGTGAAGGGAGGCATGGGAAAGGGAGTCTACCAAGGCTGGGCTGGGAAAGCCCCTGGAGAGTCTCAGGGTCCTGACCAAGCTGAGATTTAGGAGGGCAGAGAGGGGGAAGGGAGACTTACGAAGGGGGTCTGGGAAAGCTCCTGGATTGGAGGTCCACAGTGGTCCTAAGAGAGCAGAAATTAGTTTTTAAAATTTTTAGTTACTTGGGTGTGGTGGCGCATGCCTTTAATCCCAGCATTTAGGAGGCAGAGGCAGCCAGATCTCTGTGAGTTCAAGGCCAGCCTGGCCTACCGAGTAAACTCCAGGCCTGCTGGGACAAAGGGGAGACCCTGTCTCAAAAAGACAAAAAACAATTTTTAATTACTGAGTTGGAACTTTTTTTTTTTTTTTTTGGTCTTTTTGAGACAGGGTCTCTCTGCAGTCCTGGCTGGCCTGAACTCGCTTTGTAGACCAGGCTGGCCTTGAACTCACTGAGATCTGCTGCCTCTGCTTCCCAAGTGCTGGGATTAAAGGTGTGTGTCACCATGCCAGGCTTGTCTCTATCCTTTACCTCTCATTCTTTTTTGGGGGGGGATCTCTTTGAGACAGGGTTTCTTTGAGCCCCAGCTGGCCTGGAACTCACTGTGTAGACCCAGATTAGCCTTGAACTCACAGAGATCTGCTTGCCTCTGCCTCTGGACTGCTGGGATACCCCGCTTACTCCCATTCTTTTTTTTTTATTTTTATTTTTTAATTTTATTTATTTTTGTGTGTGTATGAATGTACTGTCTGCATGTAGGTTTGTGCACCCATGTTGTACAATGCCTTGGAGGTCAGAAGAGGTGCTCTTAACCTCTAGGCCATCTCTCCAGCCCCTTACTCCCATTCTTTTTTTTTTTTTTTTGCCTTTTCCAGAATTATTAATTTTTAAAATTACAAGTCCACAGCTTGTTAGGAACTGTCAAGATGCTAGTTTTGCTCCATCTTAGTTTACATTTTCCCCTTGCCAGTTTTGGTCTATGTTCTCACAGCTCCAGATGACAGGAAACATTTGAGATGCCCGAAATTTACCTGCAGGATCCTGAGGCTAGGAGGAGAGGTGAGGGAAATAAATGAATTAACAGTTGCTGGCTAAAGTGTCTAAAAACCAGTCCATATTACTTAATGTATGTTGAACTTTGACTCAAAGTCTAGGCAACTGAGTGCCAGGTGGTATCACATTCTGTTTGGACCACAGCTAACCTAGAAGCAATAGGCATTTGTCCTGTCCCTGAAATTCAAACCTGATTCACATGATCCCACTTTCCTTAGCTATAGCCAATGTAGGATCAGCATCAGCATAAATAATTGTTTCCTTCCCTGGGTTTTCATTATAAAAATGGTTTTAGTTTATAGGCCCAGCAAATATAGTTCAAACTGCTATCTAGCCTTGCTATTATTGGCTGCAGGAATGTGTCCTAGAACTACACTTTTGTGGTTAACATGTGTAACAGCTTAGTAAACTTTCTTTCGGTGTTGTCTCAGTCTCAAGGCTTGTAACTCCAACTCCAGAGAATCCTTCTTTTGACTTCTGAGGGTACCAAGCACATGAGTGGTGCACATATATGCATACAGGCAAACACTCGTACACATACAATAAATAAATCTTAAGTTTTAATTTCTGATCTTTTTTAGGTTTATCAGAGAAGATACATAATAGTTTTGTTAGATTGTTCTATAGTTTACTAATGAAGAATGGACAGAACATAATACAGAATTTATTATGATGGTGGCAGTTGTTGATCAGTCATGTGCTTCTGAACCTTATGGGCATAGCTCTATCATTTACCAGCATGTCTCCACATGGAGGATTGTATTTATTGGGCTGATGTGCTCAGTATAAAATCCTATTGGACATTGATTTGGAAACAAAAATGTCTTTATTTTTATTGTAGGACCCTGGAAAGATTACACAATGAATGGTGACACCCGGGCCACAGTGGTGACCTCACCACCTCCAACCACAGCCCCTCACAAAGAGAGGTACTTCGACAGAGTGGATGAAAACAATCCAGAATACTTGCGGGAGAGGAATATGGCACCAGACCTTCGTCAAGACTTCAATATGATGGAGCAGAAGAAGAGGGTGTCCATGATACTACAAAGTCCTGTAAGAAAAGAATTTCTCTGACCACATGTGGCCTTTCTTCTGGTACTTGTGCTTTTAGATCTATGTGTGAAGGGCATAGTTAATTTCTCATTCCATGGCCTGCAGTGCCTCATAGATATGTAATTGCTTTTTGAAATAATTCTTTGTGGTTCATGTTACCAGACATAATGAAAAATCTTTAGTGTTATAGGATATTTATTTCTCCTTTTATTCCATCTTATTTATCTAAAGATGTTTTAGTTTCTTTCTATTTGTGTGAAGAAAACACCAACCAAAGCCAACGTGGAGGTGAAAGGGATTATTTGGCTTACAGCACAGCTCATCATCAAGGAAAGCCAAGGCAGGAACTCAGGGCAGGAACCTGTAGCACAGACCATGGAGGAATGCTGCTTACTGTCTTGCTCCCTGGCCTGTGTTCAGCCTCTTTTATATAATACAGGACCACCTGCCCAGGATGGCATTGCCTACAATGGGCTGGGGCCTCCAACATTACTCAACAGTCAAGAAAATGCCATTAGTCATTGGCTGTAGACCAGTCTAGTGGGGAGGATTCCTCAGTTGAGGTCCATCTGACCAGGTGTGTCAAGTTGAAAACTAAAGCTATCCAGCACAAAAGGGTTTTTATAAGAAATGAGAGAGAAAGAGAGAGAGAGAGAGAGAGAGAGCAAGAGAAAGAGAAAGAGGACAATGTGAAACTCACTATTTCCTACTCAAACATCTGTAATCCAAATTCCAAGACTGAAACATTTTCAGCAATATTATGTTACTCAAAATGTTTAGATTTGAGAGCATTCCAGATTTTTGAATTAGGCATGATCAACTGGCAAATTTTGTACAAATATTCCAAAATCTAAACTACTTCTGATTCATTTGGAAAGTACGCTCAATTTGTGGCCCTCACTTGGTTTTCATCATTCCTAACTAATAGCACAGATTTGTTAGTCAGCATTGTAAGCCACAATGTATCTGTGAATGAAGTAGTCCTGTCCTTAGCCACCGGTGTTGATGCGGCTCTGCTGCTGTGCTTCTCTGGGCTTCGTAGTCTTTTTTTCCTCTTTTTTTTTTTTTTTTAATTTTATTTATTTATTTTATGTGTATGAATGTACTGTCTGCATGCAGGTCTTTGCACCCGTGTCATGCAATGCCGCGGAGGTCAGAAGAGGGTGTCAGATTCCCCTGGAACTGGAGTTCTCCTGGAATTGGAGTTACAGACGGTTCTCAGCCACTATGTGGGTGCTGGGGATCAAACCCAGGTCCTCTGCAAGAGCAGTCGGTGCTCTTAACCGCTAGGCCATCTCTTCAGCCCCCATCCTCTTCTAATCTGTTTTTGTCCCTTCACTATTTTGAGAAGGCATTTTTTTTTTAATAAAATATGTATATGAGCTAGGTGTGGTGGCACACACCTTTAATCCCAGCAGAGGCAGAGTCAGGTGGATCTCTGTGAGCTCAGGGCCAGCCTGGTCTACATAGTGAGTTTTAGGACAGCTGGGGCTACAGGGAAACCCTGTCTCAAACAAACAAAAAAATACGTATATGAGGGCTTGAGAGATAGCCTAGCGGTTAAGAGCGCCAACTGCTCTTGCAGAGGACCAGGGTTCGATCCCCAGCACCCACATGGCTGCTGAGAACCGTCTGTAACTCCAATTCCAGGAGAACTCCAGTTCCAGGGGAATCTGATGCCCACTTCTGACCTCTGCGGCATTGCACAACATGGGTGCACAGACCTACACGCAGACAATACATTCATACGCATAAATAAATAAAATAAAATAAAATAGGTATATGAGAGTTTTGCCTGCTTGTATGTAAGTGTACTCTGTATGTGATACCTGTAGACGCCAGAAAAGGCCATCAGACCCTCTGGAACCGGAGCTTGGGATAGTTGGTAGCCACCATGTCAGTGCTGGAACTGAACCTGGGTCCTCTTAACTACTGAGCCATCTCTCCAGGCTCCCCAGACCTTATTTTTTTTGGTCTGGCCCCTGACCTTTTTTAAAAATAGGGTTTCCTGGGGCCTGGAGAGATAGCCTAGCCGATAAGAGCACCGACTGCTCTTGCAGAGGACCTGGGTTCGATCCCCAGCAGCCTCATGGTGGCTAAGAACCATCTGTAACTCCAATTCCAGGAGAACTCCAGTTCCAGGGGAATCCAAGACCCTCTTCTGACCTCCGAGGTATTGCATGACATGGGTGCACAAACCTAGATGCAGACAGTACATTCATACACATTAAAGTTAAAAAATTTTAAAGATAGGATTTCTCTATCTAGCCCAGGCTGTCCAAGAACTTGCAGTGTTTTTTTTTTTTAATTAATTTTATTTATTTCTGTATGTGTATGAATGTACTGTCTGCATGCAAGTCTGTGCACCTGTGTCGTGCAATGCCGTGGAGGTCAGAAGTGGGCGTCGGATTCCCCTGGAACTGGAGTTCTCCTGGAATTGGAGTTTCAGACGGTTCTCGGCCGCCATGTGGGTGCTGGGGATCGAACCCGGGTCCTCTGCAAGAGCGGTAGGCACTCTTAACCGCTAGGCCATTTCTCCAGCCCCTGAACTTGCAGTGTCTTAAAAAAAGACAGAAGCCGGGCGTGGTGGCACACGCCTTTAATCCTAGCACTTGGGAAGCAGAGGCAGGGGGATCTTTGGGAGTTCAAGGCCAGCCTGGTCTACAGAGTGAATTCCAGGACATCTGGGGCTACAGGGAGACCCTGTCTTGAAAAGACCAAAAAAGGGCTGGAGAGATGGCCTAGCGGTTAAGAGCGCCGACCGCTCTTACAGAGGACCCGGGTTCGATCCCCAGCACCCACATGGCAGCCGAGAACCGTCCGGAACTCCAATTCTAGGAGAACTCCAGTTCCAGGGGAATCTGACACCCTCTTCTGACCTCTGAGGCATTGCACAACTCGCGTGCACAAATCTGCATACAGACAGTACATTCATACACATACAGAAATAAATAAAATTAAAAAAAAAAAAGACCAAAAAAAAAAGTGTACTAAGGTAATGACTTCATGTTAGAATAATTACCAATCTATTGTACCTTTTTGCCTATTGGGATTATTTGATAAAATATAGATGTATTGGGGCTGGAGAGACGGCCTAGCAGTTAAGAGCGCCGACAGCTCTTGCAGAGGACCCGGGTTCTAACCCCAGCACCCACATGGTGGCTGAGAACCGTCTGTAACTCCAATTCTAGGAGAACTCCTGCTCCAGGGGAATCGGACACATCCTCTTCTGACCTCTGCAGCATTGCGCGACATGGGTGCCCAAACCTACATGCAGACAGTACACTCGTACAAATAAATAAATAAATAAATAAATAAATAAATAAATAAATAAATAAAATTTAAAAAATAGATGTATTATGGTTTCATTTTATACTTTATTATTAATTTTTGAGATGGGTGCCTCACTTATAGTTCAAGGTAGCTTTGAATTTCCAGGTCTCCTTTCTCATCTCCCAAATGCTGGGATTACAAGTGTGTCACCATGTCCAGCTTTCCTTCTTTTTTGTTAGATGGTTGGTTTTTAAATAGAGTCTCATATAGCCAGGCCAGTTTTGAACTTGTTTACGTAGCCTAGACTGATGTTGAACTCTTAATTCTCTTATCTTCCGAAGTACTAGGGTTTAGAGGCGTGCCCACTGCTCTAGCTCCCTTTTTCTCCTTTAACAAAATAATTTCCTCTTTTGGAGAAATTTCCTATTTGGGAGAAAATACTAGAAACCACAAAGTAGACTGTTAATATTATTAACAATCACTAAGGATTATTTTGGTTATTTTCATATATTAATCATTTCCTAATGTTTAGATTTTTGTTTTCTCTTTAGAAAGCTGACTATATTACCTTTTCATTAAAAAACACATCCAGAGCAATTGTATGGCATATAGTTTTTTTTTTTTGTTTTTGGTCTTTTTGAGATAGGGTCTCCCTGTAGCTCTGGCTGTCCCGGAACTTGCTATGTAGAGCAGGCTGACCTTGAACTCACAAAGATCCTCCTGCCTCTGCCTCCCAAGTGCTAGGATTAAAGGCTTGCTACGCCCAGCCAATATATATATATAGACCAGTGTCCCCCTCCCTAGCCCCCCACCCCACCAAAGCTCATGCATTCCGCCAAACATGTTTTTCCTCTTTTTCTCAGTCTTTCTCAAAATTCTCGATATAGAAGTTGACTGTTTCAAGCGGAAGTTCATCATTTCAGTCGGCTCTTTGACGCAGTCTTTTCTGTTGTTGTTGTTGTCATTGTCGTTGTTGTTGTTCTTTCCAATATGGGCCACTCTCAACTACTTGGACCGAAGCTCAAGGAACCCTACACAAGAAATACTTATTACTTGGTAATTGGTGCTAGCATCCACAGATGAGGGATACCGTTCATTGTTTGTTTCTCTGGGACTGTGTTACTTCACTTAACATAATATCTTCTAGTTCTGCATATACTTTTTTCAAGCTTTTCATGTTGAATGTATCTGGAATTCCTAGTGTATCAAGTCAGTTCTCTGGGGTTTGTTTTTTTGCCTTTTTTAGAGGGTCTCCCTTTAGTCCCAGCTGGCCTGGAGCTCACTACATAGACCAGGCTGGCCTTAAACTCACAGAGACCCACCTGCCTCTGCCTCCTGAGTGCTGGGATTAAAGGTGTGTGCCACCATGGGGTGGGGATGGGGGTGTCTTTTTGAGACAGGCTCTCCCTGTAGCCCCAGCTGGCCTGGAATTCCTGTGTAGACCAGGCTGGTCTTAGACTCACAGAGATTCACCTGCCTCTGCCTCCTGAGCTGGGATTAAAGGCTGAGCATTTTAATATGCATTTTAGGCCTTCTGTGAAGAATTGGAATCTATGATACAAGAACAGTTTAAGAAGGGGAAGAATCCTACTGGCCTGTTGGCATTACAGCAGATTGCAGACTTTATGACAGCAAATGTACCAAATGTCTACCCGGCAGCTCCACAAGGAGGAATGGCTGCCTTAAACATGAGTGAGTAGTTCTTGACTTTGTATGTGCTCTGTCATTTTCAGATAAAGTCTCAAAGCTTCCTCATGTGACTTCCATGGGCATGCAACTGTGTAGTGCATGTCATTGAGTATTTTTATTTATTTATTTATTTATTTATTTCTTCATTATGAAATTTACTGTCTGCATGCAAGTTTGTGCACCCCTGTCGTGCCAATGCCGTGGAGTCAGAAGAGGGTCTTCGGATTCCCCTGGAACTGGAATTCTGGCTGGAGAGATGGCCTAGCGGTTTAAGAGCACCGACCCCTCTTGCAGAGGACCTGGGTTCTGAATCCCCAGCACCCACATGGCGGCCTGAACAGTCTGAAACTCCAATTCCAGGAGTATTTTGAAAAGCCACATGTTAGTCATAGCAAAATATGGGGTATAAACCTGAAAAGTTTGGGTTTGTTTTTTTTTTTTTTTTTTTGATCTTTTTTGAGACAGGTCTCCCTGGAGTCCCACTGTCCTGGAGTTCACTCGTTAGAGCAGCTGGCCGTGAACTCACAAAGATCAGCCTGCCTCTCGCCTCCAATGGCTAGGATTAAAGGTGTGCGACCACCATGCTGGCTTGTTTTGTTAGATAATCGTAACCCCACCTAGCCGAACGCATTTATGTAGACCAGGCTCCCTCCACTTCAGAAGATCTGTCGTTCTCTGCTCCTAAGTGCTGACCAAAGCCCACCATGCCCCGCTAGAAAAATTCTATAGTATGCCGGGCGTGTGGCTCACGCCTTTAATCCTCGCACTGGGAGCGGAGGCATGCGATCTTGTGAGTTCAAAGCCAGCCTGTCTTCTACAGATGAATTCCAGGACAGCTGGGCTACAGGGAACCCTGTCTCGAAAAGACAAAAAAAAAAAAAAAAAGAAAAATTCTTAGTTATGTGAATATATATGTCTATGTACCTGAATTTATGTGTGTGTACCACTTCTGGCTCAGGGAGGCCAGAATAGGGGATTGGGTTCCTTGGAGCTGGAGTTATAGATAGTCGTGAGCCTTCCCAGTACATGGGGACTAGGAACCAAATTCAGGAGCTCTGTAAGAACAATATGTGGTTTTAACTACCGAGCCATCTCTCCAGTCCCTTTTCCTTTTTAAAAATTGAGTAATTATTGTATGTATGTGCATGTCTGTAATAGGGGGGAGCACATGCCATGGCATATGTGTGGAGGTCAGAGGTCGGTTTTGTGGCAGTGTTTCTCTCCTACCTTTACGTAGATGGGATCAGACTGAGACTTTCACTTGAGTGTTAAACAGTTTGCGTGTTTGGCCATCTAGCCATCTTGTAGCTCCCTAGATGACATTCTTTACCCATCATTTCTCTCTCTCTCTTTTTTTTTTTTTTTTTTTAAATCTTTTTTGAGTCAGGGCCTCCCTGTAGCTCCGGGTGTCCTGGAACTCCCTATGTAGTAGTACAGGCTGGCCTTGAACTCACAGAGATCCGCCTACCTCTGCCTCCCAAGTGCTGGGATTAAAGGTGTAGGCCACCAAGCCCAGCTTACCCACCATTTCTTACCTAAAGTTCTTCACTGCTGCTTGGGCTGGAGAGATGGGTCAGTGGCTGAGAGTACTGGCTGCTCTTGCAGAAGACCTGAGTTGAAATCCAAGCACTCACATCTCGGCTTTAACTCCAGTTCCACAGGATCCAACACCCCCTTCTTGGCCTCCGTGGGCATTGGATGACATGAGTATACTTACATACATGCAGGTATAATACTAATACACATAAAAAATAAAAGTAAATAAATAAAAAGCCCCCCAAAATCGAGATATAGTTGCTAAGAGAAAACTAGAGTAGAAATACTAGCTAGGAGAATGTGAGCAGAGGGCAGTTAACTTTGCAGAGGTGGAGCTGGAGGTGAGTCTGGGGTGGGGGTGGATACCTGTGTGGGCCTGTTGACTTCCTAAACATTAACCCTACAAGGTTAACGTTACTAGGGCTATGAGAGCTTAAACTAATCTGATCTACATACAGTGCACTATGTCCAGGGTAGGTGTCTGTCTCTGTGTCTCTCTTTGAGACAAGGTCTTCCTGTAGCCTAGGCTGGCTTTGATTTCACACAGATTCTCCTGCCTCTGCCTCTGGAATGCTGGGATTAAAGGCGAGCATCACCATGCCCTTGTCATTAAGTACTTTTTTACTGATTTTTTTTTTAATTTAATTTTTTATGTGTATGAGTGTACTGTCTGCATGTAGGTTTGTGCACCTGTGTTGTGCAATGCTGCGGAGGTCAGAAGAGGGTGTCAGATTCCCTTGGAACTGGAGTCAAAGATGGTTTTCAGCCACCATATAGGTGCTGGGGATTGAACCCGGGTCCTCTGCAAGAGCAGTCGGTGCTCTTAACCACTAGGCCATCTCTCCAGCCCCTGACCGATTTTTTTTTTTTTTAAATGTCTTATAATATCTTTGTATGGCTTTGGTGGCAGGGTAACACTACCCATACAGAGTGAAATGGAATGAATTCTGGAGGAGTTAGAATTGGAGAGAGAACAGGTCTTTCTATCTTTTGAAGTATTTGAGATTTTATGGTCTAATATGGAAGATAAATAGGGATACAATTATTTGATTTACATTTTGACAGATACCACATTTAACTTTGGGGTTTTTTGGTCTTTTTGAGATAGGGTCTCCCTTTAGTCCCAGCTGGCCTGGACCTCATTCTGTAGACCAGGCTGGCCTTGAACTCACTCCCGAGTGCTGGGATTACAGGTGTGTTCCACCTCGCCCTGACAAAACCTAGGCAGGCTGTGTTGGCTGGGAATCAAACCTAGGTCAACTGCTTGGAAGGCAGCTATGCTCACCACTATACCACCAATGCTACACCTGTTTTTCTTTATTTTAGGTCTTGGTATGGTCACTCCTGTGAATGACCTTAGAGGATCTGATTCTATTGCATATGACAAAGGAGAGAAGTTACTTCGGTGTAAGCTGGCAGCATTCTACAGGCTAGCAGATCTCTTTGGGTGGTCTCAGCTCATCTACAATCACATCACAGTGAGTATCTCTCCTAGTAGCACCTGCTGCTGAGTGGCTGACACCATTTTTTTCTCACTCAGAGGAACCAGATTGAGCTTTGGTAACTCTTAGAGCACCTTCTCTTTGGATGTCTCAATAGAGAATGAGAATTGGCAAGTTTGTGTTGAAAGTTATGAGAAGCGTAGTTCTTTTAAACTGTTTTTCTTGCATCCTAACCTGACAAATGAGTATTTATCAAATTACAAGCAGGTTCTAAAATTTATTGCTTACAGATCTAAGAATATTGATGCTTTCTTCCTGTGCTCAAATTCTTCTTTGTATCATGCTTGTTTCTTTTTTTTTTTCTTTTTTTTTTTTGAGACAGGGTCTCCCTGTAGCCCCAGCTGTCCTGGAACTCACTCTGTAGACCAGACTGGTCTTGAACTCATAGAGATCTGCCTGCCTCTGCCTCCAGTGGTAGGTTAAAGGCGTGCACCACCACTCGCGGCTTAAAGAGGGTTCTTAGCCGCCAATGTGGGTGCTGGGAATCGAACCCAGGTCCTCTGCTAGAGCAGTCAGTGTTCTTAACCACTGAGCCATCTCTCCAGCCCCTATGTAGATACTTAACAGAAAAGAGATAATAATAGTACAAAAATAGATAGCAAAGGTCATTTTGCCCTTTCTCTGAAAGCAGGTCATAAGGATTTTCTGCTAAGGGGATTTAAGAGTGCTAATAGGTGTTAGAGGATTGGAAAGGATAGTTTGAATTAGATCTTTTAAATTGCATTGGGCTTAGAGAATCCTTAGAGAGCCAGAGGGCCAAGGCTGGTGGCCTAGCTGGGATGGTGAGTAGAACACACTTGGTGATCTTTCCCTTGTGTCTAGGCTCTTGTCCTAGTTTGCTTTCTATTGTGATAAAACACTCTGACCAAAATCAACTTGAGGGAGGAAAGGGTTAACTAAACTTCATTTTAGTTCGTAAATTTATTATTTTAGTTATTTTTTGTGTAGTGAATGTAACTGTTCCTGCATGTAGGTTGGTGTCACCCATATCGTGCAGTGCCACAGCGGTCAGAAGAGGAGTTGGAATTCCCCTAGAACTGGATTAAAGATGGTTCCAGCCGCCCATGTGGGTGCCTGGAATCGAACTCAGGTCCTCTGGAGAGGCAGTCGGCGCTCTTAAATGATAGGCCAGCTCTCCAGCCCCCTTCATGTTATCTTTTGTAAATTTTTTTTTTTTATGTTATTATTTTTTTGGTTTATTTCTCTCTCTCCTCGCGCGTCTTTTTTTTTTTTTTTTTTTTTTTTTGGTCTTTGATACAAGACAGAGTGTCCTCCCTGTAGCCCCCAGCCTGGCCTGGAACACACTCTGTAGAGACCAGGGCTGGCCTTGAAACTTACAAAGATCCGCCTGCCGTCTGCCTCCACAAAGTGTCTAGGATTAAAGGCATGCCCACCGCAACGCCCGGCCCTTTTCTCAATAATTTTTTTTTTTGAAAAAAAAAAATTTTTTAACAATAAGTGAAATAAGTAGTGAATTACAGGCATCCTTCATGTAAAACTGAGTTGCAAGCAGCTATGCCCAAACCCACACAGGACCAAGGGGTCCCACCATCCCGCTGGAGGGGCTTGGGTATGTACAATCATGTTGATCACATAAGTGTCCAAGTCATAATTGGCCGTAGTTTGCGCACAATTCATCCAATCGGGCCCTTACATTCTACCATTCTCCCTCTTCCGCAGATTGTGCTTAGAAAAGGGGCACAAGGTGGGGGAAGCAAACAATCTACTTTTCTCTGGAGATGTTGGTTTTTGGACTCTGATCAGTTCGGCTGTTTCCTTTCATGGGTTTGAAAGTTTGTTCAGGAATAGCCTTTCAATCCTACTAATGAAGCACAAGCAATTAGAGACATAATTGCAGTTAAAAACAGTACTAATTAGTATGGTAGGTTACATTGTTGTAGACAAAGATATTTGGATGGTATGCTAAATCCACAATTAACTATATTTTTTATCTTTAAAGATGACAAGGTCTTACTGGTGGCTTATAACATCTCCTAACCACTAGAGGATGTAATCTTGTGGGATCAGCCCATGAATAGGCCCCTCCAAGGAGGAGCTTAATAGAGCCAATTAATTTGGGATAAATACGACATTGTATGGGCTGCCAGCTGCGGCAACAGTAATTTGTTCCAGTCGGATGAGCGTAGCGGTCAAGGGAAGTCATTAAGGACCTGGGAGCAGGAGACTGAAGCGACAGAGAATCTAGGAATGCTACTCCTTCTGGCAGGGCTCACCTGCTTCCCCTTAATAAAACACGGACTAACCTGCTCAGTGGGTGGTCCCACCACATAGTGGGCACGGACAATCCCATGGCCAAGGAATGACTCCTTGACATGTGCCGTATAGAGGGCAATCTGATGGAGGCAGTGCTTTCCCAAGTCTTCCCAGGCCGTGGTCAGTTGACCACGAAGCTATAAAACAGGAGACAGCTCTTCTCATCCTAGTTAGTAACACAGAGTCACCGTACAGACCCGGGCAGATGGATTGCTTCAAGCCTCCAGTCTAGATGTAAGGAATCCTAAACCTCTTGACGTGATGGCTGGATTCACCATGGGCCAGTACCCGGGACTGGGGGAGCTATGATATTGGATCTCCCGTCAAGCACTACAAGTTGGAGATATGGATTGTTTTATATCGTGTTCTGGTGAATGCCTGAATTCTGAGGTGGCCATACCTCAGGAGACAGATAGTCAGTAGGCAATAGATTGGAAGAACAGTACTAATTCGTCTGACAGGGTTGGGCGGCCACAAAAGAAAACGTACTATGAGACATCATTTCTGGTACTGAATGTCCTGAGATTTTTATTTGTCTTCCTTTAGCTAGAATCAAGAAAATTATATATTTTTAAGCTTTTTTTCTTAAAATCTAGTGATTCATTAAGATTACACTTGGTCCCTAAACTGGAAGCTCTGTTGGGAAAAAAAAGATTACAGTTGGAATTGTAGCTTAAAGAAACAAGTAAAAAATGAAAACATAAAAAAATGAAAACATCACATATTGATTACTAATAGTGCTGTGTGTTTTTTTAATTTTTTATTTATGAACATTTTTTTGGACAGGGTCTCCCTGTAGCCCCAGCTGGCCGGGAAATTCCCTATGCAGACCCAGCTGCCTTTAAACTAACAGAGATCTAACCTGACCATCTGCATCCTGAGTGCTGGGATGAAAGGTGTGGGCGCCATTATTCCTGAGCTAATTACAAGTGTTCGTTATAATAGTGATGAAAGTAGTAAGGGGGCTGGAGCGATGGCTCATTGGGTGAGGGCATTGACTGTTCTTGTGGAACACCTGGGTTCGGGTTCCGATCACCCCACATGACACCTAAAAACTGTCCATAATTCGAGTTCCAGGGGATCTGACAACCGCTTCTGACCTCATCTCAATCTGACCTCTTCATGCACTGCATAACATGGGTTGGGCAGCACTTAACATACATAGGCAAAGGCAATATAACTCATACAACAAAAGCAAAAAATAAAAATATTTTTTTCAAAAGTATTAAAAAAAAAAAAAAGAATTGTTCCCAACCGCAGGGCAGGGGTGGCACATGCCTTTAAATAATATCCCTAGCACTCACCAGGAGGAAGAAGGGAGGTGATCTCTGTGAGTGCAAGGCCAGCGGTGTACATAGTGGAGTGTTTCTAGGCCATCTTAGCTGGGGCTACAAGGAGACCCTGTCTCAAAAAGCACCCCCCCAAAAAAAAAAAAAAAATCATTCCGGCAATAGGTAGGAAATGGCCTGGTTATTTAACATCAATTCGAAGGTATATTATATACTATGAAACTCGTGAAACATTATTAGAAGAGAGAAATAGGCCCTGGTGTGGTGGGTGCATGCCTTTAGTCCCAACCTCAGGAAGGCAGAGGCAAGCTGGATTTCTGTGAGTTCAAGGTCAACTGGAGCTACGGGAGACCCTGTCTCAAAAAAAGACTAAAAAAAAGAAAAAAAGAAAGAAATGTGAAAATAAGGAGCTGGAAGATGGTTTCGTGGTTAAGAGCACTGGACTTGCTCTTGCAGAAGAACCCCAAGGGTTTTTTTGTTCGCTACCCCCCCATGGCAGCTAATAACAGTCTGTAGCGCCAGTTCCATGGGATCTGACACGCTCTTCTGACCTACTTGGGCATTGCACAAGATGGGTGCAATTTACATACAGACAAGCATATAGACTCATCCACATAAAAAAAAAATAAAAATTAAAATCTGAGAAAAAAATGATAAAATTTAAGCTATACACTGCTCAGAACTGTGTGAAATATGTGTGGTGTGGGTGTGTGTGTATGTGTTGTATAATATAAGACACATACACACACACACACACACATAGAGAAAAATAGAACATGTCCAAATAACTGTTGTTATAAAAAATTGTTTACGTCCAGGTGCTTTAATAGGATAATTATCTTAGCTGTTAAGATCACACGACCGCTCTTACAAGAGGACCCGGGTTTTCTATCCCCATCTCCACACATGCGGCTGGATAACCTTTTTACTCCAATCCAGGAGAACGCCAGTCCAGGAATCAGAGACCCTCTTCTTACCTCCGCGGCATTGCACTACAAAGGTGCACGACATGCATGGACAGACAATACTTCAGAAGCACATACAAAAAAAAAATGTTGGACTTGCCAACTTTTTTTTCTTTTTTTTCTTTTTTTTTTTTTTTTTTTTTTTTTTTTTTTTTTTTTTTTAGGCAGGGTCCTCCCTTTTTAGTAGTCCCAGCTTGGCCCTGGAGCTTACTTGTAGACCAGGCTTGGCCTTGAACTCACGAGATATCCCGCCTGCCAATGCCTCCAAGTGCTAGAATTAAAGGTGTGCACCACCAAGCCCGGCACATTTTTGTTATTATTAACCCTTTTTCATTTGTTGCTTTGATTTTTGAGATACAGAGTATTTCAATAGGGTGTCCTGTTTTGAAAGTGTGTGCCTCAAACTTGCTGTGTAGTGTATTATTACATTTGGATTTCTAATGCTTCATCTGCTTTCTACCTCCCTACGTTGTGGATCACACGTATAAAAATGAGGTATTAGGTTGCTGGAGAGGTGGCTCAGGGTATAAGAGCACTTACTGTCCTTAATTCTTTGCATATGACCCGATTTTTATCCCCGCCACTATATGTCTTGCTTCCAAGAAAGAACCGACCCCACATGTTGGGACCAAAGAAACCCATTGTTTTTTAATTTAGGCCTGGCACACACAACACCTTTAAGCCCAGCACTCATGAGGTCAGAGGCAGGTGGATCTCTGTGAAATCAAGTCCAGTCTGGTCTACATAGCAAGTTTGGTCTACATAGCAAGCTCCACCTGGGACTAAAAGGAGAACCGTCTCAAAAAAAAAAAAAGGGGCTGGGAGCTGGCTTAGGCAGTTAAAGAGGGACTGACTCTTAGCTGGGCGCGTGGTGCGGCATGCCTGTAATCCTAGCACTTGGGAGGAGAAGCAGGCGGTCTTTGTGAAGTCAAGGCCAGCTGGGCTACAAGGGAGACCCTATCCTCTCGAAAAAGGACAAAAAAAAAAAAAAAAAAAAAAAAAAAAAAAAAAAAAAAAAAAAAAACGACAGCTCCTTGGGCCAGAGGACTCAGGTTTCAAATGGCCCAGACCCCACATGGCTGCTAAGAACGGTCTTTAACTCCAGTTTCCAGGGGAATCTGACAAACCCTTCTTCTGACTCCACAGCATTGCAAGACAACNGCTAACAACTTTTACTCCAGTTCTAGGGGATCTGATGCCCTCTTCTGACATCTCCAGACACTGCATGACAGAGATGTGATGTATTTAGAGAATTCCAGCAAAACACTCATAACACATAAAATAAAACAACATATCGTAAAAAGTCAACAGGTGGTTGTGGTTTGAAAAACAATGCATGGTTAGAAAAATTACATCACTTCAAGAACAATGTATCTGGTAAAATTCTGGTGTTGACAGCAAAAAATGTATGATCAGCTGGGTACAGTGGTGTAGACCTTAATCCTATACATGAGAGACCAAGGCCAGGAGGATGACATATTCAAACCCAACGTGGATTACATAAAGTCCCTATCTCAGTAGGTTTAGGCAAAAAGATTGCTATAAGAGGCTCCACAGCTCTAGTCCAACCAGGGCTACACAGCAAGACGGTCTTAAATAAATAAATAACATAAATAGAATAAAATAAATCAATAAAATAAATATAAATAAGATGGGCAAATGGTGGGCCCCTAACCGTTAATCCCAGCACTTGGGGAGGCAGAGCCAGGCAGGTCCACTGTGAGTTCAAGCCAGCCGGTTTACATAGTGAGCTCCAGGCCAGCTGGGGCTTCAGGAGACCTTGTTGGGGGGAAAGGAGGGAGGGGGAGGGAGGGAGGGAGGGATAAAAAGAAAGAGAAAAATACAATAGAAAGAGAGAAAGAAAGAGAGAGAGAGAGAGAAGAGAGATGAGAGAGAGAGAGAGAAAGAGAACAAGAGACTTCAACAAAGTCAAACTATTTTACCATTTATCTCAAGGGAAAAATACTTATCTAGGCCTTAGTTCCATCCACAGCAACACACAGCCAAAACCCCAAATAACAAAAAAAAGAAAAGAACAATAAAAAAGACATGTCCAAAGGAGTTTTCTCTCTTTGGAAAAAAAAGTGGAACGGTATAGGAGGCACCCTAATGCAAAGTTAGGGTGCATAGACCCAGAGGAGGACATCGGTGTCGCCGCTAGCACGCGCCGTTTAGAGTCCTCTGAGACACACCCTGCAAGAAGCGGTTAGTCAGGCAAACCACCAGTGATCCGCCTGTTCTACCCCCCAAAAGTACTGGGGTTAATTAGGCATGCACAGAACTGCCACAGGTTGTTTTGGGTCCAGGTAGCTGCCGGGAGCGCAACGCCTCGGCTGGCACACAAAGATTGTGATGCACTGAACCATCCGTTTTTGTTTTTTTTCTTTTTCTTTTTGGTCTTGTTCGAGACAGGGTCTCCCTGGAGTCGCAGCTGTCCTGGAACTCTTTTTGTAGACCATGCTGGCCTTTGGCCTTGAACTCACGAAGATTGGTCTACCTTTGCTTCTTGAGTGCGAGGATTAAAGGCATGCGCCACCATGCCCAGCGTGGCCATATCTTATAGAGATATATAGAGGTATATGTAGAAATAGAACACAACTTGATTTATTGACAAGGAAGGGCAACTCAGAGTTGGTTTTGTGTGTGTGTGTGTGTGTTTTTTTTTTGGTCCGTTTTGAGACAGGGTCTTCTGTAGCTGCCCCGGAAACTCACCTCTGTAGACCAGCCATGCCTTGAACTCACAAGATCCGCCTGCCATCTGTCCTCCCAAGTGCTAGGAGTAAAGGCGTGGGCCACCACGCCCGACTAAACTCAGAGTGTTAAAAAGAGGAAGCTGCCTAGGTTGCATACTCGGCAGCACCTGCTGGTGTGTGAATTGCACAATACATTTAGCAGCTGGCCGTGCAGCATAGGAGAGGCAAATGTAATGTGAAGCCACCTTGATTAACTCCCAGGTTAGTACTTCCCCAACGATCCACTATGATGTCTCTTGTAAAATTACCTTAACCTAAAAGAAGAAGCAAAACTGTTTAAAATGGCAAAGAAGGCTTCAAAGTAGCTTTACTGGAAACTTAAAGATCCAATACAATCTTGACAAACATGATGCCAAATAAATGCCAAACAGAAGGGCAATCTCACCAAGCTGGATGCAGTCACTTCACTGTAGAGAAGTCCAAAGGGTACGATGAGGAAGTGCTCCTGCTCAGAGTTCACTCTAGTCTGTGGGGAAAATGACTGAGTTAGCATAGAAATCCAATTAAAATTACCTGTGTCACTTTCAGGAAACAAACTCATGTAGGAAAGAACTAGTCTATCACAGAACTGAGAAGCATTCAAAATTTTGTTCTTGCATTGTTTAGCAATTTAACTTACCAAGCACATCTTGGTCACATTAAGGAAAACTGACTACAAAAAACAAGCCAAGTTCAAGGCCAGCCTGGTTTACCAGAGTGATTTCACATGACAGCTGGGGCTCAGGGAAAGCCCGTCCGAAAGACAAAAAAAAAAAACAAAAAAAAAGAACACAACCAACTGCCAGTTTCAAGACTTGCCTCCTGACAGATCATCTAGTTATTGCAAAATTGCTCTATGGCCATCAGATTCATGGTAAAATGGTATTATTCCTCAGAGATAGAATAAACACGCAAAACTTTATACTTTAAAAAAAATTTTTGTAATTTATTATTTATTTTCTTATACACATATGAATGTATTGGGTGCATGTAGGTTTGTGGGAAAAAAAAAACAAACCCTGTGGTCATTTGAATGCCGCAGAGGTCAGAAAAGGGTTCCGTATTCCTCTGGAACGAATAAAACATAGTTCTCAGTCGCCATCTAGGTGCTGGGGATCAAACCGGATCCCTCTGTAAGAGCGATTCGCGCTCTTAACCGCTAGATCATCTCTCTAGCCAAAGCTTTTTAATGGGGGGCTGAAAGATGGGCAGCCTGCAAGACTACCAACGGCTGATGCAGAGGACCGGTTGCAATTTTCCACACATGACAGCTAAGAACCGTCTTTAACAAGGTGTGGTGGTGCACACCTTTTAATCCTACAGAGGCGGGCAGATCTCTGTAAATTCAAGGCCAGCCTGGTCTACATTTGTGAGTTCCAGGCCAGCCAATGCATTTTAGTGAGACTCTGTCTTAAATAGACCGAAAAAAAAAAAAAGCAAAAAAAAAAAAAGGGTCTAGAGAGATGGCTCAGCAGTTAAGAGTGCTTGTTGTTCTTGCAGAGGATGTGGGTTTTATTCCTAGCACATACGTGGTGGCTAACAATCAGCCATAACTTGTGTCCCAGGGGATCCAATGCCCAATCCAACCATAGTTCTGGAATCCATGATCATCTGCTCACAATGTGATGTACGAAAGATGTTAAATAAAGTATTGTTTTTGCAAACTGGTGTTGTTTTTGTAATAACACAAAAACCGACAGGATGGGAAAATGGTAACACTGACAAATGAGAGCAATCTGCCTCAGGAAATTTTAAACATTCTCTACATCACCCTCTTGCTTGTACCTTCCATGGTACACGTCTCTTCTCATAATTCATTCAACAAAGAAATGGCACTGTACATTCAGTAGGTGCTAGACAGCAAAAATATAGCAATTAAAAAGAGTCCAACTTATGCTAAAAAATTTCACTTTTTTCTCCTAATGTGTATTTTTTATGAATTTTGTGCATTACATAGACACTAATCATATTTAGACCCTCCCTTCCCCCACATGCCTTTCCCTACCAGATTTCACGTATTCTTGTCACATATGTTAAGGCCCAAACATCTCATTTTCATGATGATTCTTGTTTTGTTTTGGGTGGGTTGTTTGGTATTTTGAACTCACAAGAGTCCGCCTGCCTCTGTGCTGGGATTAAAGGCGTGTGCCACCCCACACCCAGCCCTCATGATGATTTCTGGATAGATTCAAATGACTTCCTATAAGGAAACTAAGTACCGTGGTGCACACTTACTTCTAGCAGTTAAGTGGCTAAAATAAAGGTCTGAACACAAAGGCAGCCTAGCAAGACTTTGTCTAAAAAAAGTCTACAGATTAAGTTGGAGCACATCTGCTACTGGTTAATAAATCATAATTCGGGGCTAGAGAGATGGCCTAGCAGTTAAGAGCAATGACTGCTCTTGCAGAGGACCCAGGTTTGACCCCAGCACCACCCACATGGCAAGCTGAGAACCGTCTTACTCTCCAGTCCCAGAGGAATCCAACGCCATCTTCTGACCCCCGCGGCAATTGCATGACAGGGACACACACACACAGGCAGACGCACATTCATACAGAAAGAAATAAAATTGGGCTGGAGAGATGGCCTAGTCGGTGAGAGCACTGACCGCACTGCTTTCTTGCAGAGGAACTGGGTTCAATCCCAGCAACACACAGGCGACCAAGAATGGTCTGGAACTCCAATTCTAGGAGAACTCCAGTTCCCAGGAGAACCTGCTGACACCCTCTTCTCCCTCTTCTGACCTTGCGGCATTGCACGACGGGTGCACAAACTTGCATGCAACAGTACATTCATATACATACAGAAATAAATAAAAGAACTAAATAATAAATAAAAATAAAACGAAAAAAATAAAAAGAAGAAAGACTAAGTAATAATGCTAGCTAGGCTTAGGTACAGTGCTTGTATGGCCGAGGAGGGAAGGGGCAGAAGAGGAAAAGAGGAAGGGTGAGAGAAGGGAGAAATAATTTCCAAGCTACTGATAAGCTGAGTAACTTCTCATAAGACATTTTATCTCCGCCTCCTCTTTAAAGTTTTCTTTTAATTTTTTTGGTCCATTTTTATTTATTTTTTAATTTTATTTATTTTTCTATGTGTAATGAATGTAGCTGTCTGCATGCAGGTTTGGGTACCCGTGTCGTGCAAATGCCACGGAGGTCAGCAGAGGGGTCTCGGATTCCCCTGGAACTGGAGGTCTCCTGGAAATTGAGTTTACAGACGGTTCTTAGCCGCCATGTGGTGCTAGGGATCGAACCCGGGTCTCCTGCAAGAGCATCGTGCTCTTAACCACTAGGCCATCTCTCCAGCCCCTTTTGTCCATTTTATACTGATCTCTCCTACTATTGTTTTGTTTTGGGTTCTTTTTTTTTTTTTTTAAGACCACAGATGTAGGTGCAGGGAGACTTTCTTGTTTTAAAATGTTTTTAATTTTTATTTTTATAGTGATGAGGTTGTACCGTCTGCATGTAGGTCGGGGCACCCGTGTCATGCAATGCTGTGGAGGTTCAAAGAAGGGTGCAGAATTCCCCTGGAACTGGAGTGTAAGACGGTTTTTAGCCAGCCATGTGGGTGATGGGAATTGAACCTGAGGTCCTCTGCAGAGCCTGTCGTTTTTTTTTTTTTTTTTTGGTCGTTTCGAGATAGGGTCTCCAGTAGCCCAGCGGTGCCTTGAATTCACAAAGATCCGCCTGCTTCTGCTCCCAAGTGCTAGGATTAAAGCATGCGCCACCACGCCAACCACTCCACTAAGAGCAAGTCCCCTTAACCTCTAGGTCAGCTCTCCAGCCCCTTTTTTTTTTTTTTTTTGAGACAGGGTCTCCCTTTAGTCCCAGGTGGCCTGCGCTCAATATGTAGACCAGACTGGCCTTGAATTCACAGAGATCCACCTGCCGCCTCTGCCTCCGGAGTGCTGGGATTAAAGGTGGCCCAGGTGCCTATGGGTTCTCTTGGCCCCATGTGGGTTCGGTTGTTGGCTGCCATATAGTGCTGGGAATCAAATCGGGTCCTCTGCAAGACAGCAGTGCTCTAACAACTGAGCCATCTCTCCAGCACCGCCTACTCATTTTTATAAGGGTGCTCAAACTTAGGAGGTAGAAGCAGAAGCCTTAGGAAATCAAAGTCATCCTAACTACACAAAGCAAGTTTGAGGCCACCCTTTCAAACAGGCCACCCTATTTGAATCCTGTCCTAAAAATCAAAGACAATAAATACAAATGTAGCCGGGCTTGTGTGCACACCCTTAATTCGAGCACTGGGAGGCATTGCAAGAGGCGGATCTCTTGGAGTTCAAGGCCAGCCCTGTCACAGAGTAAGCTACCAGGCCAGAGCTTGGGACTAAAAAGGTAGACCACTGCCCTCAAAAAAAAAAAAAAAAAAAAAAAAAAAAAAAAGAAAAAAAAAGAAAAAGTGAGTCCACATTTTTTTTTTTTTGGTATGTGTAATGAATGTATTGTCTGCAATGCAGGTCTGTGCACCCGGGTCTGCAATGCCGCAGAGGTTCCATAAGAGGGTCCGCCGAGTCCCCTGGAACTGGAGTTCTCCGGAATTGGAGTCTCAGACGGTTTTCGCATCCACATGTGGGGGCTGGGATCGAACCCGGGTCCTCTGTGAGCGTCGGTGCTCTTAACCGCGAGGCTATCTCTCGCAGCCCCTGGAGTCCACATTTTTATAACAACAGTTATTTGGACATGTTCTAATTTCTTCCTTTGTGTGTTTGGGGTGTGTGTGTATGTGTCTAGATACACACACATACACACAACACACACACACACACACAAAGATTTTCACACAGGTCTGAGCAGTGTATACTTAAAGTTTCCTCATTTTTTTCTCAGTATTTTAATTTTTATGTTTGTATGTGGATGAGGCAGTGCTTGTATGTAGGGAAAGGGCACCATCTTGTGCAATGCCCAAGAGGTCAGAAGAGAGTGTCAGATCCCCCTGGAAGCTGGAGCTACAGACTGTTATTAGCGGCCATGGGGGTGGTGGAAACAAAACTTGGGTCCCTGCAAGAGCAGCTAGTGATCTTAACCACTGAACCAGCTCTCCAACTCCCTAGGGGCACAGGGCGGCGGGGGGGCGGGGGGGGGAGGCGGGGGGGGGGGAGACAGGGCGCCCGGGAGCGGCCCGGACCGGAAACGCACAGAAAGCCAGCGGCCGCGGCCCGCCGGAGGGGTGGGACGAAAGGCATCACCACCACACCACCGGGCCCTATGTTCGCAGGGCGAATAATGTGTTCAACGAGTTTCAGAGGATAGAATATACCGGCGAGGGAGGTGAAAGAACCAGAGCCATATGCCTACCTAGGGCCGGAAGGAAGTTGTTGTTTGGGGGGGGCTTTTTTGAGACAGGGGCAGCCGTGTAGCCCCATCCTAGCCTGCCTAGAACTCACTAGGTACACCAGGCGGGCCTTGAACTCACGAGATCCACCACCTCTGTTTCCCAAGTGCATCAGCATCCACCTAGGAGCTGCATAAGTACATGTATTATCTTGGTTATTCATGTTGTTTTAAAAATATTTTATTTTTTGCTTTGTGTGTATGAGTAGATGTGCCTGCAGGTATGTAAGTGCACCCTGTGTGCGTGCATGAAGAGGTCCTGCAGAGGTCAGATGAGGTTTGGCCGATCCCCCCTGGAACTGAAGTTATGCTAGATTGTCGGTGTACGGTGGGGTGACCGGCCCCAACCCAGGTGCTCCACAAGAACAGTCAATGCCCTCACCCAAGGAGCCATCGCTCCAGCCCCCAATACGTTCATCACTATACAGAACAAGAACTGTAATTAGCTCAAGGATTAAAGGGCGCACACCTTTAATCCCAGCAGGCTCAGGAGGCAGAGGCAGGTAGATCTCTGGGAGTTAAAAGGCCAGCTGGGTCGGCATAGGAATTCCAGGCAGCTGGGGCTTACAGGGAGAACCTGTCTCAAAGAGACAAAAAAAGTAATAAAATAAAAATAAAAAACAAACAGCACTAGATAAATCAATATGGATGTTTTTGCATTTTTTTTATGTGTGTCATCATGGTTTAACTTTTTCTTTAAGCTACAATGCCACTGTAATCTTTTGTTTTTTCACAAAGAGCTACAGTAGGACAAATTGTAATCTTAATGAAGCGATTATTTTTAAGAGAAAAAGGTAAAAATATTATAATTTTTTCTTGATCTAAAGCAAAGGAAGAAAATAAAAATCTCAGACATCAAGTACAAGAATGATGTCTCATAGTAAGTTTCTTTTGTGGCAGCCCAACCCTGCAGAATAGTACTGGTCTCCAATCTATATGCCTACGACTACTGTCCCTGAGGATGGACCACCTCAGACTTTCAGTCATTCACCAGAAAACAACCATATCCCAACTCTGTAGTGCTTGAGAGATCAATATCATAGCCTCCCCAGTCCCAGGGTACTGGCCCATGGATGAACTCCAGACCATCACGTCAAGAGTTTAGGATTCCTTACAGTCTAGACTGGAGCTGAAGCAATCATCTGCTGCCAGGGATCGGTAAGGTACTAACAGGAGAGAAAGCTGTGCTGGTTAGCTTCAGTGTCAACTTGAGACATGCCTGGGAAGACTGGGAAAGCACTCTGCCTCCATCAGATTGCCTTATGCACATGTCCAGAGGAGTCATTCTCTTGCCATGGGATTGTCCGGCCCACTATGGGTGGACACCACCCACTGAGCAGGTAGTCCTGTTTATTATAAGAAAGCAGGCTGAGCCGCCTGCCAGAAGAGTAGCATTTCCTATATTCTCTGTGCGTCAGCTCCGCTCCCAGTTCCTTCCATAGACTTCCCTTGGCTACGCCGCACCTGCCTGGAAATACTGTGCAGCAGCAGTGGCAGCATAGTCTGTATATCCCCAAATTCTAAGTGGCTATGAGCTCTCCTCCTTGGGGAATAATTCAGGGCGATGCCACAGCTGTACAAGCCGCTAGTGGTTAGGAGAGATGTTATAAGCCACAGTAAGACCTGGTCATCTTTTACAGAAAACTATATTTCATGGATTAGCATATACCATCCAAATATCTTTGTCTACAACAATGTAACCTACCATAAAAATTAATACTGTTTAAATATGCATGTATATCTAAATGATTGTGCTTCATTAGTAGGATGGAAAGGCCTATTCCTGAACAAACTGTCAACCCATGAAGGAAAACGACCTGAAATGATCAGAGTCCAACATATCTCCAGAGAAAATAGTGTTTTGCTTACCACCCACTTGTGCCCTTTTCTAAGCTAGGGAACAAACTGCGGAAGAGGGGACATGGTAGAATTGTAAAGGCTGCGATTGGGATGAATGGTGAAACTACGCAATAGGACTGGACACTTATTTGATCAACATGATTGTACATACAGGCCCCTCCAGCTATATGGTGGGAGCCTTGGGCTACGTGGGTTTGGGCATAGCGCGTGCAATTTGTTTTACATGAAGGTTGCTTTTACTCATGGATTATAACTTATTGTTAAAAAAAAATCAAATAAAAAAAAATATTGAAGAAGGCCGGGCGTGGTGGCCAAGCCTTAATCCTAGCACTTGGGGGCAGAGGCAGGCGGATCTTGGAAAGTTCAAGGCCAGCCTGTCTAACAGAGTGTGAGTGCCAGGCCAGCTGGGGGCTACAGGGAGACATTGTCTTGAAAAAGACCAAAAAAAAAAAAAAAAAAAAGAGGAGGAGAGAGAATAAAAATAAAATAAAATAAAAATAAAAAAATAAAAAAGTTTAAAAAAGAATAAAATGAAGGGGCTGGAGAGCTGGCCATCATTAAGAGCGCCGACTGCTCTCCAGAGGACCTGAGTTTTCGATTCCCGCACCCCACATGGCGGCTGAAGAACATCTTTAACTCCAGTTCTAGGGGAATCCAACTCACTCTTCTGACCCTCTGTGGCAACTGGAGCGACGATATGGGTGCACAAACCAAAGGGCAGACAGTACATTCATACACATAAAATAAATAAATAAATAAAATTTAAGAATAAAATGAAGTTAACCCTTTCCTCCCTCAAGTTGATTTTGGTCAGAGTGTTTTATCACAATAGAAAGCAAACTAGGACAAAGAGCCGAGACACAAGGGAAAGATCACCAAGTGTGTTCTACTCACCATCCCAGCTAGGCCACCAGCCTTGGCCCTCTGGCTCTCTAAGGATTCTCTAAGCCCAATGCAATTTAAAAGATCTAATTCAAACTATCCTTTCCAATCCTCTAACACCAGGGTCTCCCTGTAGCCCCAGCTGTCCTAGAACACACTCTGTAGACCAGGCTGGCCTTGAACTCACTAAGATCCGCCTGCCTCTGCCTCCCATATGCTAGGATTAAAGGCGTGCGCCACCACGCCTGGCTTGTACAATATTCTTCTATAAGGCTTCAGAAATGTCCAGGCTAATGATTTATGACAAAGTAAAAGCATATACATAACCACACTACTGATGAAGTATTAGAAGATTCCTAGCTCCTCCCTCCTCCTTGAAGACAGTTTTAGTAATCATCTTGGTTTTCTTTCTTTTTTTTGTCTTTTTGAGACAAGGTCTCCCTGTAGCCCCCAGCTGGCCTGGAACACACTCTGTAGACCAGGCTGGCCTTGAACTTACAAAGATCCGCCTGCCTCTGCCTCCCAAGTGCTAGGATTAAAGGCATGCGCCACCACGCCCGGCCTTTCTCAATATTTTTTTTTATTTGATTTTTTTTAACAATAAGTAATAAGTAGTGAATACAAGCATCCTTCATGTAAAACCAATTTGCAAGCAGCTATGCCCAAACCCACACAGCCCAAGGTTCCCACCATCCAGCTGGAGGGGCTTGTATGTACAATCATGTTGATCAAATAAGTGTCCAGTCATATTGCCGTAGTTTCACCATTCATCCCAATCGCAGCCTTTACATTCTACCATGTCCCCTCTTCCGCAGTTTGTTCCCTAGGCTTAGAAAAGGGGCACAAGTGGGTGAGAAGCAAAACAATCTACTTTCTCTGGAGATATTGTTTTGGACTCTGATCAGTTCAGGCTGTTTCCTTTCATGGGTTGACAGTTTGTTCAGGAATAGCCTTTCAATCCTACTAATGAAGCACAAGCAATTAGACATACATGCATTTAAACAGTACTAATTATTATGGTAGGTTACATTGTTGTAGACAAAGATATTTGGATGGTATGCTAATCCATGAACTATAGTTTTTCTGTAAAAGATGACAAGGTCTTACTGTGGCTTATAACATCTCCTAACCACTAGAGGATGTAAGCTTGTGGCATCAGCCATGAATTATTCCTCCAAGGAGAGAGCTAATAGCCAATTAGATTTGGGATATACAGACATATGGCTGCCACTGCTGCACAGTATTTCCAGGCAGGTGAGGCGTAGCTTCAAGGGAAGTCATGAAGGAACCTGGGAGCAGGAGCTGAAGCACAGAGAATATAGGAATGCTACTCTTCTGGCAGGAGCTCAGCCTGCTTTCTTATATAAACCAGGACTACCTGCTCAGGGGTGGTGCCACCCATAGTGGGCCGGACCATCCCAATGAAGGAAATGACTCCTTGACATGGCTATAAGGCAATCTGATGGAGGCAGTGCTTTCCCAAGTCTTCCCAGGCATGTCAAGTTGACCACTGAAGCTTAAACAGGACAGCTCTTCTCTCCTGTTAGTACCTACAGACCCTGGCAGATGATTGCTTCAGCTCCAGTCTAGACTGTAAGGAATCCTAAACTCTTGACGTGATGGTCTGGAGTTCATCCATGGGCCAGTACCCTGGGACTGGGGAGGCTATGATATTGATCTCTCAAGCACTACAGAGTTGGGATATGGTTGTTTTCTGGTGAATGACTGAAAGTCTGAGGTGGTCCATCCTCAGGGACAGTAGTCGTAGGCATATAGATTGGAGACCAGTACTATTCTGCAGGGTTGGGCTGCCACAAAAGAAACTTACTATGAGACATCATTCTTGTACTTGATGTCTGAGATTTTTATTTTCTTCCTTTTGCTTTAGATCAAGAAAATTATATATTTTAAGCTTTTTCTCTTAAAATATATAGATTCATTAAGATTACAATTGGTCCTACTGTAGCTCTTTTGTGAAAAAAAAAGATTACAGTTGGAATTGTAGCTTAAAGAAACAAGTAAAAAATGAAAACATAAAAAAAATGAAAACATTCACATATTGATTTACTATAGTGCTGTTTGTTTTTTATTTTTATTTATTTACTTTTTTGAGACAGGGTCTCCCTGTAGCCCCAGCTGGCCTGGAATTCCCTATGCAGACCCAGCTGGCCTTTAACTCACAGAGATCTACCTGCCTCTGCCTCCTGAGTGCTGGGATTAAAGGTGTGCGCCATTATCCTGAGCTAATTACAGTGTTATTTATAATAGTGATGAAAGTATTGGGGGCTGGAGAGATGGCTCATTGGGTGAGGGCATTGACTGTTCTTGTGGAGAACCTGGGTTCGGGTCCTGTCACCCACATGACACCTAACAACAGTCCATAACTTCAGTTCCAGGGGATCTGACAACCTCATCTGACCTCTTCAGGACCTCTTCATGCACTGCATAACATGGGTGCACTTACATACATGCAGGCAATATACTCATACACACAAAGCAAAAAATAAAATATTTTTTCAAAAAGTATTAAAAAAATTGTTCCAGCCAGGCATGGTGGCACATGCCTTTAATCCTAGCACTCAGGAGGCAGAGGGAGGTAGATCTCTGTGAGTTCAAGGCCAGCCTGGTGTACATAGTGAGTTCTAGGCCAGGCTAGCTGGGGCTACAAGGAGACCCTGTCTCAAAAAGCACCCCCCCAAAAAAAAATCATTCCGGCAATAGGTAGGAAATGGCCTGGTTATTTAACATCAATTCGAAGGTATATTATATACTATGAAACTCGTGAAACATTATTAGAAATGAGAAAATAGGCCCGGTGTGGTGGTGCATGCCTTTAGTCCCAACACTCAGGAGGCAGAGGCAGCTGGATTTCTGTGAGTTCAAGGTCAGCTGGAGCTACAGGGAGACCCTGTCTCAAAAAAAGACTAAAAAAAAAGAAAAAAGAAAGAAATGTGAAAATAAGGAGCTGGAGAGATGGTTCAGTGGTTAAGAGCACTAGCTGCTCTTGCAGAAGACCCAAGTTTTGTTCCTACCACCCCCATGGCAGCTAATAACAGTCTGTAGCTCCAGTTCCAGGGGATCTGACACTCTCTTCTGACCTCCTTGGGCATTGCACAAGATGGGTGCATTTACATACATACAAGCAATAGACTCATCCACATAAAAAAATAAAAATAAAATACTGAGAAAAAAATGAGAAAATTTAAGCTATACACTGCTCAGAACTGTGTGAAATATGTGTGTGTGTGTGTGTGTGTGTGTGTATGTGTGTGTATATAGACACATACACACACACACAACACACATAGAGAAAAATAGAACATGTCCAAATAACTGTTGTTATAAAAATGTGGACTCCAGGGGCTGGAGAGATAGCCTAGCGGTTAAGAGCACCGACGCTCTTACAGAGGACCCGGGTTCGATCCCCAGCGCCCACATGGCGGCTGAGAACCGTCTGTGACTCCAATTCCAGGAGAACTCCAGTTCCAGGGGAATCCGAGACCCTCTTCTGACCTCCGCGGCATTGCACGACACGGGTGCACAGACCTGCATGCAGACAATACATTCATACACATACCAAAAAAAAAACAAATGTGGACCGTCACTTTTTCTTTTTTTTTCTTTTTTTTTTTTTTTTTTTTTTTTTTTTTTTTGAGGCAGGGTCTCCTTTTTAGTCCCAGCTGGCCTGGAGCTTACTCTGTGACAGGCTGGCCTTGAACTCACAAGAAGATCCGCCTCGGCCAATGCCTCCCTAGTGCTCGAATTAAAGGTGTGACACACATGCCCGGCTACATTTTGTTATTTTATTGTCTTTGATTTTTGAGACAGGATTTCAAATAGGGTGGCCTGTTTGAAAGGGTGGCCTCAAACTTGCTGTGTAGTTAGGATGACTTTGATTTCCTAAGGCTTCTGCTTCTACCTCCTAAGTTTGAGCACCCTTATAAAAATGAGTAGGAGGTGCTGGAGAGATGGCTCAGTGGTTAAGAGCACTGACTGTTCTTGCAGAGGACCCGAGTTTGATTCCCAGCACCTATATGGCATGCCAACGAACCGAGACCCACATGGGGCCAAGAGAACACCACTTAGGCACCTGGGCCACCTTTAATCCCAGCACTCAGGAGGCAGAGGGCAGGTGGATCTCGGTGAATTCAAGGCCAGTCTGGTCTACATATGTGAGCCCAGGCCACCGTGGGACTAAAGGGAGACCCTGTCTCAAAAAAAAAAAAAACTGGGGCTGGAGAGCTGCCTTAGCAGTTAAGGGGACTGCTCTTAGGAGTGGTGGCGTGGTGGCGCATGCCTTTAATCCTAGCACTTGGGAGCAGAAGCAGGCGGAATCTTTGTGAATTCAAGGCACCGCTGGGCTACATGGAGAGCCTATCTCGAAAGACCAAAAAAAAAAAAAAAAAACGACCAGCTCTGCAGAGGACTCAGGTTCAATTCCCATCACCCACATGGCTGCTAAAAACCGTCTTAACTCAGTTCCAGGGGGATCGCACCCTTCATTTGACCTCCCAGCATTGCATGACACGGGTGGCCCCGCCTACCTACATGCAGACGGTACAACGCGTCATAACTATAAAACTTGCTTACGTCAGTTCGAGAGTAATTAAAAAAATATTTAAACAAGAAAGTCTTCCCTGCACCTACATCTGTGGTTATTAAAAAAAAAAAAAGAACCCAAAACAAAAAAATAGTAGGAGAGATCAGTATAAAATGGACAAAAGGGGCTGGAGAGATGGGCCTAGTGGTTTAAGACGCAACTGACTTGCATCTTGCAGAGACCCGGGTTTCGATCCCAGCACCACAAGGCGGCTAAGAACCGTCGTGTAAACTTCAATTCCAGGAGACCTCCAAGTCCAGTGGAATCCGAGACCCCTCTGCTGACCTCCGTGGCATTGCACGACACGGGTACACAAACCTGCATGCAGACAGTACATTCATACACATAGAAAAATAAATAAAATTAAAAAAAATAAAATGGACAAAAAATACAAGAAAACAACTTTAAAGAGGGGGGAGATAAAATGTCTTATGAGAAGTTACTCAGCTTATCAGTAGCTTGGAAATTATTTCTCCCTTCTCTCACCCTTCCTCTTTCTTTCCTCTGTCTGCCCCTTCCCTCCTCGCCACTGTACAAGCACTGTACCTAAGCCTAGCTAGCATTATTACTTATCTTTTTATTTTTATTTTTTTAGTTTTATTTATTTATTTATTTATTTATTTATTTTATTTATTTCTGTATGTATATGAATGTACTGTCTGCATGCAAGTTTGTGCACCCGTCGTGCAATGCCGCAGAGGTCAGAAGAGGGTGTCAGATTCTCCTGGAACTGGAGTTCTCCTAGAATTGGAGTTCCAGACAGTTCTTGGTCGCCATGTGAGTGCTGGGGATTGAACCCAGTTCCTCTGCAAGAGCGGTCAGTGCTCTCAACCGCTAGGCCATCTCTCCAGCCCAATTTTATTTATTTTTGAAGTGTATGAATGTGCTGTCTGCATGTAGGTCTGTGTGTCCCTGTCATGCAATGCCGCGGAGGTCAGAAGAGGGCGTTGGATTCCTCTGGGACTGGAGTTAAAGACGGTTCTCAGCTGCCATGTGGGTGCTGGGGATCAAACCTGGGTCCTCTGCAAGAGCAGTCAGTGCTCTTAACTGCTAGGCCATCTCTCTAGCCCCGAATTATGATTTATTAACCAGTAGCAGATGTGCTCCAACTTAATCTGTAAGAATTTTTTTCAGACAAAGTCTTGCCTAGGCTGCCTTTGTGTTCAGACCTTTATTTTAGCCACTTAACTGCTAGAAGTAAGTGTGCACCACGGTACTTAGTTTCCTTATAGGAAGTCATTTGAATCTATCCAGAAATCATCATGAGGGCTGGGTGTGGTGGCACACGCCTTTAATCCCAGCACAGAGGCAGGCGGATCTCTTGTGAGTTCAAAATACCAAAAAACCCCCACCCCAAAACAAAACAAGAATCATCATGAAAATGAGATGTTTGGGCCTTAACATATGTGACAAGAATACGTGAAATCTGGTAGGGAAAGGCTGTGGGGGAGGAGGGTCTAAATATGATTAGTGTATATGTAATGCACAAAAATTCAATAAAAAATACACATTGAGGAAAAAAGTGAAATTTTTTAGCATAAGTTGGACTCTTTTTAATTGCTATATTTTTGCTGTCTAGCACCTACTGAATGTACAGTGCCATTTCTTTGTTGAATGAATTATGAGAAGAGACGTGTACCATGGAAGGTACAAGCAAGAGGGTGATGTAGAGAATGTTTAAAATTTCCTGAGGCAGATTGCTCTCATTTGTCAGTGTTACCATTTTCCCATCCTGTAGGTTTTGAGTATTAACAACAACAACAACCAGTTTGAAAAACTACTTATTTAACATCTGTCTGTACATCACATGTGAGCAGATGATCATGGATTCCAGAACTATGGTTGGATTGGGCATTGGATCCCCTGGGACTGTGGTTAAAAATATTTGTGGGCCATCTGATAAGGGATCTTGGAAGTGGATCTGCAAGATTAGTAAGCACTCTTAACTGCTGAGCCATCTCTCTAGACCCTTAAAAAGCTTTTTTTTTTTTTGAAGACAGGGTCTCCCTATAGTCCCAGTTGGCCTGGAACTCACTCTGTAGACCAGGCTGGCCTTGAATTTACAGAGATCTGCCCGCCTCTGCTAGGATTAAAGGTGTGCACCACCACACCTGGCTTAAAGACGGTTCTTAGCTGTCATGTGCTGGAAATTGAACCCAGGTCCTCTGCATCAGCAGTTGGTATTCTTGACAGCTGAGCCATCTTTCCAGCCCCCCTTAAAAAGCTTTGGGGCTAGAGAGATGACCTAGCGGTTAAGAGCGCCGACTGCTTTTGCAGAGGATCCGGGTTCGATCCCCAGCACCTAGATGGCGACTGAGAACTATGTTTGACTCTAGTTCCAGAGGAATCCGATACCCTTTTCTGACCTCTGCGGCATCACATGACACAGGTCCACAAACCTACATGCACACAATACATTCATATGTGTATAAGAATAAATAAAAATTAAAAAAAATTTTTTTAAAGTAAGTTTTGCTGTTTATTCTATCTCTGAGGAATAATACCATTTTACCATGAATCTGATGGCCATAGAGCAATTTTGCAATAACTAGATGATCTGTCAGGAGGCAAGTCTTGAACTGGCTAGTTTGGCTTGTGTTTCTTTTTTTTTGTTTTTTTTTTTTGTCTTTCGGACGGGCTTTCCCTGAGCCCTCAGCTGTCATGTGAAACTCACTGGTAAGACCAGGCTGGCCGTGAACTTGGCTTGTTTTTTGTAGTCAGTTTTCCTTAATGTGACCAAGATGTGCTTGGTAAGTTAAATTGCTAAACAATGCAAGAACAAAATTTTGAATGCTTCTCAGTTCTGTGATAGACTAGTTCTTTCCTACATGAGTTTGTTTCCTGAAAGTGACACAGGTAATTTTAATTGGATTTCTATGCTAACTCAGTCATTTTCCCCACAGACTAGAGTGAACTCTGAGCAGGAGCACTTCCTCATCGTACCCTTTGGACTTCTCTACAGTGAAGTGACTGCATCCAGCTTGGTGAGATTGCCCTTCTGTTTGGCATTTATTTGGCATCATGTTTGTCAAGATTGTATTGGATCTTTAAGTTTCCAGTAAAGCTACTTTGAAGCCTTCTTGCCATTTAAAAGTTTTGCTTCTTTATTTTCAGGTTAAGGTCAATTTACAAGGAGACATAGTGGATCGTGGAAGTACTAACCTGGGAGTAAATCAGGCTGGCTTCACATTACATTCTGCAATCTATGCTGCACGGCCAGATGCTAAATGTATTGTGCACATTCACACACCAGCAGGGGCTGCAGTGAGTATGCCACCTAGGCAGCTTCCTACTTTTTAAAACTCTGAGTTTAGCGGGCGTGGTGGCACGCCTTTAATCCTAGCACTTGGGAGACAGAGGCAGGCGGATCTTTGTGAGTTCAAGGCGGCCTGGTCTACAGAGGTGAGTTTCGGGCAGCTACAGAAGACCCTGTCTCAAAACGGACCAAAAAAAAAACACACACACACACACACAAAACCAACTCTGAGTTGCCCTTCCTTGTCAATAAATCAAGTTGTGTTCTATTTCTACATATACCTCTATATATCTCTATAAGATATGGCTCACAGCTGGGCATGGTGGCGCATGCCTTTAATCCTCGCACTCGAGAAGGCAAGGTAGACCAATCTTGTGAGCTTCAAGGCCAGCCTGGTCTACAGAGCGAGTTCCAGGATAGCTGGGACTCACAGGGAGACCCTGTCTCGAAAAGACCAAAAAGAAAAAAAAACAAAAAAAAAGATGGTTCAGTGCATAACAATTTTGCTGTGCAGCCGAGGCAGTTGGCTGGCAGTTACCCTGAACCTCAGAAACAACAACTGTGGCAGTGTTGTGCATGCCTAATAACCCCAGTACTTGGGGGGTAGAACAGGAGGATCACTGGGGTTTGCTGACTAACAGCTTGTCTTGCAGGGTGGGTCTCAAGGACATATAAAGGCAAAAGACGTGAGCGAACCAGAATGTTCCTCCTCTGGTCTATGCACACCTAACCTGTTGCATAGGGTGCCTCCATATACAGTTCACACTTTTTTAAAGAGAGAAAACATCATTTGACATCGGTCTTTATTATTGTTGCCTTTTCGTTTTTTTGTATTTGGGGTTTTTGGTGTGTGTTGCTGTGGGATGGACTAAGCCTACGATAATATTATTTCCCTTGAAGATAAATGGTTAAAATAGTTGACTTTGGTTGAAGTCTCTCTGCTTCTCTCTCTCCTCTCTCTCGTCGCTCTCATCTTCTCTCATTCTCTCTCTCTTCTCGCTCATTTCTTGTCTCTCTTTCTATTGTATTTTTCTCTTTCTTTTTATCCCTCCCTCCCTCCCTCCCTCCTTCCCAACAAGGTCTCCCTGAAGCCCCAGCTGGCCTGGAGCTCACTATGTAAACCAGGCTGGCTTTGAACTCACAGTGACCTGCCTGGCTCTGCCTCCCAAGTGCTGGGATTAAAGGTATGTGCCACCATGCCCATCTTATTTATTTATTTATTTATTTATTTATTTATTTATTTATTTATTTATTTTAAGACAGTCTTGCTGTGTAGCCCTGGTTGGACTAGAGCTGTGGAGCCTCTTATAGCAATCTTTTTGCCTAAACCTACTGAGATAGGGACTTTATGTAATCCACATTGGGTTTGAATATGTCATCCTCCTGGCCTTGGTCTCTCATGTATAGGATTAAGGTCTACACCACTGTACCCAGCTGATCATACATTTTTTGCTGTCAACACCAGAATTTTACCAGATACATTGTTCTTGAAGTGATGTAATTTTTTCTTAACCATGCATGTTTTTCCAACCACAAACAACTGTTGACTTTTTTAAAGATATGTTGTTTTTATTTTATGTGTATGAGTGTTTTGCTGGAATGTCTATAAATACATCACATCTGTGCAGTGCCGGTGGAGGTCAGAAGAGGGCATCAGATCCCCTAGAACTGGAGTTCACAGTTGTTAGCCACCTTGTGGTTGCTAGGAATCAAACCTGGGTCCTCTGCAAGAGCAGGAAGTGCTCTTAACCACTGTGCCATCTCTCCTGCCCATGATGGTGAATTTTTAAGGATCATTAAAGGTACCTTAGAGAGCAAGATTTCAAATAGCTGCCATGTAATATGTTTTCAAGTATCAGGGACCAGACATGGTGGTCTATCTCTGTAGTTGTGGGACTTAGGAAGCTGAAGTAGGAGGACCATAACTGAGTCCCTGGGATACATTGTGAGACTGTGTCTCAAGGTCCTCCTTCTCCCCAAATTGTCACAGTTGGCTAGTAATAAGAAATATTATTATTTCACTTTTTTATCATGCAGATGGCCCTGGGTTTAATTTACTGTAAAAGTAAAACATAATGAAAGTATCAAAATAACTTGGCTTGGTAAGGATTTTTTTTTGGGGGGGGGGGTCTTGCTATGTAGCCCAGACTGCCCTTAAACTTATGATCCTCCTGCCTCAGCTTCCTGAGTAATGTGATTATAGGTGTGTACTTTCATGTTTAGCTAAGAAATGTTTCATATCATGGCTGATACTAGGAATGAAATTAGTGTGTTATTGTTTTAGATAAACTCTGGTTTATAGAATTATGGCCTATAGGAATTATTTGAATTGGAGCCTGTTAGTTTCTTTTTTTTTTTTTTTTTTTTTTTTTTTTTTT
>VZQC01003084.1:201691-304040 GCA_009823505.1 Rhizomys pruinosus
GTCTTTTCGAGACAGGGTCTCCCTGTAGGCCCCAGCTTCCTAACTCTCTGTAGACCAGGCTGGCCTGAATCTCACAAAGACTCGCCTGCCTCTGCCGGAGCCTGTTATGTGTCTAACTCATGAGTATGCTGCTGTTTTGTATTTCTTCAAACAGTGGCAGGCCTCCACTGGTCTGTGGCGATGCTTTATCCTAGCACTTTGGAGGCATGAGGCAGGCGGATCTTTTTTTTTTTTTTTTTTTGAGACAGGGTCTCCCTATAGCCTCAGCTGGCCTGGAGCTTGCTCTGTAGACCAGGCTGGCCTTGAACTCACAGAGATCTGCCTGCCTCTGCCTCCCAAGCGCTGGGATTAAAGGCGTGTGCTACCACGCCCAGTTTAAAGGCAATTCTTAGCCCCCATGTGGGTGCTGGGAATTGAACCTGGGTCATCTGGAAGAGTAGTCAGCACTGTTAACCACTGAGCCATCTCTCTAACCCCCCATTTCTAGTTTTTTAATATACATATAAATGGCTACCATTTATGGAGCAGTAGTGTATGCTAGGGCATTGTGTATGTCCTGTCTCTATAAGTCCGTTTGGCCCTCTCACAATCCTTTTGAAGAAGCTGGGTCAGTGGTGGAGATTGTTTATTTGCTTCTTAGCCTTGCTGCTTCTCTTGCTTTTCCACATAGCCCTGGTTCCTGCTGTCTCCCTATTCCTTTCTAGTATCTGTGTGCTAATGAACTTCCAAGCCCTGAAAGGTGCTGCCATATAGGAATGCCCATAGTTTGTCATGCTAAAGAAAAACTGAGCCTAACGAAAAACTGAGCGGGGCGTGGTGGCGCACGCCTTTAATCCTAGTGTTTGGGAGGCTGGGGCTACAGGGAGACCCTGTCTCAAAAAGACCAAAAAAACAAACAAACAAACAAACAAACAAACTGAAAATGACCTTAGGACCAGTATTGGCTGCCCATTCTACAGGTTGTTTTTTTTTTTTCTTTCTGTGGAAACACTTTTTCTGCTCAGGGATCTCTTGTGGTCATCTGGTTCTCTTCATCTCCATTTGAAACTGAGCTGTAATGTTTGTTTTGGTAAAGGTTCGTACGCTAGCCAGTGCTGGAGGACCTGACAACTTGGTTCTGCTGGATCCTGGGAAGTACAAAGTCAAATCCCGTTCTCCGGGGCCCCCAGCAGGGGAAGGTACTGGATCACCTCCCAAGTGGCAGATTGGGGAGCAGGAATTCGAAGCTCTTATGCGGATGCTTGATAATCTGGTAAGAATAGTGCACATCTCAATGACAAGCCTATTATTCTGAAAGCTCAAAGGTTGCTTTTTTCCCTTTTTTGGAGTTTTTGAGACAAGGTCTCCCTATAGCCCCAGCTGGCTTAGAACTCACTCTGTAGACCAGGCTGGCCTTGAACTCACAGAGATCCGCCTGCCTCTGCCTCCCAAGTGCTGGGATTAAAGGCGTGTTCGACCACACCTGGCCAGGTTGCTGTTTTTATAGCAAGTGAAATGGCTGTTTTCATGTATATCTGAATGCTGTCATACTACAGAATCATGGAGACTTGAATTACAACAAAATATGGAAGTGAATTTTGACTCTTTTTTTGAGACAAGTTTTCACATAACTCAGGCTATCCTCAAACTTGCTGTGTAGCTGTGGATGGCTTTGCACTTCTGATCCTACTAAGACCTCCTGAGTGCTAGGATTAAAGGTGTGTACCAATATGCCAGGTTTTTTTTTTTTAATTTTTTTTATTTATTTTTGTATGTGTATGAATGTACAGTCTGCATGCAGGTCTGTGCACCTGTGTCGTGCAATGCCGCGGAGTTCAGAAGATGTCGTACAATGCCGCGGAGTTCAGAAGAGGGTCTCGGATTCCCCTGGAACTGGAGTTCTCCTGGAATTGGAGTTACAGACGGTTCTCAGCCACCACAATGCCGCGGAGTTCAGAAGAGGGTCTCGGATTCCCCTGGAACTGGAGTTCTCCTGGAATTGGAGTTACAGACGGTTCTCAGCCACCATGTGGGTGCTGGGGATCGAATCCGGGTCCTCTGCAAGAGCAGTCGGTGCTCTTAACCGCTAGGCTATCTCTCCAGCCCCGTATGTCAGGTTTTTATCCAGAGCTGGGGCTCAAATTTGGGGCTTTGTGCATGCTAGGCAGTTACTCTGTCATTTGAGCTACAAGGCTGTCGCTCTCCTTGTCGCTCTCTGTTCCCGGCCAGCAGGAAAAAGGAGAGGACACACTCTTGTTCTAACAGACGCAGTTTATTCAGGCAACTCATACATCAACCCTCTTTTCTCCTTCCAGTGTCCCCTACTAATAATCTCTTCCTCAACCCCGCCTCCTGCAGGGGCGCGAGCGCCGTGGCAGTCTCTCATTGGTCTGTAAGCCGTATGCACAATATACGGAAGTCAGCGGACATGTTAATGAGGGCTCAGGTTTGGCGTTCTCTTGTTGGCTGGGGAATGAGCTGGGCAGTCAGGCCACAATCAGGCGATAAGACCTGGCCAGGGTCCAAAGCGCCATTTTGGCCAACGCCCGCTCTCCACACAAGGCCTTTTTGAGTTTTGTTTGTTTGTTTGTTTGTTTTTTTCTTTTTTGAGACAGGGTCTCCCTGTAGCCGCAGCTGTCCTGGAACTCACTCTGTAGACCAGGCTGGCCTTAAATTTACAAAGATCCGCCTGCCTCTGCCTCCCAAGTGATTTTTTTTTTTTTTTAGTTGTGTGTGTGTGTGTGTGTGAGAGAGAGAGAGAGAGAGAGAGAGAGAGAGAGAGAACATGTATGTGAGTGCAATGTTCAGAGTCTAAAAGAGGGTGTAAGATCCCTTGGAGCTGGACCTATATGCAGTTGTGAGCCACTTGATGTGAATGCTGGTAACTAAACTTGGGTCCTATGCAGGAGCAGTGTGTGCTTTTAACACTTGAGCCATTGCTCCAGCCCCATGGTCTGTTTTTTCAGTATAACTTTGTGTTTTGTCTTAGCAGGGACTGAGAATGCAATTGGCTGCTGGATAACCAGCAGGCAGGTCACTGCCTGCCATCCTGCAAGCAGCCTAGAGATGGGCTTTCTAAAGCAGAATAAAAAATAGGGAGCTGGTGGTGCACACTTCCTTGCAGCTTCCAGAGTGGCCATATGCAGCCTGCTCAGTCCATGAGTCTTCTTAGCCTTGCATCTGCATGTCCAGCCTTATGAACTGCGGGAACTCATTCTGAGTATGAGACTGATACCGTTAAGTAAACATTTGTCTGACTCTCCTCCCCCAGGCAAGGTCTTACCACGTAGCTCTGTAGCTCTAGTTGGCTTGGGACTTGTTATGTAGATCAGGCTGGCCTCAAACTCAAGAGATCTGTCTCTGCTTCCCAAATGCTGAGATTAAAAGGGGTGTTACTACCATGTCTGGAATACTTTTTTTTAAAATAATTTTTAAAATTACATTTATTTATTGTATATATTTGTGTGTAGGGGTGGATACTGCCATGGTATAGGCATGGAGGTCAGAGGATAACCTTCCACTATGTGGGTTCTGGGCTTGAACTCAGGCCTTCAGGCCCAGTGGCAGGTACTTTTGTTTGCTGATTCATCTCACTGGCCCTCTCTTTAGGCAACACACCATTAACATTTCAATTTCTATGAGTCAGCATTACAGGCTGCAATCAAGGTATTAGTCAGGACTGAGTTCTCATTGGAAGTCTCAGCTGGGGAAATATCCACCTACAGGAATGTTCCTTACAGCCGCAGTAGCAGCTTGCTTCTTCAGAGCCAGTAGTGTTGAGGGTGATCAACAAGACAGATGTTGCTTGCTTTTGTGTAGTACAGCTTGTTTACCTTCTATGAACTCCAAGGTCTAGAGAAGGAATTTCAAGAGGTGGGAACCTAGGGTCTACTGTGCAGTTTGTGTTTCTCAACCACCAGGTACTAGACATTGAATAGGAAAGGGGCAGGGGCTGGAGAGAGGCCTAGTGTTTAAGAGTGCCGACTGCTCTTGCAGAGGACCTGGGTTCAATCCCCAGCACCCACATGGCGGCTGAGAACCATCTTTAACTCCAGTTCCAGGGGAATCTGACGGACGCCCTCTTCTGACCTCCACAGCATTGCACGACATGGGTGCACAAACGTACAGAGGACCTAGGTTTGATTCTCAGCACCCACATGGCAGCTAAGAACTGTCTTTAAGCCAGACATGGTGGCACATACCTTTAATCCCAGCACTCGGGAGGCAGAGGCAGGTGGATCTCTGTGAGTTCAAGGCCAGCCTGGTCCACAGAGTGATTTCCAGGCCAGCTGGGGCTATAGGGAAACTCTGTCTCAAAAAAAAAAAAAAAAAAAAAAAAAAAAAAAAGGAATGGTGGGGAGTTGGCAGGCAAGTTGGCCTTGCCTAGCATATGATGATACCCTCCCGTTGAAGACTGAATCAGCTGTTTTAGTCAAATGTCATTGCAGTTGTTAAGAGGCACATTGCTTTGGTCTTCCCTAAGGATTATCACAGCATTTAAATTGTTATTTCAAGGTTTAAAAAATCTCTTAAGTTAAAAGTTGGTGGAGGGGCTGGAAAGATGTCTCAGCAGTTTAGAGCAGTGGGTATTCTTGGAGAGGACCCAGGTTCAGATCTTAGCACCCACATGGCAATTAACAACCTTCCGTAACCCCACTTTCAGAGGACTCTGATGCTCTCTTCTCTCTGTGGGCATCATTGCAAGACATAGATGCACTTACATACATGCAAGCAATATACTCATACACATTAAATAAGAATAATAAACAATTTATTATTTTATTTTGGTCTTTTTGAGACAGGGTCTCCCTGTAGCCCCAGCTGTCCTGAAACTTGCTATGTAGACCAGGCTGGCCTTGAACTCACAGAGATCGCCTTCCCTCTGCCTCCTAAGTGCTGGGATCAAAGGCGTGTGCCACCAGGCCGGGCTATAAATGTTCACTTTGTAAAAATTTAAACTGAAGACAGCAATCAGCACCTAAATAATAAAATTAACCTAATAAAAATGAACAGGATCAGCCTCATAGAAATTTTGTAGACCCTTTTCAGACACCCATCTCAAGGGTCACCAGTGCTCTGTTCCTAGCAATGGTTGTTTCTATGTGTTCATTTCCATTTCCCTTCTGCCCATAGTATGTTGGAGAGCCATGACTTTGCACTTGGCAGGAGAGGACCCTGTTGTTGTGTCATAGTTCATTTGTACTTGGGAGGCTTTCTGGGTGCTTCCTGCGTACTCTTTCAGGAGCGATGCTGCTGTTTGTCTTCTGGTGAGACAAGCATTTGTCAAGTCCTGGTGTTAGGCTGAGGTCTGGGACAAATGCCAAAAAATGGCATGGACAGGGAGGTCCCTGCCCTTGTCTTCCAGCCAGAAGCCCCTGCTTACAAAACCCCATACAAGATACTGGATAAAGCCAACACCTAGTTCCAGATGCCAAAGTGACCGCTGGACCTAAGACCCACCTACAGGGCCCTAAAACTCACCTAATAGTACAATACCCCTTACCTTGCCAGCACATCACCACTTTCCCTCTCTTCCCCTTTAAAAAGCCACTACTCGCTGGGCATGGTGGTACACACCTTTAATCCTTTAATCCCAGCACTCGGGAGGCAGAGGCAGGTGAATCTCTGTGAGTTCAAGGCCAGCCTGGTCTACAGATCGAGCTCCAGGCCAGCTGGGACTAAAAGGGAGACTCTGTCTCAAAAATACAAAAAAAAAAAAAAGCCACTCTCCACTGGGTGTGGTGGTGCTCGCCTTTAATCCCAGCACTTGGGAGGCAGAGGCAGGTGGATCTCTGTGAGGTCTAGGCCAGCCTGGTCTACATAGTGAGTTCTAGGCCAGCTGGGGCTACAGTTGAGACTCTGTCTCAAAAACACCAAAAAAAAAAAAAAAAGCCACTACACCAGCTTGGGGGTGTGACTTCATTGACTTCAGCCTGTGAGATCAATGAACTCTCCCAGGAGTGACCTTTTCCCATTAAACCCTGCTTTTTTTTTTTTTTTTAATTTTTTTTAATTTTTCGGTCTTTTTGAGACAGGGTCTCCTTGTAGCCCCAGCTGTCCTGGAACTAACTCTGTAGACCAGGCTGGCCTTGAACTCACAAAGATCCTCCTGACCCTGCCTCCCGAGTGCTAGGATTAAAGGCGTGCGCCACCACGCCCGGCTAAACCCTGCTTTTATACTTTAATTTGGCTAATCTGGTTTATTGCTTCCATGGAGAAGCCTTTCACCCAGGTGCATGTACTGCTCCGATTTATAGGCATTTCCACCCAGTTTTCCAAAGTGAAGCATTGTTTTGAGATTTGGAAACACTGATGCCTTTCTGTCTGCTTGGCTCCAGGGCTACAGAACTGGCTACCCTTACCGATATCCTGCTCTGAGAGAAAAATCTAAAAAATACAGCGATGTGGAGGTTCCTGCCAATGTCACAGGCTACTCCTTGGCTAGTGATGGTGATTCAGGCACTTGCTCACCTCTCAGACACAGTTTTCAGAAGCAGCATCGAGAGAAGACAAGATGGCTGAACTCTGGCCGGGGTGATGAAGCTTCTGAGGAAGGGCAGAACGGAAGCAGTCCCAAGTCGAAGACTAAGGTGTGGACGAACATTACACACGATCACGTGAAACCCTTGCTGCAGTCTCTCTCGTCCGGTGTCTGCGTGCCAAGCTGTATTACCAACTGCTTGGTCTGTGCCTACCTTACTGTTCATAGTTAGATGACGTAGAGCAATTTGGGCAGCTGGGGCTTCGGAGGCTTTGGGACCCCTTTCTGACCTCATTAACGAGCACTTTCTGTGAAACTTGCTTTCCTTCTAGAGCCCAAATCCACCTTATGTCTTAGCGAAAATTTCAGTAATACTGTCTGCTTTAAACTGCTTAAGATATAATGCACCTCCTCAGTAATTCCAGCTAACCTAAAAGCAGGAGCTCTCACTTATGTGTGTCTCCAGACTCTTAAAGCATCGTTATGAAAAGGTAGTTTTGGTCAAAGCCTGAGAACTCCTTGTTGCAAACTCTAGTGTGTTCCTTCTGTCACCTAAACTTCTTTTGTCTCTGGTGTCTTCTTAAGCAGTTTTCCTTGTGGCTTCCTGGCCAGCTCCTCACTGACCCTTGTTCCCTCTCAGCACTCCTGCCTGCCCTCCACCCCACAGCCTCCGAAGGCTCATGCAGCTGCCCTCTGCATGGACTATTGCATGTGAGTAGACGGCCATGGTGGTGAGTCTTCTGACTCCTGCTGGGTGTGGCATGACCCAAGTGCAGCTCAGGCCATCCACAGGCACCAGCAACAGACGCAGCCAGAGGTGCTCATTTCTGAACGACGGCTGATCAGGGTTCTGGTTTTCCGAGAGATGCTGGATGTCCTGGTGCTGAAACATTCCTCTGGGGATCTGTAGGCTAGCTTGGACAGTTTGCACAGCTCCTGTGCTGGTCTGTAGAGGCCCATTGCTGTATGACCTTGGACACGGTCCCTGGTGAGGGCCACACTGTGCATGATTGGCTGTACGGGAGCTCAGCCAGCCCAGCTGGTCCTGAGGCAGGGTCAAACAGATGAGCAAGTGTTCTCCTCCTAACAGTGCTTCCACTTGAAAGACTTAAAAAAAAAAAAAGGTTTTGTCTTCTACAGGTGGATGTGGTAAGAAGCCTCTATGCTCTCCTTTCCTTCTTACCCTGTCCTTCTCTTCTTCCGTTTGTTTTCCTTGTCAAAGGGAATGTACCTTGCAAACAAAGCTTGTTTCTGAAACACTCTGTGTTGCCTGGAATTGCTCCAGAGCACACACAGCAGGAGCTTTGAGCACTACTCAGTGTGAGAAAGTCAAGTCACATCAGGCTTTCGAGTCAATGTTGCTTCAAGGGGGGCCTTCTTCAGCATTTACATTTGTTTTTTGTTATTCTGGAGTAATACAAGTTCCATGCAGTGTTCCCAGGTTGGTATATTTTAATTTATGATAATTGTTATTTTAAAATGTGTTCAAGCTTCTGAGGTGGCTGGTTTAACGTTTTGACCAAAATTATTTTTATAAAATGCTGGAGTTTGTTTTTTTTTTTTGGTCTCAGAAGCTAAGCATCAGTGAGTACCCTGGCCCCACGCCCATTCCACACTCCTTCACAGTGGCTAAGTTTTGTTGCTTTCTTTAAAATCTTATGGTTTATGGCTCTTTTATTGCCTCTTGAAAATATTCTGAAAGGCATAACATTTGCTCTCTAAGATGGCTTGTTTTAATGTTCAGTGTCTACTCATGCTAAGTATTAGAATTTGGCTAAAAGTTTCACATCTGATTGGAGAGTCAAAAGGAAATTACTGAATATAAAGTATAGCGCACTGACGCTAAAACAGCCTTTGAAGACTTCATGAAATGCTTTAAGTTTGTCTGAGATATTTTTGTAACACTCAAAAGTATTAAGTTATATAAAATATTTGACATCACCAAAATCTTTTTCTAGGTAGTTGCTGGTATAAATGCTAATGCAGTGAATTTTGGGTTGGAATAGTGTGTAAACGGTGCATTCTGATGCTGTCATTTATTTTAATGCAAAACTTTGGTGATGCCCACTCTTGCCTCACAGTGCAGATTTCCCTCCCTGGGGTAGGAGCATCACATCGCTTCTCATGATCCTGTCATCTCACGCTTCCAGTTGACTTTGGTGTTGGGTGACTCTCAGGGTGGTGAACCAATGGTCTCTGAGTGGCCTCCCCTGGCAGCTCCATGGGTTGAAGGGCTCAGCTGTGTAGCCAGCTTTCTTGCTTTCGATTTTGGGTGGGCTTTCTACATGTGGCCCTTTCTCTTCCATTCATGACTCCAAGTTCTGTCACTAGTCTGGCTACTTCATGCTCTTATAACAGTTCTCTGGGAGACCCAGGAAACATGGTCATTGGTTCAGTCCTCTCTGTGATGGTCAGTGCATGATCAGATGTGAGATCATTTGGAAAGATTAGATGCTATGGTGTTACTTACTGTTGTCATAATCCTGACTTTTCACCCATTCTTAATATTACAGTGGACTAAAGAGGATGGACATAGAACTTCCACCTCTGCTGTCCCTAACCTGTTTGTTCCATTGAACACTAATCCGAAAGAGGTCCAGGAGATGAGAAACAAGGTGTGTATTGCCATTTGGTGGAAGTGGGATTTGGGGTTGCAAGGGTGCTAAATGTTGTGGGGTAGAAGGTATGCTTGCTTCTAGCAGAAGACATCTGCTCCCACCACTGGTGGAGCTCAAGTCACCTTTTCATGCTGCTGGTGCTACTGCTCACAGTTTGGGATTCATTGATTTTTGAAATGATGCTTGCCCAGTAGTGGTTCTGAAGTAGAAACCAGAGTCTGATCTTCACAGAAACAGACAGCTGCCTCTGCCTTTCAAGGTTCAGGCAGAGAGCTGTGAACAGTTATTTGGTGTGTCAGACCATGAGACCAGCAACATTCACAGAGTCACTAGAAGGTGGTGTGTAGCAATTATTTCCCTCTGAGTTGCTGTGTATAGTGAAGGATCTGTGCCTTGCCAGAGTTACCGGAAAGGTGTGAGAAGTCAGGAATAGTTCTTCCATGCTTGTAGACCTCACCCCTCTATGTAGTTAGGTCAGTACTCTCAGGCAGATGTATCCTGGCCATCATGGGCCCAGGCAGATGTGTAGCTTGAATGTGGGCAGGTCCAAGTATACAGACAGAGGGATTGGTGACAATGTGCCCTTTTTGTACTGTTGATGTGTCTTTCTCCTTCCTGTCCTCAGATTCGAGAGCAGAACTTACAGGATGTTAAGACAGCTGGTCCTCAGTCCCAGGTTTTGTGTGGTGTAGTGATGGACAGAAGTCTCGTTCAGGTAAGAGCTCAGAGTGTCTCTGACATTAGTAGGTGGTGACCAAGACCATCTCTTCCACAGTTACTCCTATCTTGTGAGAGAATGGTGTTAGGAGGTAAGTATTCTCTCTAGGCTATCAGGTATTATTGCTAAAAAAAATCTTCATAATCACCCAGCCGCTTTACTTGAGTTCTAGACCAAGTATAAGCATGCTGAGGATGTGCCCAGCCTCTAGCCCTGCTACTTAGAGTGCATGTGTACACAAGGGGGCTCATGTGCCACCAGCTTTGATACTGGGTTTTCCTGGTGTCCTTATGAACAATGCTGTGTAATGCTAGAAGAGGGTGGGATGACGGACCTTTGTTCTAGGACATACAGCAACAAAGTGCTGCTTGGGTTGCAGAGGGGTGGGTGCTTGTAAATGTGGTCCACATTTACATGCATTTCTGTAAAATAACTATACATAGTGGCACATCAATGATAATTGTGTAAGTAGTTATCTCTGAAAATTAAAGTGCCACCTAATGCTTTCCATCTGACTGCAGGAGTTGGTTATTGATGTTGCATTTTTTTGAATTTGGCCAGCTGTGGTCCTAGTTTCATGTCCAGTGTCTGCACGTACCACTGTCATCACCTCCTCATACACTGTTGACTGACTGCTGCATGCCCTTAGCTGGCTTCATCCTATGCTCTTGGTTGATATTTTTAAGGCTGGGCCTGGTGTGCTCTGATGACTCAGTTTACTGTTGCAGGACGCACCCCTCTCTGACTGTACGGAGACTATCGAAGGGCTCGAGCTTACAGAGCAGACCTTTAGTCCCGCTAAATCTGTCTCTTTTAGAAAGGTACTCACTGCCCTGTCCTTACCTACCTGTGGTCCGCAGTGCTCTTCTCCCTCCCTTCCCTGCCCAGCTTCCTTCTTCAGATGCTGCCTTAGTTATTGAAGCAGTGTAACACAGACCTTCAAGTCCTCTGGGAAATTGTATAGAAGGCTCTGTTCTGCCTGTTGTGTGCTTAAACGATTTCTGGCATTAAGTTGTTATTATAAATGGCCCACCGAAGCTATGAGGTGCATTTCTGCATGCAACTTTAGTAGTACATGCCTTTGGGTTTCAGAGTTTATGTCTTCCAGGACACCGTTCCAGATGGGCTCATTCCAGCCCTACAGGGCCTTGCTGGAGGTGGTGGCTCCTGGCATGACCTTCCTTACTTATTCATCTTTAATTGTAGCAGTTGGAGACCATTTAAAGCATTTAAAGATGTCATTTCAGAGGGATGGGGAATAAAAAATGATTTTTTTTTTTTTTTTGTCTTTTTGAGACAGGTTACCTCTGTAGCCCCAGTTGTCTTAGAACTCCCTTTCTAGACCAGGCTGGCCTTGATCTCACAGAAATTCACCTACCTCTGCCTCCCAAGTGCTGGGATTAAAGGCATGCGCCACCACACCCAGCTAAAAAAATGACACTCTTTGTTGGCTCTTGTAAATAAAATGCATTTTTTTTATCTTTAAAAGCTGATGTACTGCTGGGCGTGGCCAGTGGGGCTACAGGGAGACCTTGTCTCAAAAACATTGAGGGGGGGGCGCATGCGGCATAGTACAGATGAGAGAGAGAGAGAGAGAGAGAGAGAGAGAGAGAGAGAGAGAGAGAGAGAGAGAGAGAGAGAGAAAGAAGGGGCACGCGGCATAGTATAGATTAGGTGAAAATCCTGGTAGTTCCCAAAGGTGAGATAGAGAAAAAGTCTGTGTTTTTAGACAGCTTATTAAAAAGGGAAAAGCAGTCTCAGGCATGGAAGTGGACCAGAGCTGAGGAGACAGTGTAAAAGCCCTGAGTAGGTCTTCACAGATGAAAACGGAAAACCTGCTCTTCAGAGAGGTCAGGCCACTAAGCCGGCTGTGTTCAGCTTTAGGCATAGAGTCTTTATTTACTCATAGGCCTCAATCGAAGTACAGAAATAGTTAATGATCCAGGTGTGGTGGTGCTTGCCTTTATCCCAGCACTCAGGAGGCAGAGGCAGGAGGATTTCTGTTGAGTTCAAGGCCAGCTTGGTCTACATCGTGAGTTCTAGGACAGCTGGGACCATATAGTGAGACCCTATCTCAAAAAGCCAATCTAAACCAAAAAAAACCAAACAAACCACCATCACCAACAATAAAAATCCTTTCTGTTTTGCTTGAAGTCCCTCTGGGGTGAGCAGGAAGCACTGAGCTTCCCTTCTGTCTGCTGGAAAGAGCAGACACTGTGTCTCCATGCTGCCTGCTTAGTCTGGGCTGCTATACACAACCAGCCCCCTGAGTTGCAGGCATAGGTCAGAGTCAGAGGCCATTCTGCCTGAGGTCTGGTCACAGTTGGTTCTGACAGCATCTTGGATAATGGGGTCTGCTGTACTATTTCTTGATAGCTAGCTATCCCTGCATGGGGCAGCCTGCTTGTCCTCTGGGACATCAAAACTTGGATCAGAGACTTTGCTGATTCGATGCAGTAGACGCCCGCTACGTTGTTCACTTACTTTGAACATTTGATTGAAATGAGTGTGAACATATCTCTCAGGCTTCATATCCTTGCATTTTATTCGGTCGATGCCAGCACATTGCCATGTTTACAAAATGCTGCTGTTGCAGGATCCTCTTGTGGATAGTTTGAGGGCTTTGGGTAGGAAGGGGCCTCAAGCAGCATTAAGGAGTGGCAGGATTCAAGTTACTCTCTTGATATGGTAAGACTGCTTCTAAATGAAAACCCAGTTGGCCTTAGGCCAGGCCTGGTCAAAAAGGGTCCCTTTGGCCAAGCTTTCCAGCAAACTGCTTATTCTCTTGGGCCTGCCCTTTTCTCCTAGTGGTCTGTGACATTGCTTAGCCACAGAGTGCTCTAAATACAGTGGCCCTGGTGACCATGCAGCCCATATGCACTAGGTTCTCCAGACTCTATCTGAAGAGTAGTTGCCAGTGTGGACCAACTGTCCCTAAATACCCAGCACTGCCAGGACTGTCTCCCTCTGAAAAAGAGAAAAATCCCAAATCATCCCACGCTGAATCCCTTAACAGTGTGGGATGATTTGGGATTTTTCTCTTTTTCCATCATCTCTTTATTTATTTATATTTGTTTTTAGAAGCTGTTGCTAAATGTGTATGTGTGTGACTTCTGGGTCTTGTTTTCAGGAGCTCCAGAGCACCTGAGGGCCACTTCCCTCTCCTAGCCGTGGCTAGGCAGAGCTGTGGGCACAGGGAAGCCCTCCATACCCCACTGGCAGTAGTGCCCTCTGCAGTCTGCCATCTTCTCCTGCATAGTGGCTGAGGACTTGCCTAGTGCTTTGCTTGCTTGCTTGCATCCTTCCTTGTTTCATACAAATTCTCATTTCTCAAATTCATCAGGGAAACTCATGTTTGACAGATATTATGATAAGTTCAGGAGCTGGTCATAAACCAATAAAAAGGGCAGAAACTTGCCTGTGTTCTACAGATGTAACCAAATCTTCACATACTTTGTCCTGATGTAGCAGAAAACATTTTCTGAGGTCATGTAGGAAGGGATTGCCTTAGTAAGCAGTACTCAGGAAGGGTCCTCTGCCCTTCCTGTATGCAGGGGGTAGAGGGGCTCCACCTCCAGGGAGGTCTCTGCTCCTGATTCTGCATTTCAGTGCCTTTGCTTTTAAGCCTGAAGGACTTTGGTAGGGCTTCTTTCCCATTTCGTGTATTGTATAGCATCAAACCATGTTTCTGAAAAGCTAGAGCTGAGGGCTGCAGTTTGGCCTTGTCTGTGGCCCTGGCAGAGTGGTCCTAGGGTTTCTGTGTGCTCATGGAAAGACTCCCTCTCCCCCATCTGCTGCCTGCCTGGGAAGAGGGAGGCCCTGCCAAGCCAAGTGGTACAGTCTTGGGGTGTCAATGTGCTCCTGGAAAGCCCCTGATATCCCCCTGCCTGCTGCATTCCTGGGAGGAGGGAGGTCCCACTAGACCAGGCTCCTGCACAACAAACCTCTTTTGTCCACAGGGGGAGCTGGTGACAGCCTCCAAGGCCATCATTGAAAAGGAATACCAGCCCCATGTCATTGTGAGCACCACAGGTCCCAACCCCTTCAACACACTCACAGACCGTGAGCTGGAAGAGTACCGCCGAGAGGTGGAACGGAAGCAGAAGGGCTCTGAAGGTGAATGCTTAGGACCTGGGCAAAGCAGACCTGCGAAGGTTGGATCCAGAGAGAGTAGAATGTATTCTGTGAGCTTTTTTGTGTGAAAAGTCTTACGTAGGAAGCATATATCATGTGTTTGGTTAAGACCTGAACAGTGTACAGCTCACATTTCCACTCTAGCCATTTGGGCAGGATGGAGAAAATTATAGAGGTGGACACACTTGGGCATTGTGCTTGTCAAGAGGGACATGTGTAAGGGACACTCTTCGGTGATGAGTCCTAGACACACATGCACTGTGGGTTTCTGCACAAGGGAGGCCTAGCTGAAAGTTCAGCCTTGCTCTCCATGATCTGTGATGAAGAGAGCATTGGGGATGCTGTACTCATGCAGGGTATGTGTGGAGCTGGTCACTTTTGGGATTGCTATCCATTTGAAGTGATAGAATATTGTAGGATTCACTAATTTGGATTAGTTATTGGAAAAGGTAGCTTGAGTATTATATTTAAGAGACACCTTTTATATGCACAGTATTTCTGTTAAAGTTTCCCTGAGAAGAGGCCTGATTCTTTACTGACTCATGAACACTCACTAGTGATTGAGCAGTGGATGCCAGGTACCATTTGACACTATGCATCAGACACCTTAGCTCAGTGATCCTGATGAGTCCATCCAGGAGCTGGAGCTGCAGCTGAGAGGGCTGGCTCTGTGGGCACAAGGTACTTGTGGCAGAGCCTGGACTGGGGCCAGAGTGTCATTTTCAGCACTGGATGTGGAGGCTCCTGGTTAGACTGTAGTCTCTGTGCCCTTCCTTATTACAGTGGTTCTTGCAGCTTGGGGTTTCTAGTACAGCCCTTTCTTCATAAACCCACCCCCATGCCAGGTAGGGTTAGTGCGTTGGGTGTGCTGCCATGCACATGCAGGGGTGATAGTGTGTTGACTGTTTTGGCACATTACCAGATAAAGTCAGGAGTGCCTGCCTGCTGACATGACCCTTGTTTCTCTTAGTCACTTTCTGACAAAGGTGGTCATGATTTTGTAAAAGGTAATAAAACAATGAAAAAAATCATTATTTTTCATGGTGGCACATGCCTTTAATTCCACAGTGCTTGGGAGGCAGAGGCAGGCAGATCTCTGTGACTTGAAGGCCAGCCTGGTGTACAGAGTGAGTTCCAGGCCAGCTGGGTCTACAGGGAGACCCTGTATCAAAAAGACAAAAAAAAAAAAATTTATTTATTTATTTTATTTTTTTGAGACAGGTTCTCCTTATAGCCCCAGCCTGTAGACCAGGCTGGCCTTGAACTCACAGAGATCCTTAGTTCCTTAGTTCCATCCTGGGAACACAATAGAAAGATTACAAAATTTTTTAAATAATTAAAAAAAATTTTAAATTTTATTTGTTTATTTATTTTTTGGTCATAATTTTATTTATTTTTTATGTGTATGAATGTACTGTCCGCCCGCCGGTTCGTGCACCCGTGTTGTGCAATGCTGTGGAGGTCAGAAGAGGGTGTCGGATTCCCCTGGAACTGGAGTTAAAGACAGTTAGGCAGAAGCAGGCAGATCTCTGTTGAGTTCAAGGCCAGCTGGGGCCACAGGAAGACTCTGTCTCAAAAAGACCAAAAAAAGGGGCTGGAAAGATGGCCTAATGGTTAAGAGCACCGACTGCTCTTGCAGAGGACCCAGGTTCGATCTCCAGCACCCACATGGCAGCTGAGAACTGTCTTTAACTCCAGTTCGAGGGGAATCCAACACCCTCTTCTGACCTCTGTGGCATTGCATGACACAGGTGCACAAACCTACATGCAGCCAGGCGTGGTGGTGCAAGCCTTTAATCCTAGCACTCAGGAGGCAGAGGCAGGCGGATCTTTGTGAGTTCAAGGCCAGCCTGGTCTACAGAGCTAGTTCCAGGACAGCTGGGGCTCCAGGGAGACCCTGTCTTGAAAAGACAAACAAAACAAAACAAAACAGAACAAAAAAAACATAACCTCCATTCAGACGACATCATAAACTGATAAAAAATAATAATAAGCGCGGCGTGGTGGTGTAACTCCTTTAACCTATCACTTGGAGGCAGACGGCAGTGGATCTTTGTGAGTTCAAAGGCCAGCCGGTCTACAGAGCGATTCCAGCCAGCTGGGATAGGGGAAAAAAAACCCGTTCAAAAAGACCAATAAAATAAAAAAAATAAAAATCTAATAAACTAAAAATAAAAAAATAAGTTAAAACGTGGATGTTTGGGCATATGGTAGGCAACTTCTTTAGATCCCTCAGCTCATGGAGGCAGAGGTCAGAGGCAGGCTTTGAGTTCAAGGCCAGTCTGGTCTACAAGTGAGTTCCAGGTCAGCTGGGACTAAAGGGAGACCCTGACTCAAAAAGACCAAAAAGAAAAATTGCTGGGCGTGGTAGTCCACGCTTTTAATTGTAGCACTTGGGAGACAGAGGCAGGTGGATTTCCTGTGAGTTCAACGGCAGCCTGGTCTACATAGTGAGCTCCAGGGCCCAGCGGGAACTAACAGGGAGACGCTGTCTCAAAAAAAAAAAAAAAAGCTACTATTGATATGTATTTTTCTTTTTTTTTTTTTTTTTTTGGTCTTTTCGAGACAGGGTCTCCCTGTAGCCCCAGCTGTCCTGGAACTCACTCTGTAGACCAGGCTGCCTTGAACTCACAGAGATCCGCCTGCCTCTGCCTCCCGAGTGCTAGGATTAAAGGTGTGCCTCACCATGCCCAGCATATTTTTCTTTAATTAATATTTATTATCATTTTATATGTATGAGTATATTGCCTGTGTTGCATGTATGTAAGTGCAACCCATGCTGTGCAGTTCCTGCAAAGGTTAGAAAGAGGGTATCAGATTCCCCTGGAACTGGAGTTATGGATGGTTTATTAGCTACTGTGTGGGTGCTGGGAATCAAGGCCTCTTTATGAGCAGCCTTTGCAAGAATAGCCAGTGCTATTAACACTGAGCCATCTCTCCAGCCCCTGATATTTTACTTAAATGAGAACTCAACTTGGAATTTTCTGGATCTGGGGCCCCAGCTCCTATCCATTTTCCTCTGGTCCTTATCAGCTTATTTTACTTTAGGAAAAAACAATAACACTGGAGTTGCCAAGTTTAAATTATTGATAAGGATCTGGAGAGTCAGTTCAGCACAGACCTGATGATCTGAATATGGATTCCCAGAACCCATGTAAAAGCTGGACATAGTAGTACACTCCTGTAGCTTATACAGTCAGATGGGAGGCAGAGACAGGAGAATCCCTGGAAGCTGAAGTGATCCTGTGAGCACAGTGGAAGACAGTAGATATGAGACCCTGCCTCAACAAGATGGAAGGCAAGGCCAACACCTGAGGTTGTCCTCCAACTTCCATGTACATGCCCTTGTACATACACACACACACATATACATTACTGATGGGAAACATCTTGCATAAGAAACTAAACCCTGGGGCTGGAGAGATGGCCTAGTGGTTAAGAGTGCTGACTGCTCTTGCAGAGGACCGGGGTTCGATCCCCAGCACCCACATGGCGGCTGAAAACTGTCTTTGACTCCAGTTCCAGGGGAATCCAACGCCCTCTTCTGACCTCCTCGGCATTGCATGACACGGGTGCACAGACCTACATGCAGACAGTACATTCATACACATATAAAAATAAATGAAATTAACTTGCCGGGCGTGTTGGCGCCCGCCTTTAATCCTAGCACTTGGGAGGCAGAGGCAGGCGGATCTTTGTGAGTTCAAGGCCAGCCTGGTCTACAGAGAGTTCCAGGACAGCTGGGGCTACAGGGAGGGAGACCCTGTCTCGAAAAGACCCCCCCAAAAAATAAATAAAAATAAAAAATTTATTTTGTTATTATTTGTGTGTTTTTGTGAGTGCAGACGCATACATGCTGTGGTGCGTGCAACAGAGGTCAGAGGACAACTTGTGGAGGCTGGTTCTCTCCTTCCATTATGTTCCCAGGATGGAACTAAGGCTGTGGAGCAGTGACTTTTACCTGCTAAACCATATTTCTGACCTGTAGAGTCTCTTTGGAATAAGAGTGGAAATTAACCCAATGTATTGGCTTGGAATTAATACCTGTAATTCCAGTGCTTGAGAGGCTGAGGCAGGATTGCTAGTTGGAGGCCACAGTTGGTTAATTTTTCTGAAATTTAAATCAGTATCCCAAATGTAGTCAGTCCCTTCTTTCTCTCTTGAGAGGGCAGAAACCTGTCTGGCTTCCTTGGATGCAGCCTGTGTGTCTGCGGCAGCCTAAAAGGACTAGAAGGCTGGCTCTCCACCATGGGAGGGGCTGGCTCCTGGGCTCGCTAGCTCTGTACTGTGTTTTTCTCATTTTGTTTATATCTGCAGAAAATCTGGATGAAACAAGAGAACAGAAAGAAAAGAGTCCTCCAGACCCACCAGCTGCCCCCCATGCTCCCCCCAGCATGCCCATCAAGCTGGAAGAAGGTGAGCTCTGTGGTGAGACACTCTGGTGGTCCTGGTGTGGAGGTTGCATGGCCTTATGTGCACTGGCATTGGAATGTGGCAGACATTCCATTAACGAGGATAAAAGACGTGTGTGTTTACACCGAAACCTGTGATGTCCAGGACTCTGGATTACCCCAGCCTTCTCTCTTGTATCTGCTACAAGATTTTTTTTTTCTTCAATTTTTTTGGTCTTTTTTTAGACAGGGTCTACCTTTAGTCCCAGCTGGCCTTGAGCTTGCTATGTAGACCAGGCTGGCCTTGAACTCACAGAGATCCACCTGCCTGTGCCTCCCAAGTGCTGGGATTAAAGGCGTGCACCACCATGCCTGGCCGTATCTGCTCCATCTTGAGTAACCTGAGTCAGAACAGTTTGCGCTGTTAGAACCAGATGGAAGCGCACTGCCCCTTCATTTCTGATGTCAGTCTTGCCTATGTCCTGCACACTTTTCTCCTTCACTGTAGTCAGAACACCTAGGTCCATGTGACTGTGTGAACCTGCAGGACCTTTGACCTGCTGCACTGATCAGCCCTGAGAGGGCTATGTGCATCCTGTAACTCTCAGACCACCGCATGTATGTGTTGTGTGGTCCAAAATGTGTGTTCCTTGGTGTCCCATGTATGTCTGTCTCCTGATGCCTGTGGCTCCCCTCCCCCAGTCTACAAGAATAGCTTGGCCTTTCTTATGTAACCCAATGGCTGTGACTGAATGCACAGATTCTCTCCTTGTGCTTTTCTTTCTTGTGGCTGCCTTACAGGAGACGGATGTGCTAAAGAGTACCTGTTACCCTAGTAAGTACCTGTGCCTGCCTCTGCTTAACCAGGTGCCTGCGCTATGCCTTGTTTTCCTGCTTCTTTGTTGCTTAAGTTCTGTTTTCTGTTTATCAAAATACAAACAGAAGACCTCTTTAATGCACCCAGCCCCTCAGTGGCCTCCTTGGAGTGGCTTGGTCACTGGAGTATTGTAAGATAGCATTGGCCTACACAGGCAGTAAGATAGCCTCCCAGGTCCCCCTTCCCCCATTCCCTATCACACAGTATTGGCCAGAGTACTGGGCTTAGCTGTTGAGAATCTCTCGATTGTTAGTGGAGAGCTTTTGCCATATGAGGTCAGAAGTAAGTGCGGAAGGGTTGGAAGATAGTGGGTTCTGCCACCTGCTATGTGGAAGCTTGTTTAGACCTGTACTTAAGCTGGGACTAGCGACTAAAAGTGGGATGGAGTGATATGTGTACTACAGTGGCCCAGCAGAAAGAACTCCAGTATGGGGTGTGTGGATGCCCATAGCCCTCTCCCTGCCAGTTATCCTGGGGCATAGGGCAGCCAACAGAGTACATCTTGGGGGCATCTCTAGCCTTTGAAAGCCTAAGTGCTCCTGTTTGAAGCCTGGATCCTGCATTCAGGCTGCTTCTAACCCATGCTTAGCTCAGCTGCTGTTGGTCCTTATCTTTGGCTTGAGTTTTAAGTACTAAATGGTTTGGTATTTCCTAACATGACACCTGCTTGTAATTTTTCAGACTGAATTATTTCCAACCCTGGTGTCCCCTTCATCAGTGCAGCAACATGTAAACCGCTAGATGGAAACCAAACCATTCTGCTTCCTTACAGAAGTTATGTTTGTTCTTCATGTTTAGCTGTTGTGAACATGGCTTGCCTTCCAGTTCATCTCTTAGTTATGTTTTTATGTATTGCATATGGGATTCAAGAGTTGACTCCTGACTTTCTGATGACTGCCTTGGGGGGAGACCAGGTGTTGTGGAGCCAAATTTAGGCTTAATTCCAGTATACTAGTGCTCAGGCAAACCACTCTCTTGTTCGGTAAAGTGACATTGAGTTAGGATGTGCTTAGCTTGTCCTAATGCAGTCTGTCTGCAGGAGTGGGGACCTGTAGCCCTGGCTGTCTGGGTTTGTCAGTAGGTACTGGAAGCCCTCTGAGATTGACCCACCATCTTCTATCAGCTACATACAAACCTAAAGTAGAGCAAACCATGTTTAAAGTCTCTTGTGTGGGAAACATGCAGAGACTACCATAAGTTGGCAGCTCTGAGCCTGTGCTTTTAACTTCTAGCTGCTCTGTCAGGATTTTAACCCCTCTCTCCTACCCTCACCACCAGACCTTCCACAGGAGCTGTCTTCTAGGGATGACAGTGATGCTGCCACCTTCAAGCCAACTTTCCCTGACCTGTCCCCTGATGAGCCTTCAGAAGCACTTGGCTTCCCCACAGTGGAGGAGGAAGCCCATGGTCCTCCAGAGCCCACTCAGCCCCTTGCTGAGGCTGACCCTGAGCTAGCCTCAGCCTCAGCCCCGGGGGTTGATGAGGCAGCCTCTCCTGCCCTTGAGGAGGGGTCTGCCGTGGACCATGGCAGCGATGGATCTCCAGGCAAGTCCCCATCCAAAAAGAAGAAGAAGTTCCGAACCCCTTCCTTTCTTAAGAAGAGCAAGAAGAGGAGTGACTCCTGAAGGCCACCCATGGTGCCATGTGATGACCTAGCCCTGCCAGTTCCTGGTTCCGTCTCATGTTCTGTCCTCCTGTGTAATGGAATGCAAAGAGCCAAGCCTTCCATATAGCTAGAGCCCCTCCCATGCGTGGCCAGCCCCTGCCCCAATGCTAACCGAGTGTGCTCAGCCTTTCCCCTAGGCCTTCTAGGGATGATAGGTTTAACCTGTACCTGTGAGGTGTGTCCGCTGCAGGAGGGGGACACTGAATCCTGGTCCTGGCTGGAAGGTACCAGAGGCTTCTGCCAGCTCTGGTTACAGCATCACCCTCCTGAGCCTTGACTTCCACTCTCCCTTCTGTTGTGAAATTCTGCATTGTCTCTGCTCAGCTTCCCTCCACCCTACAGAGTCTCAGGTGACTGATTTGGACTCGGCTTTTGCTGGCAGTCTCTGCCCGGTGATGTCTTCTATTACTTCACACAGAACCATCTAAAGCTGTGGTCTGTGAAAACATTTGCATGCCCACCAGCAGCCCAGGGCACTGTGGCTGCCTTAAAGAGGTGGGTTTGGGCTTGATGCTAGGCCACAAATGCCAGCAGCAAGCAGCCCTGTGTATACCAAACACAACGCTATGCATGGTCTAACTGGTGACCCCGTGACCAAAACCCAGATTCAGGAGCTCTTAGTTTATCTTAACTCACTGGGGTCTTGGATCCCCATCATAGGGACAAGATACCAGGAGGGGGGAAGAGTCCTTTCTAGAACTTTCTTTCAGCAGGTTTGCAATTTTGCCTACATTTTGACTGTGAACATGAACAGGCCACTTTTTGCTTTAGTTTTGGTTCTGAGCCTGTGGCAGACTGCAGCAGAGCATTCCTGACCTGTCTTGGAGGTGTGGGAGCAGAGCAGGGGTCTAGTCTCACCTTGAAGATGCCCTGGTTTTGATAAAAGGTAACTGAAGGTAGAGGTCAGGCTTGGAGGTCCCACTCGCATCATTCTAGAGCCTGTGACCCCCTCAATGCATCCCATTGTGAATTTATACTTAATTTTTATCCCTGGAAAAGGGCTTGAAGCTGCTCAGTGGGAACTGGAAGGTAGCCAGATGGAGTTCTCAGAGGGCCCATGCCAGCCTGATTAGAGTGAGGAAGGCTGCTGAGCCAGGAGACACCCCCCCCTCTGGGATAGACCCCCGTAGAGCAGGTGCTAGCTGTGGGCTGAGCCCCGTAATCCCACTGGCTGGGCACCAAGCAGGACTCCACAGCCTGCTGCACTGCTCGTCCTGCTTTGCTGCCGAGGTGGTAATGACGTTCTCACCCTCATCCCTGACCTCACTCCCTTGGACTCTTCCTCACCCCTGTTTCTGCCCTTTCCTTATCCCACATATGCAATGACTCTTAATTTTCACTTTTGTAGTCTAATCCTTTGTATTACAACATGAAATATAGTTGCATATATGGACATAGACTTGGAAAACAGGTCCTGTTGTCCTTTCCTCATTGTAACATGTTTTACTCACAAATAAAAGTCTTTAAGCAGTTTTCTTGTTGAAGGTTGGGAGGTACTTTTATATTTTAGTGTCCATTCCCTTAGTTTATTTGTGTGTGTGTATGTGTGTGTCTGGGTGTGTGGACATCAGAGGACAACCTGTGTGGGTGGTAGAAATAGTCTGAGGACCCTGCCAATACCACATGAGAGACAGCTTTTACTTTGCAAAGGAGTATTGTGTCATTCTGATGGAATTTTTTTTTGGGGGGGGGGAGTGTCTTTGAGACAGTCTCCCTGTAGCCCCAGCTTGCCTGGAACTATGTAGACCAGACTAGCCTTGAACGCAGAGATCCACTTGCCTCTGCCCACCACACCTGGCATGGATAGGTTTGGTCTGTGGTTTTGTTTGTTTTTTGTTTTGTTTTTTTTTGAGTCAGAGTCTCCCTGTAGCTCCGACTGTCCTGGAACTTGCAATGTAGACCAGGCTAGCCTTGAACTCACACAGATCCGCCTGCCTCTGCCTCCCAAGTGCTAGGATTGAAGATATGTGCCACCATGCCCGCCCATGGATAGGTTTTTAATTGCTAATGCTTGAGTACTGTTGACTTTTCCCCTATAGCTGGGGTCCTCAAAGGATATAGAGGAGAAGGGGGCAAGGGTGGATCAGAAGGCTCAGCAGTTCCCGGCCATTGGTTCTAGGAATGCAACAGGGCTTGTGCATAAACAAGTTTTACAGGTTGGGGCAAAAGATTTGAATTTCTTTTCTTAAACTGAAGTTTTAGGTTTTGGCAGGAAAGACATTAAATGTTTGTTACAGGAGTCAGTTCTCTTACCACGTGGGTTCCAGGGATTGAACTCATGTTGGCAGACTTAGCAGCATGCACCTTCCTTGCCTGCTGGGCTACCTCACTGCCCTTGAAATAGGGTTTCTAAGTGTTTTGTCTTTCTTGATCAGGTGTTCCCAGCAGCCATGGACTTTTGCAGGCCTGTGGTTACAGCCACCCCAGAACTGAAGTGGCATCCATGAAGCAGCAGGGCTTCCAAAACAGTTTTCCTGATATTCCACATCCTCAAAATCTGAGCAGACAGCAAGGTGGCCCAGTCTGATGGGGATGTCTGTGACAAGGACAGCTTGAGAAGTCCTCCTCCCAGGATTGCCCACTGCCTGAGGGCCGGTAGCTGGCTTGGGAAAACCCTGCCCTGCTGGCCCACCCCACCCCCACTCCCTGCTGCAGCAGGCTGTCGGGCTTTGTGCTCAGCAGAGCTCTGTCCTGTAGCCGCCCTTTCTGGTGCTCAGTGGTGAGGAGTACTATGTATGCCCTGCAGAAAGGCCCTTAGCTATGGCCCTAGAAATCAAGGCAGCTTCAGTTACCTGCATGGCAGTGGACCCTGCAAGGAGCCTGGAAGGCTCCATCCTCCCTGACAAGCCACTGGCAGTTAAGGGTACAGGGACAGTCACTGGCTTGTTGCCCATGTTTCAGCATAACCCTACTCACAGGGAACACTAATTAAAACTGTCACCCCCCCCCCAAAAAAAAAGATGGCAGGAGAGGGGCACCTGCTAAGGAAGGGGCCGTTCAGCACCACTTGGAAGGAAGCAGGGTCCACCTGCCGGGACAGTAAGGAACCTACCTACCTCTTACGGTGTAGCATCAGTCCCTGATGCTCCACCATAACCAAAGACCCACCAGTGGTCCCCATTTGGATGAAAGTAATTTAGTATGAGCCGGGCGTGGTGGCACACGCCTTTAATCCTAGCACTTGGGAGGCAGAGGCAAGCGGATCTTTGTGAGTTCAAGGCCAGCCTGGTCTACAGAGTGAGTTCCAGGACATCTGGGACTACAGGGAGACCCTGTCTGGAAATGACCAAAAAAAGAGAAAGTAATGAAGTACGTTATCAGAATGTGTTCTATATATGCATAAAGTCATCAGGGTAAGCAGAGATGGAAAGAATCTAGTATGAAACAGATGCTTTATTGGTCATTCTAAAGGTGACTGATAAAAAACAACAGTACCTCAAAGGCTTTGGAGCTACACCTGCTGGGCCTTGAGGAAGAGGGGTGAGGAGCTGCCTGGGCTTCCGGCTAGAAGCCACACCTGGAGAGGAAGGGCGTGGTAAGCCTGCGTGGTGTGTAGGTTGGAGTGGGCAGGCAGTGGGGAGTGGTCCTGGCCCAGGTTCCCAGGGCTTGGGTGTGACAGCTCAGCTATTCAGCTACTCGGCCTTGGAAATCTGTGCTGGATGCCTCAGCTTCCGCAGGAGGAGGAAGGGGATCAGGAAGAGCCCAGAGAACATGGTGAAGCAAACCCGAGCTCCAGCTAGCCAGTACACTGTGGACACGGTGCTCATTAGGCTTCTCCCAGCCCTACTCCCATCCCCCCACCCTCCCCCCTCAGACTAGGCGGGGGGGGGGGTGCAGTGCACTGCAGGAAGGACACAGACTGACCCAAGTTGAGTGCTCTTCTGCAGTTCTTACCTGAGGCAGCCACCATGGGTCCCACTGCCCTTCCTAGGGCACCCAGGCTCCTCAGTGTGCCCATGACTGTGCCCTTCTGCCCTGGTGAACCTGAGGTGGGGGGATCAGTCAGGTGCCTGTTGGCGTACTCTCCCACCCTGAGTAGACTTGAAGGAGAGCTCTCACCATAGCTGGCGACCACAGAGGACAGGCATGGCACCACAACAGCAGCAGCTGTTAGGGGAATATTGGGAGACAGCTGTCAACCCCGAGGAGAGGCATGGGGATGTCTACTCCAGGCCAGACAAGGCCCACTCACCAAAGGAGTAGAGCAGCAGCCCCAGGCCCAGCACTGGCAGAGAATGACCCCAGCCGATGAGGAGGAAGGCCGGCACCAGCAGCAGCACCGCCTGGAGAAAGCAGAGGACCCAGGATTGGCCTGCAGCCCTCCAGGACCCAGGGCACCAGCTATTCCCACTGTAAGGGAATCCCTTACCCGCTTCACAGCTGTAACTTCTTTGCCAGGGCTGATTCGGCGGGCATAGGTGCCCTGTATGGTGGCCATGGTGAGGCCGATGAAGAAAAACATCTTGCCCTGCTGCAGGCTGGGAGGAGGAGGGTGAGCACCCAGCCCCCTAGGCCACCAACTGCCCGGGGGATGGGCAAGGCAGGGATGGGGGAGGGGCTGCCATAAAAGTTTTCAGGGCCTGGGGTCTGAGAGCCTTAAAGTAGGGCTTCATCGGGACCCACCTGCTGAAATGGAAGCGCTGGTGTGTGAGGAAGCTGAGGGTGTACTCCAGGCCCGAGAACAGGAAGAGGTAGAGGAAGTAGACTAGCCCCAGACAGCGTAGGCTGTTCAGCCCTATGAGGCAATGGGGACCACTGGTGGGTCTTTGGTCATGATGGGGCATCAGGGACTGATAGCTGCACCATAAGGGGTAGGCTCCTTACTGTCCCCAGCAGGTGGATCCTGACTGCGAGTGACAGCAGCAAAGCGAAGCAGGGCTGGGGGGCTGAGCAGGTTGGCAGCAGCACGGAAGCCCAGGGTAACAGAGGAAGCCTATGGGAGGAAATTGGAAGGCTGGCCATGAGCCTGGGAGCACATGCACAACCAGCACACGCTGCAGGGAGCCATGTGCCAGGCCCCTGGTGTACCAGCCAGGCCTTAGGGACAGAGACCCAGGGAACCCAGGAGGTATTGCCGGCCTAGCAGTTTCCGAACACTAGGAGAGGGCAGGTCACTCTCCCTTGGCACCCCTTCAGTGTGACAGAAGCCCCTACTCTGAGGCTGCCCCTACCCGTTTCTCCTGGGGTAGCGTCTCTGGCAGGAAACAGAAGATGAACAGCATGTCAGAGACTGCAAACAGCAAGCTGAACCAGGGTGCCAACTCCACAGACAGGAAAGCCCCGAGCATGGGGCCCAGCGTGAAGGCCAAAGAGAAGGCCACTCCAATGACCGCCTAGGGAAAAGGCTACCTGAGCAGGGCAGGACCCGAGGCCCAGGCATCAACCCCGCCCTGGGGCTCGGCACTCACCATGCCTTGGTTTCGGGCTGGAGGGGAACCCAGGTCTGCTACGATGGCTGTGGAGAGGCTAACATTCCCCTTGCTGATGCCTCCGATCACCCTGGAGGCCAAGAAGGCTGTGAAGCTCCTGGAGGTGGCCCACACTGCATAGGAAGTGGCCAAACCTGTCTGCAGAGGGGTAGGTGGGAGGTCAGGTGGCAGACGTGGTCACTTGACGTCAGGAAGGGCCCAGAATGAGGCAAGAAAACACAGACCGCACCCCTCTGACCCTGCCCTGTTGTGGGGCACCCGAGGGCTACATGTGTTCCCCAGGCCTTCCCTAGGTGTACTCGGCCTGGTGCAACACTATAGGCCAGGAGCCCCTCCAGAAGGAACGAGGAACAAGGCTCCGCTGTTGGCAGAGGGAAACTTGGCTGCCTTCTCTCACTACCCCCACCCAAACCCACAGGCTTGTGATTGAGCACCTGGCTCCAGAGACCTACCAGGGTCAGCAGCATCACTGGGCGCCTCCCCAGGCAATCAGAGGCAGCTCCAGTGAGTGGTGCTGAGAAGAACTGCAGGAGGGAGAAGGCTGAGCCAATGAGACCTGAGAGACAGAGGTCCCAGTCATGTCAGCTTTAGCCATGTAGATGAGTCCTAGAGAGTAGGTCACACTGGGCCCCACACTCACAGGCCACGGACAGGTCGCCTCAGTGGAAGAACATAACTGTCAGTCCAAGGAGGTTCTGCCTGAGAGGCCCACAGACTAGCAGGAGCCGAGGCAGGATGGGAGGATGGGAGACTGAGACCAGGCTTAACCCAACCTCCAAGAATGGGCTGTAGGTGACCAGTCTGGCACTTATGGGCATACACACCTCCAAAGAGGACGCTGTTGTACCTCTGCTCGGCTGGCATCCCAATGGTTGTGGCAAACCAGTCCACTCCGCGCTGCCAGGAGCCATAGACGGGATCCTCGAAAACAAGGAGGGCCGGGTGAATGTGTGATGGGCTGGAGAGAGGGGTACTCCGCCGTAGAGGGGGGTACTCCCATTCCGCGGCTACTCGCGTTCTGGGGTGAGGGGTAACTCACCCGCGCTCTGCTGTGGCTCTCCAGCAGCCCCGGGAGCAATGGCAACAACAGTGTGAAGGCCAGGAGGTCCAGCAGCAGGCCGAGGAAGACCACGATGAGCACAAGGCGCTCGGACGCGGGTTGCGGGCGGATGGGTGGGCGCGGGGTGCAGCCCCCATCCCCTCCCCACCCCATGGCTGCAGCTCCGACCTGGCGGGATAAGGGAGGGTACGGTGGAGACGGCGCTGGGTCTGGCAACCACCTGCCTTCGGTGCTGGGAGCTAAGATTCCGGGGTCCTGCCAGCAGTGGAGAAGCGCTGCAAAGGGATTGCGCACTACACTCTGCAAGAGGCCGCGTTCCCCAACCCCAATCCAGGGTGGGGAGGCCAGGAAACAAGGAGGCTAGGGTGGCGCGGGGGAGCTGGGCCGCCCAGACAAGCGCGAAGGCGGGAAAGAGTGGTGGGGGCCTCGGGACGGCCTGCATCTGGAAAGCCCGCCCTGAGCCCCCGTACGCCTCCCGGACGCGCTCATCGCCCGCCCTTGTCGCCCACTTACCGACCCTCCCTCCCCACCTGTCGCAGACACGCTACAGAGTAGGGACACGACCTGCGCTGGACCAACGGTGCAGGATCGCGTCCGGAGCGTCGGCAACGCCCCGGACGCAGCGAGCGCCCGCACCGCCTCTTCCGGAGCCAAGGCAAAGAGAGGCGGGAGGACTGGAGCGGACTCTTAGGTCTTCTGGCTCAGTCACCCTTCCCCGTGGACTAAGGGCCTCGCGCGGGCGTCGGGCTGCAGTCCCTGGGGGCCGGCTGCATCTGCCTGGCCAAGCCTACAGGTGACGTTCTAGAGTTTACTGTTTCCAGGAGACAGAATCCGTCCTCTGGGCAGTTCTGTCCCCTTGCAACTCATATATATATATCTGAGTTATATATATATATTGTTTTTCTTTTTGAGTCAGGGTCTCCTGTAGCCAAAGCTGAACCAGTCAATTCCTGACTCTCTTGCCTCCATCCCACCCAGCAAATCCTTTAAACAATGTAGAGGCTAGGCATAGGGGTTATTTTCTTTTTTTTGGTCTTTTGGAGGCAGGGTCTCCCTTTAGTCCCAGCTGGCCTAGAGCTCATTATGTAGACCAGGCTTGCCTTGAACTCACAGTTATCCACTGTGGGAGTGCTGGGATTAAAGGCTTGTGCCACCACGCCTGGCTGGGGGTTATTCTTAATACCACTACCCTTGCTTGAAGGCAGGAGGATCAGGAAGGAGTTCAAGGTCATCCTCAATTAGTGGTCAGCAGAGCTTTGTGTAACTGTCTTCAAAAACCAAACGAGACCACCACTGTAAACTTCCGGGTAGAGATAATAAAGCTAGACTTCTGCCTCACAGATGCCCATATTCCTCCTACAGTCAGGAGGACACACCTCCCTGCCAATCAAGATTTTAGTGTGTTCCTTAAGTATCCTAGGGGAAGTGTTGAGGTGACTGCAGAGGTCTAATGCAGTCTCTGCAAACCAGGATGCCCCTGGCAGTTTTGGCTCAACCTGACATGTGCCCAGGGCCATCTGAAGACCACTAGTTCATTCCAAGCTCCAGGCCTTGGCACCAACTCATAGATGACTTTGAAAGATTGTTTTCTGCCGGGTGTGGTGGCGCACGCCTTTAATCCTAGCACTTGGGAGGCAGAAGCAGGCGGATCTCTGTGAGTTCAAGGCCAGCCTGGTCTACAGAGTGAGTTCCAGGACAGCTGGGGCTACAGGGAGACCCTGCCTCGAAAAGACCAAAAATAAAAAAATAAAAGATTGTTTTGAGACAGGCTTTCCTTGTAGCCTGAGCATCCCTAGAACTTGCTATGTAGACCAGACTGCCTTCAATCTCGCAGAGGTCCACCTATCTCTCTGCCTCCTGAGTGTTGAGATTAAAGGTGGATACCATTGCACCCAGCTATTTTTTTTTAATTTTTTAAATAATAAACATTTTAAAAAATTTTCCCCTTTAAAAAAATTAGATAATATATATAGTATATATATATATATACATAGTAACAAGATTGTTACTAATCAGATCTAGATCCGTGTCCCCCCACCCGATCCAGGTCCCCACCAGAGCTCATACTTCCTGCCATACATGGCTCTCCATCTCTGTCCCTTTCTCAAATTTTCCATGTGGAAGTGGACTGTTTTGAGAGAAGTTTACTGTTTCAGTCAGTTCTTGCTGTGCAGTCCTTTCTGTTGTTGTTTGTTTCCAATATACATCACTCCCAACTACTTTGGAAAAAAGCTCAAGGGCTGTGCCAAGAATACAACTAGATAATTGGGCACGAGCATGCGCAGATGAGATATACCATTTCTCATTTGTTTTTTCTGGGACGGATTTACTTCATTTTAACATCATATAGTCTAGTCCATACAGTAGCTGCAAAACTCAGGATGTTATCTCTCTTTACCACTGCATAGAACTCCATTGGTAAATGGGACCACAGTGCGCTATCCATTTGTCAGTGGAGGGGCATTGGGTTGGTTCCACTCGTGCGATTGTGAAGAGAGCTGAAAATAACATGGCCATGCATGTAGTCTGCAGGGGGGTGAGTCTTGAGGGTTTTAAACATGCCCAGGAAGGTATGGCTGGGTCAGGTGGCAAGTTCATTCCAAGTCCTTCAAGGGTTCTCCACACTAATTTCCATAGTGGCTGTACGAGTTTACATTCCACCAGCATGGATGAGTGTTCCTCTTCCCCACACCTTTCAGCACTTGGGATCATTTGTTTTTTTCTTTCCCTTGATCCTAGTCAGTTCTATTGGAGTAAGATAATATCTTAAGAGTGGTTTTGGATTTGCATTTCCTTAAAGATTAAGTTGCTGGTCCCTCTGGCAGGTAGGGCAGAGAGGAGAGTCGGGCCACCCTGTCTCTCCTCTGGGGCTGAATCAGATTGTGAGTGTTGAACCGCTGAGCAGGATGGCGAATGTTGATGACCGAAAAAGAACCACACAGGGGGGTTTCGGGAAGTCTCCGCAAAGCAAGAAACTCATCTCACTTTAATTTGCGACAGGCAGCGGTCGTTTAAAGGCAAAACCACAAGGGAACAGCCAATCATCTTAAAGGTCTTAAAGGTCAAATAGCTAGGGCCAATGGGAAAAGTTTCAAAACAACCCTGGCTCTGGCGCGCTACCTTACTTCCTTTAGCCAAGGTTTTTTTTTTTTTCCTGTTCTTTTTTTTTTTTTTATGAATTTTATTTTATTTATTTATTTATTTTTTATTATTTATTAGTTATTTATTTTATGATGTAGACTTACTGTCAGCAATGCAAGTTGGTCACCCGTGTCGTGCAATGCCGCGGAGGTCAGAAGAGGGTCTCGGTTCCCCTGGAACTGGATGTTCTCTTCTGGGAATTTTGGAGTTTCAGAAGGTTCTCTCATCCGCCATGTGTGTCTGGGGATCGAACCCGGTCATCTGCAAGAGCGGGTCTGGCGCTCTTAAAAAAACCCGCTGGCACATCTCTCCAGCCCCGTTTTTGTTTTCTTAAGGCAGCTGAGAAGGGCCCCGCAGTTGTAAACAAGCCTGGCCCTGCTGCCTTACTTCCTTTAAGGTGTAGCAGACTCAAGAAGTTGCCCAGAGCCTCATGGGCCAAGACAAAACAGGCCCAACAATTAAAGAATGTTTGAACATTCTTAAGAGTTGGTCTCAGCCAGCGCTAAGTTTCCTCACTTGTGAAGGCTCCGTTCAGCTCTTTGCTCTATTGAGTGGGTCATTTGTTTTTTTTTTCTTCTTCATTTTTTAGTAGTTTAATTATTCGGGAAATCAATGCTTTGTCAGATATTTTCTGCAGTGAAGGGTTTCCTCCTTCCTCCCACTCTGTGGGATTTTCTCTTCACTTCCTTGATTGTTTCTTTTGATGTATAGAAGCTGTGAGTGTAATGAGGTCAAATTTGTCAAATTGTCGACCTTAATTCTTAACACAACTGCTGTCTGATTTAAAAAAAAAAAAAAAAAAGTCCTTTTCCTATGTCTTGTCTGTGTAGTGTGCTGCCAACTGTGGTCTGTCTCCTTCAGAATTTTGGGGTTTCATGCTGGAGTCTTTAATCCATCTGGAGTTGACTTTTGTACAGGGCAAGAGGTAGGGTTTAATTAATTCGTCTACAAGTGGTGATCCAGTGTGCCAACACCACTTGCCCCCCCACTTTTTTGAAGATGCTGTCTTTCTCCCTTGAGTCTGTCTTGGACCCCTTTGTCAAATAAAATGAGATGGCTAAATTTGTATGTGCTGAAGTTTGCATCTTCAGTTTTTTTGTTCCATTGGTCCAACAGGTCTGTTTTTTGTGCCAGTACCAAGCTGTTTTTTATGACTAGAGCCCTCTAGTATAGTTTGAAGGCTGGTATGAGAGATATTCCCCCCCTATATTGCCTCTTTCACTCAAGGATGTTTTTGAGTATTTGGGCTCTTTTGTTTTTCCAATGAAATTAAGGGACTTTTTTCCAAGCCTGTGAAGAAACTCTTGGGGATTTTTGATTAGGATTACATTAAATCTACACAAGAGTTTCAGTAAAATAGACAGTTTTACCCTTTTATGTTTATTTTCCCAATCATGAGCATGGGAAGTTTTTTTTCCATCTGCTATTACATCTTCAATTTCTTCAAGGCTTAAAGTTTTTGTTGTAGAGAATCATTTTTGGTGTCTTTGGTTGGGTTTGTTTCTAGGTATTTTACTGTTTTGAGGCTATTGTGGTGGGAAGATCCCTTGAATTCCTTCCTCAAGTTGCTTGTGTTGGTGTAAAGAAAGGCCATTGATTGTTTTTTTTCACATAAAATTTATTTTTAACAATCTAGACCCCTGTTCCCACACATCCCCCACCCTGCCAGAGCTCATGCATTCTTCCAAACATGCTATTTATCTTTCTCATCTTTCTCAATATTCTCCATGAGGAAGTTTTTGACTGTTTTGAAGGAAGTTCACTGTGTTCAACTCAAGTTGATTTTTTTTTGTTTTTTTTTTTTTTTTGGTCTTTTGTGAGACAGGGTCTCCCTGAGCCCCAGCTGTCCGGGAACTCACTCTGGAACCAGGCTGTGGTCTTGAACTCACAAAATCCGCCTGCCTCTGCCTCCCAAGTGCTATGATTAACGGCATGCGCCACCAACCCAGCTTATTTTATTATTTATTTAAGGTTAATTTGGATCCTGCCCAGTTGCTGAAGCTGTTAATTGTTTCCTAGGAGTTTTCTGGTGGAGTTTTTTTAGCACCCCCTAGGTAAACTATCATAAACTATCATATCTTCTGCAAAAAAAAGTGATAGCTTGACTTACTCTTTTCAATTAGTACTCCTTTAAATTTCCCTTTTCTCTTGCCTATTGCTCTAGCAAGTGTTTCAAGCACGGTAATGAAGAGGAGTGGTAGAGACAGGGCAAGCCTTGCCGAGTTCCTACACCTTTAAAGGGAATGCTTCTGTCAGTTTTCCATCCCCGTTTGACGGGGCTGAGATGGCTGTGGGTTCCTGTATATGGCTTGAAGTACATTGAGGAATGATCCTCCAATCCAGTTCCTCTAGGACATTTAAGCATGAAGGGATGTTGGATTTTTGTCAAAAGACTTTTCTGCATCAATTGATATGATGGTATGATTTTTTCTTTGGGTCTTTCAGTCCAATTAGATGCTGATATGAATTTATTGATTTTCATATTGTTGAACCATCCCTGCATTCTGGTGTGAATCCAACTGGGTCATGATGATCGTGATATGGGTTCTTTATGTGATTTTTTCCAGTATCCTGTTAGAATTTGGCATCTGTGTTCATTAGGGAGATGGGTCGATAGTTCCCTCCTTTTTGGTTGGTCTTTGGCCTGGTTGGGTTTGGTAATGAGTGATGTTGGCTTCATAGACAGAATTTGGGAGGATTCCGTTTGTATCCGTCTAAACAATTTCAGTTTTAATAATGGCTGTCTTTTTGAAATGTTTTATAGAATTCCCTGCTGTGAAACCGTCTGGGCCTGGGCCTTTTTTTTTTTTTTATTTGGGAGGGTTTTTTTTTTTTTTTATTACATCTTCAAATTTCTTCATATATTAGCGTCTGTGAGCTGTTGAGCTCTTGATTTTGAGCTTTGTGATTCCCAGGATTGCAGATATTCATCCATGTCTTTCCTTCTAGGTTTCAAATTTGGTAAGTAGAGTTTTTTTCAATGTATTCCCGTAGGATTGTCTGGATCTTTCAAATTGTCTGTTGTGATATTTCCCTTTCATGACATGGATTGTAGTGATTTGAAGTTGTTGTGTCTATTCGTTTGGGGCTAGAGGTCTGTCCATCTTGTTTTATTCCTTTCAAAGAACCAACTTTTTGGATTTCATTGGAATTTTTTTTTTTTTTGTATTGTTTTTTTGTTTCTATTTCATGGATTTCTTTGTCTGCTGTTTTATTTCTTCCTGTCGTGGCCGTTTAGGGGGTTCTTTGTGGTTGCCTCTCAAGTGCTTTTAGCTGCAGGTTAGATCATTCACTTGGGCCTTGTTTTCTAAGGTAGGCACCCAGGGCTGTAAAATTCCCTCACTACACTGCTTTTCAAGTATCCCATAGGTTTTGGGTGTGTTTATTATCCAGTGGTCCGTTCATCCAGGAATGCTTGTATTTCTTTCTTAATTTCCCTTGACCCATTCATATTCAAGAGTGTTGTTTAAATCTCCATGTGTTCTTATAATTAGTAGGGCATTAGTGCGGGTGGTTTGATGTTGAGCTTTATTGCCACTGTGGTCTGATAGAATGCAAATGAAATGTAGTTATTTCAATCCTTTTGTATTTTGTGGAGGTTTCTTCGGTGTCCCCAGTATGTGGTTTGATTTGGGAGAATGTTCATGGGTGCTGAGTAGAAATTGTTTTCTGGTATTGGTGGCATATTCGGTAGATGTCTGTGAGATGCATTTGGGGTATCATATCGTTCAGTTCAATGTCTGTTTTGATGCTTTGTCCTGTTGACTGGCCAAAGGGCGCCGTGGGGTATTGAAAGGTCCCCTACGATGAGTGTACGGGGGTGTGTGACTTTTGTTCCTGGAGAATTGTCTTTATAAAGTTGGTGCACCACCATTTGGTGCATATATATTCCATATTTGTGAAATCTTTTTGGTGAATGGTTCCTTTGATAAAAATGAATGCCCTTGTTTTATTTTGAGTTCTATTTTGTCTGAGATTAAAAGCAAACCTGCTTTCTTTTTGGTACCATTTTTTTTTTTTTTTTTTTTTTCATCCTTTCAGTTTAAGGTGATGCTTATCCTTGAAGATAAGATGTGTTCCTTGTAGACAGCATACGAGGGGTTTTTTTCTGTTTTCCTAATCCAATCTCCCAGTCTATGTCTTCTTTTGATTGGTGAATTTAAGTCCATTAATATTTAAGGTTACACTGAGAGGTTTGTGTTGCTTCTTTTTGCGTTATTACCCATTTGCAGTTTTGGTTTAGGTTCTACTTCTGCAGTGTTATGCTTTTATTGATTTCCTCTTTCTAGATGCCTGGGGATGGTTGCTTTCTTGCCTCTTCTGTTTCCTTTGAAGTGCTATGCAAATACCTTCTGAAGGGTTGGTTTTTCCCGGACATGTATTCTATGATCTTGTTTAGGTCATGGAAGGTTTTTCCTTCTCTCCAACAATAAGCGACATTTTTGCTGGTTATAATAACCTGGCTTGGCATATATTGTCCTTTAAAANGTCCTCAGAGTTGCTGAGCAGTGAGTCCTCTTCCAGGCTGGCCTCCTTGGCTGCTTGTCCCAGCCTGGGTGTCCTTGGCTTCCTTCTATAAGGAACCTGAGGCACAGAGCCTCTCTAGGAGGGGGGATGAACCACAGGAGGGTGGCTTTAGGGTAACGGAGTCGACATGCTTCTCCCATGATGGCTGGCTTCCAAGAGACGAGGAGGAAGCCAACTAAGGGTGGTGCTCAGAAGAGGCATTCGACCACTGCCCTCATCTCCCACTGGCCAAGCAGCCGAGTCTGTGTGGACCCATGGAATGGGGAGGGACAGGAGCAAGCAGGACCTGACAGAGGTGTTCTTGGAAAATAGAACACAGCGCATGTGACTTAGTAATATACTCTGCATGTGTGTGCATCCCATGTACATGTACAGATGGTCAGTCCTCCATCCATCTACCAACTGCTGATAAAGAATATTTGAAAAAAAATTACCTCTATATGAAACAGTTGTCATTTATTTGTTGTTACTATTCCCTAAATAAGTATGACAAGTGCACATGGATTTCCCGCTGCTCAGGTGTCCTAAGTCATCTAGGTAGGGTTCAAGTAGACAGGAAAAGCTGGGCCTTGTGGCACACACCTGTCATCCCAGCACTCGAGAGGCTGCAGCAAGAAGATCCAGATCTGGAGACTAGTCAGGGCCGCGTGGTGAGAGCCTGTCTCAAATGAACAGCAAAGATACAGACGTTATACAGGTGCTAGGTGTGCTGTGCATGTTCATCATCCCAGAACATGGGAGATGGACGTCGGAGGATCAGGAGTTCAAGGTCATCCTCTGCTACATAGTGAGTTTGAAGCTATCATGGGTTACAGAATGAGATTCTGATTAAAAAAATGAGAGAGAGAGAGATTGAGAGAGAGAGAGAGAGAGAGAGAGAGAAAGAGAGAAACATCTCTCCAGCTCCTCTGCTGATCCCCTTGTCCTCTCTCGGTGACTCCCCAGAACATCACGCATGGCTCCAGCTTCCACGTGGTCCTGGACACCATCCCGTCCATGATGAGCGCGCTGCGCATGGTGTGGATCATCTCGAGGCACTACAACAAGGATGAGAGGATGATCCCACTCATGGAGCGCATTGCCTGGGAGATTGCTGAGCGCGTGTGCAGAGTGATCAACCTGCGCACTTTGTTCAAGTGAGAAGCCATGGGGCACCTGGGGTTTCTTCCTTCCAGCAGCTTTGCTGAACTACAAGTCCCAAAATGCACCCTTTAAAATGCACCGTTCAGGGCAGTGTGGCTCAGTGATAGAGCATGTGCCCAGATCCCAAGGCTCTGCGTTCCATCCCCAGCACTGCAGAAGAATATGACAGAGACTCAAAGGCTTGTAGCATACTCACAGAATTGAGCAACCATCACCTCTATCGGTTTAAGAATAGTCTCTTCAGCCAGGCGTGGTGGCGCACGCCTTTAATCCTAGCACTTGGGAGGCAAAGGCTGTGTTTATCTTTTTTTGACACGGGGTCTCACTGTGTAACCTTAGTCTGAAACACACTATGTAGATCAGACTGGCCTCAAACTCACAGAGGTGCAAATTCCTCTGCCTCTTGAGTGCTTGGATTAAAGGCATGAGACTATTTTATTTTTATTTATGTGTATGTGTTGGGAGGTAGTGTCTGTGGAGGCTAGAAGAGAGCAGTGGATCCCTTGTAGCTGGAGTTACAGGTGGTTGTGAGCTGCCCAATGTGGGTGTTGGAACCAAATTCTAGTCCTCATGACAAAGCAGCAAGTACTCTTAACTGCTGAACCACCTCTCTAGCTCCATGAATGTGTTTTTTTTTTAATTTTTTAAATTAATTTTATTTATTTCTGTATGTGTATGAATGTACTGTCTGCATGCAAGTCTGTGCACCCGTGTCGTGCAATGCCGCGGAGTTCAGAAGAGGGTCTCGGATTCCCCTGGAACTGGAGTTCTCCTGGAATTGGAGCTTCAGACGGTTCTCAGCNCACACACACACACACACACACACACACACACACACACACACACACACCAGACCCTTCACAAGTGAGGAGGAGACTGGGAAAAGGCAATCCAGAGTCCTTAGGAGGGCCCTGGGTTTTTTTAGCATTGTCTGTGGTATAAGGTGTTTCTCCCCCCCGCCCAATTTTGGATTGGTTGACTTAAAGAAAGAAAAGAGAGCTGGTAGGCCACAGCTTCAAGTGAGAGTATCTCCAGGTATGACCTTGGACCTATCTAAAGTGGTCTGAACCAGTGAGCTGAAAGTCTGCTGATGGTGGAGGAGCCCCAGGCCTTGTCTCAGGTAAAGAACGTTTGTTACTCAGCAGTCGCCCTTCCCTCTCTGCCTGTCAGGGAATTTGCCTGAAGTGTAGTCCCTCCCTGGCGCCACAAGCAAATGCCACCAAGCCTGGCTTGTGATCATTTTTATTATTATATTTATTCTCTCTCTGTCACTCCTCTCTGTATTTGCAGGGGCATGTGTGCATGTGTGCATGTATGCCTGTGTGCCATGGTACTTTAGTGACGGAGCCACCTCCATCTCCATAGCCCCTCTGCTCCTGTCTGTGCTCTGCCCTACTCTGCCCTCAGTGCTCTCACTTTGATGCCTTAACCACTGAGCATCTTTCCCGTCCCCGATGTTTCTGTGAACATTTCCAAGCCTCCTTTCTGCATTTGGAACATGCTCGGGTGGGAATGAGGCCCCTGAGCTGTCGATGCCCAGCTCACTCATCCTGACGCAGGGATATGACCCACACTGGCTTTGAGTCTTGCCAACCCCACTGGAAGTCTCAGTTTGAGGCCTCATGATGCTCTGTGTGAATGAAGGGGGGGCAGGCATAGCGGAGCAGCAGGCAGATTTCTCCAGATCCTGCTCGCATGTACATCACAGCTTCCAGAAGACTCATGTACAATCCAAAGATGGATTCTTACCAATTCATGATGGAATCAGCAGAAAGTGAACCCAGCCCAGCTTCCTGAGCATCCAGCTCTGTGACTGATCTAGGCAAATGCCTGGAAACCAGCCCTTCTGACAAGCACCCCCCCCCAACCCCCCATCTTTGGCTCAAAAGAGGACAGACAAACATGCAGAGTGGCAGCTGAGGGTGATGTGGAAGTGACTTTCGGGCTCTGAACAAGTCTTAAGATGTTGCACACAAAGAAGTGATATTTGGGGAAGTGAGCAGGCACTGGGGAGGCACTTTGTACTGCAAGGGCAAAGGCCCTGTGGCAGGAAGAAACCTGGAGCCAAAAAGCTCTGCTTGAGTGCAAACCAGCATAGAACATAGAACAGCATAGGAAGAGGAGGCGGTGGGGAAGGACATAGAGGCTAGGAAGCCACTTTAGGGCCTCTGAATCTTCTCCTCTGTATAGTGGGCATAGTACCAAAGATCTCAGGTGGGGAGGAGATTGCCTGTGTGGCATGATTCTTACTCTCCAGTTAATCTAGAACTGTTTGTAGTTTTAATATTCACAAGAAAACCAAAGCTTAATCTCATGTTTTCTTTGAACAATAGGTCACAGAGGAATTTTACAACATATTTGGCCCAGAGCTGAAGGCTGTGACGGGGGATCCCAAGCGTATCGATGATGTCCTGAGCAGGGTGGACAGCCTAGTCACCCCAATGGAAAGCTTGAACTTTGACCCCTTCAGCATCAAGTCTTCCCCATATTGGAAATATGTGATGGATGACTTCAAGCTTGAAGTTCTGGCAAGTAATGTGCTTATTAATCTGACAAGAACAAAGGCCAGGTTTCCACAGGTTAAATTGTTGGGGGTGTTTATTGATGCTTCCATTATTTTTAAGAGTTATGTATTTATGTGCATGTGTTTGTATGTGTCTCTGTGTGAGTATATGTGCATGTGTGTATGCAGGTGTATATATCTATGTGTACACACAGAGGCCAGAAGAAGGTGCTGAGTATCCTTCTGTATCACGCTGCATTATTTCTTTAAAACAGGCTGTCTTCCTGAATGTGGACCTCACATTTTCTCTGGTAGGCCATATATATATATNAAAAAAAAAAAAGGAACATACAAAGTTCTGGGCTGTCTTCCTGGCTGCGGGAGCCTCTTCTATGGTTTAAAGGCATTTTTTTGTTCCCTGTCCCATTGTCTTCTGGGATATGAAGACAAATTGTTTTGTTTTGATTTTGCAGTACTGGGACTTGAACCCAGGGCCTCATGCATGCAAGACAAGCATTCTTGTGTGCTGCACCCCACCCATGTTTTTAAAAAAAATATGATCTAGCCAGGTGTGATAGTACCCGCCTTTAATCCCAGCACTTGGGAGGCAGAGGCAGGTGGATCTTTGTGAATTCAAGGCCAGCCTGATCCACATAGTGAGTTCCAGGACAGCTGGGGCTATAGGGAGACCCTGTCTCAAAAAGATAAAAAAAAAATATGATCTAATACTTTAAAATTTTATTTCCCTTTAATTTTGAACTCATTAGTGAAAGAGATCAGAAAGTGAACATAGGCAAGTACCATGTGCATATGTGTACATATTTGTGTATACATGTGGATGCATTACTGTACATTCGTACATGTTTGTGTATATGCATATGTTCCTGTATGCATGTATAATATGCATATATACATGTTTGATTATGCATTTGTATTTTGTGTGTATAATGCATGGGTACACATATCTTTATATGTACATGTGTGCATGTTTGTGTAGTATGTATACATATATGTGTTCATGTGTGTATGTGCAGATCCGTGGAGGTCAGAGGTCAACATCAGGTGTCTTCTTCAGTCTCTCTCTACATTATTTTATTAAATTTTTTTGTCTTTTTGAGACAGGGTCTTCTTATAGCCCTAGCAGGCCTTGAATGCACTACATAGACCAGACTAGCCTCAATCTCATAGAGATCCACCTCTCTCTTCCTCCTGCATGGTGGGATTAAAGGCAAGGGTCACCATCCCTGTCCCTCCCTGTTATTTTATTTTATTTTTTGNTAAGAGCAGTGATCTTAAGTGCTAAGCCATCTCTCCAGCCCTGCAGGTATTTTATTTTTAATTATGTGTATGTATAACTGTGTGTGGGCGGCCCACGTGTCCACAGAGGTCAGAAGCAGTTGTAAGTTGTGTGATGTGGGTGCCAGAAAGAATTCCTCTGGGAGACCAGTGTTTAATCACTGAGCTATCGACATCTTAAATGCATCTGAAGTTGCTTGTTCTGTGTTCCAACTCTGGCTTAACCATGTCCAAAATCGTACTCATCATTCTTACCAACCTCTCTGCTTTGGTGAGAAAATGGACATCTCAAGAGGAGCCACAAAGTAGTTGACAAGGACCCACCTGGCCATGATACAGTCACCTATCATTTATTAAGGAGATAGTTCTGCCTGAGAGGTATGCAGTCTTCTGCAAATTTCATACAGCATCCTCCTCCAAACTGCAACAGCCATCTACCATAATCCATGTACGGGACCACTGCCTGAACTGCCATTTTGTGGAGTGTGGCTATTTGCTTCTAACAGCCCCTAGTTCCAAAAACACATTTCTGAATCCATCTGTTATGGAGGTAAGTTTGAACAGGACTTCAGGCATGCAGAAACACTCCACACAGCACCCCATGTGGAGTGTCCTTCATCACACCACACCACAGTGCATCTAGGCTTCTTTCACAAAACAATTTATTTCTTTAACTTTTTCCTCTTCAGAGCCTTCCATTCCCCTTCCTGTGTGGCCAGGCTATTAAAAAGCTGCTTGACTTTGCGTTTTCTTTCTGCATCCCTTGCCATGATCTCTGAGAGTTGCATCCTAGCCAGGAACTGATTGTCCTTCCGGATTTCCCGGACAGCACCTTTAAATTCCCGCTTGTGTTTATGGATTAGCCTCTTCCTTTCCTGCTCTTCCTTACTGCTACCTTGTTTCCGTCCAAACTCAAGCCTAAAATTGTAAACCAATAAGGCTGTGGAGTGTGAGTCCAGTCTGCCCCCATTTTCAGTCCCATCCTGCCTGTGAGGGCAGCCTCTCCCCTTGGTCACATGCTTTAAGTGCTGATTCAATTGATGCCCCCTCCCACCTTCTAGCCCCAGTCCACAGGGCACCCAGTCCTTACACTTTGACCAGCTGGGGGGTGAACAGCTTCAGTGGGACTGGCTTGCTCTTCTCACAGATCAGTGGCCGGTAGAGCCGCTTTTGGTTTTCCACTTCTGACAGTATGCTTTGAGACAGAGCCTGAAGAACATCATAAAAGCTGGTGCTGACAGCCACGAGCAGGGCCCCTGCCTGAGGTCCTGCCACTGGCTCAGGGCTTCAGGGCTGGCATGAGGACAGAGTCCAAGGTTTAGGTTCTTGTCTTGTGCAGAGACCTACAGACCTAACACTTCTGCACTACTGCTAGAGATCCATGTACAATGTGGAGACCAGTGTTCAGTGCACAAGAGAAGTGCCAGCTGCTGTTAGTACTCTTGTCATTACTATTTCTAAATGATTATTGATTAAATTATGATTAAATTTGACTTCTTCCTTTCCCTTCCCTTCTCTTTGGACAAGGTGTAATTACATAGCCCTGGCTGGCCTTCAATTCATAAAGATCCTCCTGTCTCTGTCTCCCAAGTACAGGAACCACCTCAATCATGAATTTTTTTTTGGGGGGGGGTGTCTTTTTGAGACAGGGTCTCCTTGTAGTTCCAGCTGTCCTGGAACTTACTATGTAGACCAGACTGGCCTTTAACTCACAGATCTACCTGTGCCTGCCTCCCAAGTGCTGGGATTACAAATCATGACTTTTAAACTGAAATCTCAATAACAAAAGTAAGCTGGTCATGGTGGTGCACACCTTTAATCCCTGCACTTAGGAGGAAGAGGCTGGCAGATCTCTGCAAGATCAAGGCTAAGTTGTTCTACACAGGAGTTCCAGGCCAGCTGGTGCTTTAGGGAAACCAGTGCAGGAATTCCCCTCTACCATGTGGCCACATCTGCTTTGTCAGAGACCAAGAGCAATTCCAAGTTTTTCCTAAGTGCACCTGAATCCCAAGTGTGACAGGTCAAAGAGGACCCAGATGTTACAACAAAATCAAAAAGCAAAAAACAATAAAAACCCCAAACCAAAAACAAAGCTCCCCGAACACTCATGAACGTGGTGCCAGCTCCTAGATGGTCTGAGACTAGGGCTGGTGGCCTTACCTGGAGGTCTTTCGGGAGGCTGTAGTCCACCAGATGTAATGTCAGAAGGGCTTGAAGGGGCCCTACGATGGCATGGAAGGACGGCAGTGTACTGTACATGAATATGCAGTGCTTCAGCAAAGCCAGACACAAGGCCAGGCAGGATAGTCTGCAAAGGGAGAGACGAGAGGACCCCCTTCTCTTATTTCAGTTAGTCACAGAAAAGCCAATGATGATGGCAAAATGAAAACCCATGCTCACAGCTTGGGAATCCAAGTACAGCCACGTCAGCAGAAGGGCTGCTGGTCACTATGTTAGTCAAGAAGCACTGTTTGCCTGGAGAGGAAGGAGGCTCAGGAAAGGCAACAACACTTTAAGAAGGGTGTGTCATCTCAGTTTCCATCAAGTAATATATACATATTTATAAATTTTTAAGTTTTGAAAAATATTTTATTTTTATTTTATGTGTATTTTTATTTTGCCTGTATGTATGGAAGTGCACCCATGTCCTGTAATTCCTGTGGAGGTCAGAGCCCCTGGAACTGGAGTTATGGCTGTTGGTAGCCATCACGTGGGTGCTGGGAATCGAACCCCAAGTCCTCTTAGCCCTTGAGCCATTTCTGCAGCCCAAAGCAATTTTTGAAAGTAATGCTATGTATATTAGTAAAGTTTATTTCAGATGGGAAAAACAAACAAACAAACAAACAAACAAACAAACAAACCCTAGCACATCAATAAGCCCCAGAAAAGGTTAAGAGGAGTGAGCTATAAGAGGCAAATTAGCTGAGAACAAGGACCCTGCCAGCAGAAATTAAGACGCCCTGTGTTCCTGTCTCTGGGTGTCAGTACGTACCTGATGTGGTTGGCTTCTGTTGGCAGGAAGGGGCTCCGCCTACTTGCCCAGTGCAGGGAGAGGCTTCCCTTCTGCCATGTGGCCATATCTGCTTTGTCAGAGACTAGCAGCAATTCTGAGTTCTTCCCAAGTGCTCTGAAAGGGTGCACCACAGCTGAACCTAAATCCCAAATGTGATAGATCAGAGAGAACCAGACATTATTAGCTCTCAGGGCCAAATCTGTAACAGCTCGGCTTTAAAAAGTTCTCTCTTCCTCAAGCTGCTGGACTTTGCCAGATACTGCCAAGCCACTTCAACTGGGAAAATGAGCACGGAAAGGACAATGCCCAGGTGCAAGCGCTGGCAGGGGCTGGGTGGAGCTGTGTACCTGACCTGCCTCTGAAACCTGATGGCAGCAGACTTCCTGCGGCCTGTTGTAGCTTCCACCTGGGCTCTAGGTGCTTAGGCCATGACCAAAACACACCACATACATGCAGATAAATGAACTAGACAAAAAAAGGGGGAGATGTGAGGACCTAGGTTCAATCCCTATTAGTCCTCATCCCTAAAAAAGTGTGAAGAAGCCAGGCGTGGTGGCGCACGCCTTTAATCCTAGCACTCAGGAGGCAGAGGCAGGCGGATCTTTGTGAGTTCAAGGCCAGCCTGGTCTACAGAGTGAGTTCCAGGACAGCTGGGGCTACAGGGATCACGACCACTACACTGGGCATAACTGATTATTTTTTTTTTTTTTTTTTTTTTTTTTTTTTTGCGTTGTTATCCTCAGCCTATAATGGCTTGCGCATATCACCCACAGCCCATAACTGATAGTTTTAAAGTCACACCTCATGATGGTCCAGCGGGACATGTCTCACACAGTCAGCCTGCTGCTGTAAATACTCAAAACATGTTACTCGCTGAGTCCCTGTCTCGAAAAGACAAAAAAAAAAAAAAGTGTGAAGAAAAAGGAAAGAATAATATTCAGTGTGGTTACTCGCAGACACTATTCTTCCAACACATACAAATATGCTGTGGGAGGTGCGGGGGTGGGAGTGGCTGTGGGAGGAGTGAATGGCGGAATGAAGGTGATTAGGACTGATGAGATGCTATGAATGAAATATATAAAAATTCAGTGAAAAAAATTTAAGGAAAAAATATCTGCTCAAATACTTTACATGCCTTTAGCATTCAGCCCTGAAGAGACACACACTGGACACTTGAGCATGAAGATTGTGTTCAGTGGACATGCCCACACTTTCATACAAACACAGATGTTGCCCTAGATTGCAGAACGCTAGAGTTTTCAATCTTTTCTCAACTTTCCAGAATGACTATGACTTAAAAACAACAAACTTTAATGCAATACTTAAAAAAAAAAAAGCTCTCAAAAATAAACTTAACTTACCTTGACTCTGTTTGTTTGGAGTTGCTATGTAAAGAACCCCAAGAAGAAAATTAATGAGCTCAGGAACAAACCTCTGCGATAGGGACATGTACTCCAGGAACAGGCAGCACACAAAAAGGCCTTTCACCACATCTTGCAGGGATAGAACTGGGCACTAGAAAGGAACCCACAGGGAAGTTACTGCTCTAGAAGCATGTCCTAGATTACTACACTAGGTAGATTACTAGCAACCTCATAAAGCAGCTTACAGACTATGTAGTTCTCCAAGGGGCATTATAACTGCATGTACCAATCATGGAAAAGGAACAGTCTCAACATGAATCCAAAGGGAGAATGAACATAGCCCCCATCAGACTGGATAATCTATTCCACTATTTGAAATGCCCCCCTTTTTTTTGGGGGGGGTGTTCCATACTTCCACCTAACCTTGCAATAAATACTAATTGAGACCTCCATCCAGCCCCGCCCAGAACCACTTCTAATGGAAGGAGCTCTGAGAGGGGACAAGGCTGCTTTCTTATCTCAGAACTCCTGACCCCTCCACAGCTTCTCACAGGTCCTTTGCAAGGAATGGTTTTGTTTTGTTTTGTTTTTATTAATTTTTTATTTATTTCTGTATGTGTATGAATGTACTGTCTGTATGCAAGTTTGTGCACCCGTGTCGTGCAATGCCGCGGAGGTCAGAAGATGGTGTCGGATTCCCCTGGAACTGGAGTTCTCCTGGAATTGGAGTTTCAGACGGTTCTCGGCCGCCATGTGAGTGCTGGGGATCGAACCCAGGTCCTCTGCAAGAGCGGTCGGCGCTCTTAACCGCTAGGCCATCTCTCCAGCCCCACAAGGAATGGTTTTTATGCCTGATCTTAATGGTCAATAACTAGGGTCTTATTTTGTTGTTGTTGTTGTTGTTGTGAGACAGGGTCTGTATGTTAAGATGATACTGAGCTTGGAGACTCAAGTCAGCCTCCTGCCTAGTCAGTCAGCTGTAGTTCGTGTTTATTATGGTTCCGAGATGTGTGAAGCTGACCCTTTGGAGTAGGGGACCAACCTTCGTAAGCAGCTGGCTCATGCACACCAGGGCAGGGGTCACGACAGGGTGCCAGAAGTCAGAGGTTGGAAACAATAGCCCAGTAATTTTCAAATAAATGAGCTGGAAAGAAAGTGTTATACAGATTAAAAGGCCCCAAAACAAAACTGCTCCTGAAAGTCACAACAGTAGGCACTGCCAGAAGCCACCCATAGCTCCCAGAGTACAACAGCCCTAACCTCTTCCTGTACACAGCTGGACCGTCTACATTGTCCAGGATAAGGCTGCTGCATCCTGTGAGCTTAGCAGAGCCTGCAAACCCTCATTTCCAGTCTGAAGAACTGGAGCTTCAGGTTCCCAAGGCTGGAGAGAGTGCTCACTAACCTGATACTTGGTGCCATTCCTGCTTTGACTTGAAAGGAAGTAGCCAGGTCTCAGCACCCAGCACCCCCAGTTCTGCTCTGAGCCATATGTGCAAGCCAAGAGCAGCTGTCTTGCTATTCCCTCTTCACAAAGCACACCAGGAAAATCGCCCTGGCTCTAGCTCAGACCTGGCCCTTGAACCACAGTTTTACCAGTAGTTGGTGATACAGAGATGCTCCTAAAGATGCCACTGAGCTACTGTACAAACTCGAGCCACTGCACAGAGTTTATTTTGTCAAGGGTATTGGATTAGACAATTATTTTCCAACACAACAGAGCTCAATACTTTTTCTCAATTAGAAGCAACAGATGAAGCAGATGCAGTGAGGCTGGAAGCATCATTTGGGACTGTATCACCTGAAATGGGCTCAACTTCCTCAGTTGAGGAAGCAGAATGGCCAGTATCCTACCTGGAGATGGAACCCAGGCTGAGGTCCCGCTGGACTCCCCCCCCCCCGTAACTGATAGCTTCTATTTTTTTGAGACAGGGTCTCAGTATGTCAGGACCACGCAGGCACAGAACTCATAGATACCTGCCTGCCTTTGCCTCCAGAGTTCATAGATTAAAGGCACTACCACACCTGGGCATAACTGATAGTTTTAAAGTCACACCTCATGATGGTCCACTGGGGAACATTTCTCACACAGTCAGCCTGCTGCTGTAAATACTCAAAACATGTTACTCGCTGAGTGTGGTGGTGCACGCCTTTAATCCCAGCACTCAGGAGGCAGAGGCAGGTAGATCTCTGTGAGTTCAAGGCTAGCCTGGTCTACATACTACCAGGACAGCTGGGGCTACAGGGAGAACCTGTCTCAAATCCCCCCCCCCCCAAAATGTTACTCGTTTTTCTGTTTCACTTAGACCTTGGGGGACAGAGAGGGGACCTAAATTTAATTAAGATGTATTATATGAAATGCACGAATATTCAATAAAAATACTAAAAATTAGAAAAACTTTACCTAGAAACACCATCTAAACTGCTCTGGCAGGACACAGTTGAAGTTCTCACAAGGAAGTGAGACAAGCCCATTCAGCACCTCATGGCACTGCTGAGTTAGCACCTGAAAGTCACCTAAGCAGCAGCTGGCAGATGGCCCTTCCTTCCCCAGATGGCCAAGGTACTTAGGTACAGCTATTTGAGATGGAAAGCGGTCTCTATAACAGCCTTTCACAAGCAAAGGGGAAACCTTTGCCCAAAACAGCCAAAATGAGCAGCCCTCTTCCAGAAATGATGCCTCATGTGTTTGTTTTCATTACTAAAACACAGTGGCAAATGCAGTCAGAAAGCAGAGTCAACAGACAATTCATTAGCTGCACTAAGATCAGGGCTATCTCACAGAACTTCCACAAAAACCACGGAGAAAAAGCCAGTCTCTCAGAAAAATTTTTGCAAACTATGCACAAAAATTATTTCTGCTTAAAGAAGTGAAAGCTAGGGGCTGGAGAGATGGCTCAGTGATTAAGAGTGCCGACTGCTCTTCCAGAGGACCTGGGTTCCATTCCCAGCACCCACATGGCGGCTAAGAACTGTCTTTAAGCCAGGTATGGTGGCACGTGCTTTTAATCCTAGCACTTGGGAGCAGAGGCAGGCAGATAGATCTCTGTGAATTTATGGCCAGCCTGGTCTACAGAGTGGGTTCTAGGCCAGCTGGGGCAATAGGGAAACCCTGTCTGAGAAGAAGAAAAAAAAAAAAAAGTGAAAGCTTTTTTTTTCACAGTGCCAAACAGCACTTGTAAGCATGGCATCCTGTGAACAGAGATGGCCCAGTGTAAGATCTGTGGGAGGAAAGAAATGGGGAGCCAGTGCTGGAGCATGAATAGGAGAAGGGGTCTGTCACAACACTGCTCAGTTCTTCTTCCCTCATCAGTTCACCATGAGCAACATGGGCCACAGAGCACCAGACTGCTTGAGTCAGTATTACAAGCTCCAAAACCAGTGTTTATCGTATGGTGCTAGGGTTACCTCTCATTCCACGGGTGAAGCAGATGCAGTGACCCTGGAAGCAGGTGAAACCACAAACTAGCATGTCACCCCTGAAGGATGGCTCAGTACAAGGCTCTAGGAACTGAATGCCTGCCTGAGCATTACCCAGCCTACTATGACCAGCTGTGACAAGAGCAGGTCAGGTAGCCTTCACTGTGGCCTGACACTGAGGAATGTGCCTGCCTTGCTGTGCTGAGGAATCAGTCATGACTAAGGAGCTTTATGCTATGAAACTTCAGCCAAATTTCAAAGTGCTCTCTGCCAGTTACTATTAGGGATGAGACATGGAGGCCTAGGAAGGCCATGTCCTGAGGAGCCCGGGGCACATGTGTCTCCACATGGGAAGATGTCTCAACTGTGCTGTCTCAAGATCACACTGCAATCCATCCAAGTGTGTGTGTGGTTCTAGATGCTGCTGCTAGCATCATATGCTACAGATGCCTATGATGGCTCAGGATCACCTCAGGCAAGGCATACATGAAGCACTGAGGCTATCTGGTGAAGCTTACTTCAGCCTCCACCTTGGCTCTGCAGATCTTGGCACATGCACACATATAGATCTCCCTTTTTCCTGGCCAGGCAGGGACTCTGATACTACTGAAGCACTTTTGGATTCTCACCCATGCCTGGCAAGCTCCTTGTACCCCACGTCTCCTCATTTTGGCAGCAAGAGAACCACAGTACAAATTATAACAAGTTGTATATAATGACACCATGTCTTGGCACTAAAAGGTCTATGTGAGGTTTAGCATGTTAGCTTATCTGAGCCAGTATCATAATTAGCACCATCCCTTTTTTACATGAGCAAAGATGCTGAGAGGGGCTGAAGAACCCACACAAGACTATGGATCTCAAAGTATATGGCTTAATCCTAAGCAACCCACATATGTCCTGCTAGTAATTTCTCAGCAGAAAATGAGCTCATCAGGAGGCAGACACCAGGTGTTTGGGCCATAGTTCTGATTTCAGTGTCCCTAACAGGCCTTGGTTAAATAGGCAAGTCTTTAAGAAGGGTGCTGGGTTGAAGGTCCACAAGACCCACCTAAGCTGTTAACAGAGCCAGATAATATTTTAAGTAGAGTATTAAAGACCACTAAAACAACTCCAGGCTTTTTATTGCTAATTAATTTCAATACAAATACTAGACAATGAAAGAAAACACTTCTGAGCATGTCTTCAAAGGCACTGAAGACAGAGATATGGCAATAAGACTACCAGGAAACCATTAAAACCAAACCAGGCATTTAAATTTCTCTCTCTCTCTCTCTCTCTCTCTCTCTCTCTCTCTCTCTCTCGCTCTCGCTCTCGCTCTCGCTCTCGCTCTCGCTCTCTCCCCGGAAACCATTTAAAAAACCATTAAAACCAAACCAGGCATTTAAATTTCTCTCTCTCTCTCCCTCCCTCCCTTCCTTTTCTTTTGTCTCTGTCTCTTTCTTCCCTCCCTTTCCCTTTCGTCCCAGCTGACCTGGAACTTACTCTGTAGACCAGGCTGTCCTTGAACTCACAGAGATCCAGCCTCGTAAGTGCTGGGATTAAAGGTGTGTACCACCACACCTGGCAACCTTTCAACATTTGAAGGTACAAAGAAATTGGGACCAAGCAAAACTAGAACAAAGGCTGGGACTGCTAGGAAAGCAGTGGTTGTTAAACTGACAAGATATGGCCCAGGCCACATTACTTGGCAATAACGAATGGACACTCCTCGTGGAGCTCGCTGTAGCTCCCCTCAACTCACTGTGGAAGGTTGGGCAGGCAAACTTTTCACATTGCCACTGATACTATGATCTAACAATGTGCTGAGATTCACACCCCGGGGCACACAGCCTAGACAACCTGGCTAAGGCACCACCAACCTCTCAAAACCATAGGCAAGGCAGCTACTGCCAGCCCTTCTCTGGGATGTGGTGGCTGTGGGGTATGTTCTGATTAATTCTGCATTTGCTCACCACATCCAGCCCTGGATACACTGCCCGGCCTTTGGTCTCAATCATCTCATCCATCTCATGCATGGCATCCCGGAGGACAAATCTGATGGAGTCACTTGCAGACTCAGGAAACATCTGGCAAAGATTATATAACTGCCTGTTAAACAAAAACAAACAACTTGAGGTAATAACATCCAAAACTTCCAGAACACAACAGCTTAAGATTGTTCTGTTTGCTCAGTCAGCAGAATTCCAAGCCTCCAGATGATTCCACTTTTAATCCTGTTTTATGGTTGTTGGGTACTGAACCCCAGGTTTCATGTATGGCAGGCAGAGCTCTACCATTGAGCCATGTGCCCAGCCTTCTGGGTCTATTTTTCCTAATATCAATGTCTGATGGCTGATCTTCCTTGTGATCTGGGTAATATTTAAAAAAAAAAAAAACATTTGATAACCCATACTCATTTTCATCTTTTCCTAAAAATCTGACATAGTGTTATAGCATCAGTACTGTTCTGGACACATTCTAAGTGCATCCATGGCGTTTCACATCCGAACTCCCTTCCTCCTCTCAAGGGCTTGTGTGAGGCCATCTTTCTGCAAACAGTTGGTATAGTCAGGCTATGTACGCAGTGCAGAGAAGAGGCTCCAGATGGCAACCTCGAGGTAAGAGTCTCACTGATCTCACACCTAGCACAATCTCTTCCTGGAGATCTCTTTTCCTGCTGTTCTTCCAGCTGCCAGCACTGGAAGCCAGGAGCCATTATAAGGGTCATCAGTTACTATTGAAGTAAAGGCCAGAAGCTTCAGAGCCAGCCCTGGCAGGACAGATGGACAGGCTGCCCCAGCAGGCACTCTTAGAGCCAGTCTTGTAGGATTCCAGCCAGGCAGGGCAGGGGGCTGTGACGTGGCAAGGATCCTACCATGTATCCCAAAACTGCTTAACTAACCTAGAGCTTGATGGTGAAAGACACAATTACCTGTTAATGTGATAAACAAATTAAGGGCTCAATTACTTCATTTGGTTTTCTTGTTGTTCTTTTTGAGACAGGGTCTCCCTGTAGCTCTGGCTGTCCTGGAACTCACTCTGTAGACCAGGCTGGCCTTGAACTCACAGAGATCCGCATGCCTCTGCCTCCCGAGTGCTAGGATTAAAGACGTGCGCCACCATGCCCGGCACTTCATTTGGTTTTTTGGGTTTGTTTTTTTTTTTTTTTCCCTTTTCTTTTTGAGTCAGGGTCTCCCTTTAGTCCCAGCTGGCCTGGAGCTCACTATGTAGACCAGGCTGGCATTCAACTCACCAGAGATCTGCCTGCCTCTGCTTCCCGAGTGCTGGGATTAAAGGTGTATGCCACCAGGCCTGGCAGGGCTCAACTACTTTAAAATCAACTGATTGGTAATGTAAAATTAGTTCAACCTCTGGACCAGATGGAGTGTGTGTTGAGTGGAAAGCTACTGGGAGGTTATGGCAGTGTGTGTGTATTGAGGCCTGTGGATAGCTCTAGGGGCAATGTACCTACCCCAAGTTCACACCATCACCGATGTATGTCAGATAGAAGAAAAACTGTTAAATTTAGCCCCATATTCCTGTTAATAGAAGCATTTTTACTTACACAACCAACTTATCAATTGTCTTGAGGTCTGGAGAATCATTTGTAGCCAAATTCCCTATGTATTCCAAGAGGAAGCCAAATAATTTCTGCAGGAACATGGATTGGGAGAGAGTTCAGTGCCAAATACAAAAAAACAAACCACAACTTTACAACTTCCATAACACCCCAAGTCTAGTGGGACAAGGGAATATAATAGCAGTAGACACTACCATCCTTATAAAATGTGGAGAATTGCCAGGCATGGTGGCCCACGCCTTTAATCCTAGCACTCGGGAGGCAGAGGCAGGTGGATCTTTGTGAGTTCAAGGCCAGCCTGGTCTACAGAGTGAGTTCCAGGACAGCTGGGGCTACAGGGAGACCCTGTCTTGAAAAAGCAAAAAAAATAAAAATAAATAAATAACTAAATAGTGGAGGATTACATGAATGCTCGTCACATGTTTATTCCCAACGTACTTCTAGTTTTGCTTTGTTTCCCACTGCAAGACTTGGATGATTGCATTTCTGAATTCTTTCCACGACCAAAAGCTGTTCTTCCATTGATCTTCCAGACAATAAAGACCTCAGCTCCTCAGAGGACTCAGGTGCTAGAAAAAATACAAATATCCCTCATAGTTAACACTGAATATGAGAATAATTCACATTTCCATTGACAGAAAACACAGTGTAGGTACAATTTCTTCAACTTTAACAAAAAGATAATTTAGTCTACATTTTATATAAGTATGTGTTTCAGATGTATAGAATCTTGTCATCATGTGAACTGACCTATCCAGGAGTCATGCACCCAAGCACAGCCTCATGTGTGTTTAACTCAAAGAACTCTTGATGGCCACTAGTGTGAATCTTATGCCAAGACTTCAACCTATAAGGCCAAGGATGTCACCTCCTGTCCACACAGTGAAGACACCAGAAATGAGACCAGGCACTTAAAACGTGTTTCCAGAGGGAGACTAACACATACCCACTGTGTCCGAGTCATGGAAATTTTCTAGAAAACCCAACAATGCTGGAGAAATTTGGTTCTGCAGTAAAGCACTTGCCTAGCAGGTGCAAAGCACTGGGTTTGAATCCCAGCACTGAAAAGGAACAGAACAGAAAACTCACTGTTCGTTTACCTGCAAAGACATAGGGCAGCTCAGCCGGGGCAGCATTTTGAACTTTCTGCTCCTTACTTAGCAGCTCCTGGAGAGTAGTCTGCTGTTGCTCTTTCTTTGGCTTCTTGCTTTCCTCTTCACTTTCTACAACTGATTCTAGATCCGAGTGGCTGTCTGGGCTGTCACTCTCCTCTGGGTCCTCCCTGCTCCCATCATCATCCTCTTCCTCATCGTTCTTATCTCCATCTTCCTGGTCACTCTCCTGGCCACCAGCTTCACTGCTGTGGTCCTCTGGGACGTCTTCAATGTTCATCTTCCCATCCTAGAGAGAGACCATGAGACAACAATTGGAACACTCTTCAGCCATGCCAGGATACTAGCCCATATGGTAGTAATGCTTTATTACTTGTCTGTCCTCTGTCCCTGGGCCCCCTTGTCTACCCCTCTATGACACTGAAGCCATAGGAACTAATGCTCTACTATAGTCTGGATATGGTTTGTCCCCTAAGTGTTCATGTGTTGGCAGCTTGGTCCTCAGTGAAGTGCTGATAAGTGAGGCCTGGTGTAAGTTCCTTAGGTCAGTGAGGGCTGCCGCCAGGAGTGTGTGGTTTTCTTGGCCTCTAAGACTTGTTTCTGGGAAAGCCTTTATAAAAAGAGTAAGCCTGGGGCTACAGAAATGCTCAGCAGTTAAAAGCACTGGCTGTCTGTATAGAGGACCTGGGTTTGGTTGCCAGCACCCATATTATGGCTAACAACTGTCTGTAACTTCGCTTCCAGAGGATTCTGACACCCTCTTCTGGCCTCCTCCAGTACTTAAAATACATATAAAACCCAATCATTTGCATTAAAAGAAAATAAAATTAAAAATAAATAAAATAAAAGGAGCATGCCTGGGCCTTCTGACTTTCCTGGACTTCCCACCTGGTCACATGCTGTCTGCATGTGCTCCCACCACTAAGGCCCTTACTAGGCCTGAGCAGAAGGTGGCACCAAGCCCTTAAACTTACAGAACAGTGAGCAACATAAACTGATAAAGTTATTAAGCCTCAAGAAATTCATTACAGTAGCAGAAAAATTGGAATAATATTTTGCCCTCAGGATTCTGGGCAAAGTTTAGGTTTTGCCACAGAGCTGCATGGTATCAAGAAGTGGAAAGATCCAGTGGCTAAGCTCTGAAGTGTCCTACTTCTGTCTGAGGGCTGGCAACAGTGAGGACAATAGTGGCTTTCTGGCTCTGGGGGTTGTACCTGAATTGTTTGTTTGTTTGTTTTGGTCAAGCCCAAGTTCTATTTTTATGCATTGGACTCTTCTCAAAACATTAGGCCTGCCAGTTTTCCTGCCCTGGCCCTAATATACTTTAGAGATTGAAAATTTATAAATTTTATGAACTAAAGACTACACCAGGGCTGGGGTTCTAACTTAGTGTTAATATGCAAGCCTAACATATAAAACGCCCTGGGATTCAAACCCTAGCACCGCACAACAAATAAACTGCACCCAGTCCTAAATACTTAATACTGTATTTAAAAAACAAACAAGCTGGGCATGGTGGTGCACTTTAATCCTAGCACTTGGGAGGCAGAGGCAGGCAGGATTTTTATGAGGTCAAGACCAGCCTGGTCTACAGAATGAGTTCCAGGACAGCTGGGGCTATAGGGAGACCCTATCTCGAAAAAAGACCAAATAAACAAACAAATAACAAACAAACAAAAAAAACCAAAAAAGCAGAATTTGAGATCCCTCAAATCCCAGCATTTAGAAAGCAAGACTAGGGGCTGGAAAGATAGCCTAGAGCTTAAGAGCACCGACTGCTCTTGCAGAGGACCCAGGTTCGATCCCCAGCACACACATGGCGGCTAAGAACCGTCTGTAACTCCAATTCCAGGAGAACTCCAGTTCCCAGGGGAATCCGAGACCCTCTTCTGACCTCTGCGGCATTGCATGACATGGGTGCACAGACCTACATGCAGACAGTACATTCATACACATACAAAAATAAATAAAAAATAAAAAAATAAAAAAAAATTTTAAAAAAGANATCAATGTACTGTCTGCATGCAGGTCTGTGCACCCGTGTCGTGCAATGCCGCGGAGGTCAGAAGAGGGTCTCGGATTCCCCTGGAGCTGGAGTTCTCCTGGAATTGGAGTTTTAGACGGCTCTCGGCCGCCATGTGGGCGCTGGGGATCGAACCCGGGTCCTCTGTAAGAGCGGTCGGCGCTCTTAACCGCTAGGCCATCTCTCCAGCCCCAGAACCTTGTTTTTAAAAACAAAAAACGACGGCCGGGCATGGTGGTGCACGCCTTTAATCCTAGCACTTGGGAGGTAAAGTCAGGTGGATCTTTGTGAGTTCAAGGCCAGCCTGGTCTACAGAATGAGTTCCAGGACAGCTGGGGGTATAGGGAGACCCTGTCTCGAAAAGACCCCCCCCAAAAAAACAAAACAAAAACCGAACAAAAAACAAAGGAATATTACTACCACCAATAACGCTATAATGCTGAACTCTGAGTTAGCTCTCTCAAGAGTACAGCAGTCATATAATCAGTTAAATGCATGAGTAAAAAGTGGCTGGCAACTGAGTAAACAGCAATAGAAATCTAATCTATGTAGCTTTTTCTGTGTTTCTTCTCCAGAGGGAAGGACAGTACTGTTGTTACCATCTTCTCTATAAAGTCTGATATTAGACATGTCATAAATATACAAATGACAGCACTCAGGAGGCAGAGGCAGGCAGATCTCTGTGACTTCAAGGCCAGCCTGGTCTACATAATGAGTTCCAGGACAGCTGGGGCTACAAGGAGACCCTGTTTCAAAAAGAAATGAATAAACAAACAAATAAATGAATAAACAAACAAATGAAAACTTGAAATGACTTAAAAAGATTAAAAATTTCCAGCTTGTGGGGCTAGAGAGATGGCTCAGTGGTTAAGAGCACCGACCCATCTTACAGAGGATACAGTTTGATTGCAAACACCCACATAGTGGCTAACAACTGTCTGTAACTTCAGTTCCAAGGGATTTGATGCCCTCTTCTGACCTCTGTGGGCACTGCACTACATGGGTGTACTTACATGCAGGGATGACACTTGTACACTTAGAATAAAAATAATGAAGTAGTTAAAAAATTTCCAGCTGTAATGAATACAATTAAAGGGAGGGAAGCCAAACATCTTACTTTGTAAGAAAGCACACGCCTATCATCTTTATCCAAAGTAAAGCCATCATTTAAATCATCTGCTGACATATGTTTTGGCTTCTTATTTTCATCTTCGTCTTTTCCAAGCATTCTTCGAAGTCTTTCAGCCTGATCAGCAAGGAAAGAGAAGTCACTCTACTCATCAAACATGCAAGAAGGAGGCATGCTTCCCCTCCTGCTGTGATACTGGGACCTGCAGCCTGCTTTCTGTCTGTAGTCTCTAGTCACATACACTTGGAGTACTACCTGGAAGACTTCTGTATTCAATAAACTCATCAACCTTGGTGGCAGAAAAGCTGTGCAGCCACAAAGGAGAGAAAACCTATTCCCAGGTCTTTCTGAAAGCCCCAATGATGCTTCTCATCTGCTGCACCAAGAACAGAGGGAAAGGAACAACATCAAGGTGGTAACTCAACAGATCTATTTGCAACACTCAAGGTAGGGCCTGTGACATGGATATATTAAAATAGCCAACTGTAGAGGAGTGTTTCATTTTTAAAATACAATGAATGACACTTCAAAAAACTGAATGATAGGAAACAATTTAGAAGCAATGCATTTAACTGTCAGCATTTGTTGAGGGGGGGAGGAGTTACAGAGTATCCTTATGTATTGTTCCCATTTTACTTCATATTGTTACTCTTGTAGACAAAAGACATCTATGACTACACATGTATATTTCAAACTTAATACACCTTTCAAGATTAAGGAGAAAAGCTATAACAGAAAGGCAGCAAATCAGCCTCACCCTATGGAACTGCACATCTCAGGTGCCAACAGGGTAGCCCATTCAGTTGCCAGTCAACATACCTCCAATCTCCTGAGCCGTTCTTGCTCTTCCTTTGCTATTTCCTCTTGGGTTTTCATCCTGTTAGAGGGCTGTGCTTTCATTTCAAAGCCAAGCTCACGAACCACCATGTCATATGCATCTGGCTAATGTAGAAAAGATATTGTACTATATATATATATATATATATTTTTTTTTTTTTTGACTATATAATATATATATATAAAAAAAAAAGGCCAGGGCATGGTAGAGCACACCCTAGTCCCAGCACTTGGGAGGCAGAGGCAGGCCAGCTCTCTGTGAATTCAAGCCCAGCCCTGGCTACATAGTAGTTCCCAGTCAGCTGGGAAAGAGACCTGTCTCAGACAAAAATAGCCGAGTGTGGTGGCTCAGCTTTAATCCCAGCAGTGGGAGGCAGAGGCAGTGGATTTGTCTGTGAGTTCAAGGCCAACCTGGTCTACATAGTGAGCCCAGGACCAGCTGGCACTAAAGGAGACCCTGCCTGTAAAGGACTACCCCCCCAAAAAAAAAAAAAAAATATATATATAATATATATAGTACAATACTTTTCTACATTAGCCAGATGCATATGACATGGTGGTTCGTGAGCTTGGCTTTGAAATGAAAGCACAGCCCTCTAACAGGATGAAAACCCAAGAGGAATTAGCAAAGGAAGAGCAAGNGGTGGCGCCGGAGGAGGCTGTGGCGGCTCGCGGCACACTACAGATCCCATAAGGCTCCTCGGAAGCCGGGGGTAGGTATGTGCCCTGCTGGGAGTTGTAGTCTTTCAGTCAATAAACGGACCTGACCGCTTGGCTCCGAGTCTTCACAGTCTATTCGGGAAGTCTGGCGATTGGCGCAGTTATCGCGAGACGAGGCCGGGAAGTGGGTCCTCCTCCGGAGCACGCGTTTTCGAAGGTGATCCAGCCGGATAGCTCTCAGGTTGTAGTTCTCGGTCTCTGAGGGGCACAGTGTGTCCTGGGGTGTACGCCATGGGGAAGCCCAAGCCGTCTAGGGCGCGGAGGCGGGATCCCAGAACGGAGGCCGCGCTGGGCGGAGGCCGGGCGAAGACCAACCCGAACCCCTTCGAGGTGAAAGTCAACAGGCAGAAGTTCCAGATACTCGGGAGGAAGACACGTCACGACGTGGGGCTGCCCGGCGTGTCCCGCGCCCGGGCCATCAGGAAGGTGAGGGGCGCTGCCTGGCTGTGGCTCCTCCAGAGGCCAACCGCAGGTTTTCTTGTAAAATGGAGACCATGCCAGTCACATCAATCCTGGTTGATTTTATATCCGTGCCTCTGCTTCTGTGGGCTGGCACTACAGAAACGCTTGTTTCTCCCTGCATCTTGAGTGTGTGCGTTCTTGGTCCTGGCATCGTGTTCCTGCGTTGTTGGTGACTCCTCCGACTGCCTCAGAATCAATTCCGAGCTGCCAGGACTGCCTGTACACCTTCTCTTTAGGCTCTGACTCGTTGTGTGATCCAGGACTAAAATCATGTGAAAAAAAAAAAAAGAGATCATGTTAGATGCTTCCCCGGCTCTTGTGAAGAAGCGTCCCTTTTACCTTGTCCCTTGGGAGGTAACTGAAACGGTACCTTTTGTGAGGTCTAGTGTCCTAACTGTGCTTATGACTCCATCCCAGAGTATTCAGTACCTTCCTTTCCAATTCAGTTCAACAAGTGGCATTCCATATGCAGCTGCGGGTGTTCTTTAGGCTTTTAAAAAGCAGGTATGTAGCCGGTCGTGCGTTGGGCAGCGACGCCTTTAATCCTAGCGGCTTGGAGGCAGAGGCCGGCTGGAGTTTGTGAGTTTCAAGGCCAGCCTGCGTTTCTACAGAGTGAGTTCCAGGCATAGCTGGGCTACAGGGAGACCCTGTCTGCGAAACAGACCCAAAAAAAAAAAAAAAAAAAAGCCAGTATTATTGATAAAATAGAGCATCGATAATATTACTAGGGGGATAAGTAGTTAAGACTTGGCCCCTGCCTTCGGCAGCTCCTTACCTGTATTTTGTTACAAAGCATGCAGTTCATATGGGATCTTTGGCCTTTTCCATGAAATACCCTTACTGGAAGGAGCTGACACTGTCGTGTATGTATAGTACCATGTATGCATAAGTAACACAAATGACTGTTGTGAGACTCCACCACTATACTCTACAGGCCAAAGATGACATAATGGGCATTGGGGAACCAGGATAGTGTGGCCGCTAGAAAAGAATCTTCCTTTTCCAATTAAGCCCTGATCTCATTTCTGAACTACAGTAATGAAACACACCCTGCCTCTTGTAGTGGTTGTGAGAATTAAATGAAGTAGCACATTCGGTGCATAGTAAGCAGTCCTTACACAACTGTCCTTACTTGGCTTGTCATCCTTAAGCTCCATCATAATAGAACTTAACTTGTTGTACATGTTTTGTCAGAAATAATAATTGAAGTCTTGCTTTAACTCCCAAGGGCACTAAAGCACCAGGGCAAGTATCACTTTTCAGGTTACACAACCCAAAGTAGGGCAGTTTGCTCAGACTCCAGTCTCTCGTGGCAAGAAAGTTTTACACATCCTCTGAATTTTATATGCATGGCCCACAGCAGTAAAATCAATATTTGGAGAAAAGAAACAGCAACCTGGTACTTTCAGAGGTCACAGTCAGGAAAAAGTATTAATATAGACTACCAGAAAAATTGTTCATAGACTCATATTTGAGCTCAAGGGTAAGCGGGCTGGACTGTTCATAGAGGCAAGAAGAAGGCACATTGAATCAGAAAAGTCAAGACTGAGGCATGGGGTTAAAGAGCTCAGTGATGTCTAGGGGGACAGTAGATCTCCCAGGTGAGTCAAAGCTTGATATATGCACACAGGGTCCCTGCTGTGGGACTCTTTGTCTAGTTTCCAAAGTAATTTATTATTTTTTTAAATATATTTTCAATTTTTATTTATTTATTCTTGTAGTGTATGAATGTACTGTCCTGCATGTAGGTTTGTGCAATCTGCGTGGTCGAGAGCATGACGCGGAGGTCAGAAGAGGGTGTCGACTGGGCGTGGTGGCGTCACGCCTTTAATGCCAAGCACTTGGGAGGCAGAGGCAGTGGATCTTTGTAGTTTCAAGGCCAGCCTGTCTACGAGTGAGTTCCAGGACCCAGCGGGACTACAAGGAGAACCCTGTCTCGAAAAGACCAAAAAAAAAAAAACAGAAGAGGGTGTCGATTCCCACTGGAACTGGAGTTCTCCTGGATTGAAGTTACAGACAGTTCTCAGCCACATGTGGTTGCTGGGGATTGAACCTGGTCTCTGCAAGAGCATGTCAGGCACTCTTTAATGCTGAGCTATCTCGCCAGCCCCTCCAAATAATTTATAAAGTAACAGTAATTAGTATAGTTACTGAGCCCTTATAGTGGGTTGGGGGCATGATATTACAGAAACTGTGGGTTTGTGTCCGGGCGTTCGGTGGCGCACGCCTTTAATCCCATCACTTGGGAGGCAGAGTCAGTGCAGAATCTTGTGAGTTTCAGGCCAGCCTTGGTCTACAGAGCGAGCTCCAGGCCCAGCTGGACAAAGAGAGACCCTGTCTCAAAAAATACTAAAAAAAAAAAAAAAAGAAATTGGGTTTAATCCTCATATTAGAGGCAACTGCTGTTAGCTCCATTTTATGCCTGAAAGACTGAGGCAGAGAGCACTCACTATAACTTCCAGCTGGCCTAGAGCTCACTATGTAAACCAGACTGGCCCTGAACTCACAGAAATCTGGCCTGCTCTGCCTCCCAAGTGTTGGGATTAAAGGGTGCACCACCACACCACTTAAAGGACATTCTTAGCCACCATGTGGGTGCTGGGATTGAACCCGGTCCTCTGCAAGAGCATCGGGCTCTTAACCATCTGAGCCGCTCTCCAGCATTTTCTCAACAAACATCTTAAATTGAAATCAGAAACCCATCAAGCTGGGCTGAGAGATGGTTTTCAGCAGTTAAGAGTGCACCAACTGCTCTTGGCAGAGGACCCGGGTTCAATCAAGCACTCACATGGTGGACTAAGAACTGCACTTTAAGCTAGGCATGGTGGGTGCATGCCATTCAATCAAGGCTCAGGAGGCTAAAAGAGGAAAGGAAGAGGGGGAGTAACCATCTGTGCGTTCAAGACAGCCTACTGCTCGCAGAGTGATTTCAGGCCAGCTTGGGGGCTATAGGAGACCGTCTCACAAAAAAACGGAATCTGCTCCAACTTGAGGGCTAGCGTGGTTATTGAAACTTTTACCCTTTCAGCAATGGCAAGTAGACTCCAGAGAGGAAAATAATTATCCCTTTACCACTAAGAGTGAGTTGATTTTCTCATCTCAAAATTCTGTCCCTATTAGGAGAAACTCAGGTTGTATATTAACTTCAATATTATACTGTGTGGCTATGAACTTCACACCCTGTTCTGACTGCCCCTTCAGTGGACGTTAAGGAATTTATTATGAGACTCTGTATGATCTGTTTTTCAGCGTACCCAGACTTTACTAAAGGAGTACAAAGAAAGGAATAAGTCCAACGTATTTGCAGATAAACGCTTTGGGGAATACAATAGCAACATAAGTCCAGAGGAAAAGATGATGAAGAGGTTTGCTCTGGAGCAGCAGGTATGGAGAAGATGGAGGGATGTCTGAGAGACTGGTTAACAAATAGATAAATATCTTGACCAGAGCAAATAGTAAGCTGGGACATATTCTGGAGTTACTAAGGTACTACCTTTAGCTTTGTGAGTGGAGAGTGAGTAGAGAAACATTGCTGATAGGGAGGACCGGGATTTAGCAGTGGGCTTACCTTGCCCATTGGTCTATTTTTGAATTCTCTCTATAGCCAAGCCTAGGTGGTATGTACACTTTAATCCCAGCACTTATGAGGTGGGGAATGGAGGAACTCTGAGGAGTTTTAGGCCATCTTGGTTTTACTAGTGAGTTCAGGTCTAGCCCAGAGCTGTGTAGTGAGACCCTGTCGCAAAACAAAACAAAAAATTTCTCAGTTCTTTCTAGGAAGTGCATGTCGAATTAGAGTAATGATTCTCCCTCTCCCTTGTCAAGCGACATCATGAGAAAAAGAACATCTACAACCTAAATGAAGATGAAGAATTAACTCATTATGGCCAGTCTTTGGCTGACATTGAAAAGCATAATGACATTGTGGATAGTGACAGCGATGCTGAAGAACGGGGAACACTGTCTGGTAAGCGGAAATGCCAGCACATAAACCTGATAGCTTGGAGCCATGTTTGGACTGTCTCCTGCTTCTTGGAAACTCAGAAAATAATGTTGCAAGAACGTTGTACCTCTTGATTAAATTCCACATGTGCAGCTTTTTTTAAAAATTTCAGAACCTTATGTGTATGGAACCTTAGGTGTATGGAATGATATTTTTGTAGCCAGTGAAAGCACTTTAAACTCATCTTCTCATCTAAAATAGCTGTGTGGTTTTTTTTTTTTTTTTTTTTTTATTTCTGTGTGTGTATGAATGGTACTGCTTGCATGCAGGTTTGTGCACCCATGTCGTTTGCACAGCCACGGAGGTCAGAAGAGGGTCCTCGGATTCCCACTTGGAACTGGGAGTTCTCCTGGAATTGGAGTTTTGGATGGTTCGCGCCGCCATGTGGGTGCTGGGGATCCCCGAACCCCAGGTCCTCGTGAAGAGCAGTCGGCGCTCTTTAACTGCTCAGGCCATCTCTCCAGGCCCCCACAATAGCTCATTTTATCTATGAGACAGAGAGATAGACTGAGAGGTCTGGATGAAGCCCTCACTGACTGGAGGAGAGCTCTCTGGCCTGCTCACCTTCTCTGCCTTCGTAGGCTCTGCCCTAATCACTGTCGCTAATTATGGCAAATTTTGTAGTTTGTGCAGGAATTGATAGTAAGGCCCTGTGCTAATAAATACGGGTAATGGCCCTGAACCAACTTAAAGCTAGCCATCATTTTTTGTGTTTGTTTTTAAGACAGGGTTTTCTCTATAGCCCTGGCTTCCTCAGAGCTTGCTATGTAGCTGAGGGTGGCCTTGAACTCCGAGAGTTGCCTGTCTCTGCCTTCCAAGTGGGCTGGGAATTAAAGGTATGCGCCACCACAACCGGCTCACCAACCTAATACTAATCATAGCTGGATCCAAATATACTTAAACTTCAAGAAAATGCCGGTATGATATATTCATGCCTTCACTCATTGTCAGTTATATGTCAGGTACCATTTTTAGTTTACGGTGAATTTATTTTTTTTTTTAAACAGGCTATGCTAGAACTCATAATGTGGTCCGGCTGGCCTAGAACATTCAGAAATCTAACAGCCTTTGCCTCCCAGAGGGTTAGGATTAAGGTGCAGTGCCACATGCCCAGCAAACTTACCAATTACGGCTCATGTTAGGCTACAGAATCAGACAGTAAACAATTACATCACCCAAATTGTGGTGTTTATTAAAGGTGAAAGTGTTGTGCAGTGAGAGATATGTCCCAGGAAAGAGCTGAGCCACACCTAGCCTCACTGAGAAGGTGATATTTGTACAAAGACTATCACCTTAGAGCAAGGAGGGTCCCCATGGGTAGGACAGTGAATTCAGAGGGTGTGAAGTAGGAGCTGCTAGGACCTTGGTGACTCAGAGCATGCAAGGAGATGGTAATTGTCAGACAGCAGTGAGCCATTGGGGTATCTTTGTCATGTGATGGATAACTTGACTGAATTTACTAGTGATTTGGATGAGTTTGGGATAAAGAGTAATCAAGGGTGAATCATTCACATCTGAGCTCCGTTCTCAATCTGAGAACGTGTAGTTTCCTGAGAACTTTTGCCATTCTACTTCTGATGATTTCTGCAATGCTTATCTTTTGTCACTGTGAATAGGGCACACTGGAAATGACCACTGTGGTTGATGGTTCCTACTTTTGCCATGGCTCAAGGCCTTTCCACCCTAAGCCCTGCACAGGAGGGGGGGGAGGGGGAGGGGAAGGTGCCTGCTCTGCTGTAAATTCTGAACTCTTTTTCCTTCCAAGACTCTGGTTCCATTCTACTTTGTCTTTTCCTAGGAATAAGCAAACAAAATTAGCTGTGTATTGTTTCCTTTGATGACAGCTAGTTGGTGATCACAGGGGTCTGAGTGTCTTTAGATTTAAGTGTCGGTGTGCCTTGTGCCAGCTCTGAGAATTTCTGCTTAGGTATAGAATTCTCAAGCATGTTCTTAGAAAGGGCTGATTGAGATGGCTCAGTGTTAAAGGCACCTGCCACCCAACAGTGCAAGGCCAAGGACCTGCATTTGATTCTTCAGAACCCATGTAAAGATGGAAGGAGAAAACGGCACCACAAAGTTGTTCTCTGATCATACACACAGAGAAAAATCTTAAAAATTTTTTCAAAGTCCTGGGCTGGGTATGGTAGTGCACTCCTTTAATCCCAGAATTGGAGACAGGCAGCGCCGTCTCTGTGAGATTGAGCCCAATCTGTTTCCCAGCAACTTCCAGGCCAGCTAGGGCTCACGGGAGACCCCGTCTCAAAAAATAACAAAGAAAAGAGAAAAGTGCCCTTGGAGACATATTGCCAGAGTTACATGATAGTGGTTCCAAAGCAGCCTGATGGTATCTTCTGCTCTTTGTCTCCAGCTGAGCTGACTGCTACTCACTTTGGTGGAGGGGTCCACAAGAGTACCCCTCAGCAGGAAGGCACAGATGGAGATAAGCCAAAATCACGGAAAGAACTCATTGAGGAGCTCATTGCAAAGTCAAAACAAGAGAAGGTGAGTTGGTTGATATTCTTTGTGTAGAAAGCTACGGCATAAAATACCCTTACCAGAATATGCTGGGACTCTCTTCCCCTCTACATTTTTGGCCACATTTAATATTTCACCTGAATTTAATACAGGGGAATTTGTTTTGAAAAGGAATAATCTAAGCCTCTTCAAGCATTTCTGATAGTTTTTATTGGCTTCAGTATTTGCATAATGTCAAGTGCTTGTTAAACGTACAATGAACTGGTCAGAGCATGTAGAATATAGTTAGTAGCAGAAAATTATTTCTGTCTGATTTTGTAGCTTAGCATTTGTGTACCTGGTTCTGGTCCTATGTTTCATGTTGATGCATTTCATATTGACTGAGTGGTCACTGCGGATTCTTGGCCTGTACACTAGGCTGGTCTGGGAAGATCTAGCAGTAATGGTGTCTGGTATTTCTCCTCAGAGGGAGAGACAGGCTCAACGAGTAAGATGCCCTTGAGCTCACAGAGAAGCTGGACCAAGACTGGAAAGAAATCCAGACCCTCCTGTCACACAAGACTCCCACGTCAGGAAAGAAGGAGAAGGAAAAAACCCAAGGTGGGAAACACCCTGAACTTAGTGTTGACCTCAAGTTTCACTATCCTGGCCTTCTTCCTTTTAGGGCAGGGTTGTTTGTTTTTTTTTTCTTAATTTGTGTGTGTGTGTGTGGTGTGTGTGTGTGTGTGTGTGTGTATGTAGACATACAGGTGTGCAGGTGGAACGGAAGTCAGAGCACAAGGGCCTTGGTTCTCTTTTGCATTGTGCATTCCAGGAATCAGTGTTCTTGTCAGGCATGTGCCATACACATGCAAGCATGTTTTACCCACTGAGCTGGTCCTAGAGCAGGTTTTTTGTTGAACCATTTATATTGATTCATCTGATATTTTTTTTTTTTTTTTTTTGTCTTTTCGAGACAGGGTCTCCTGTAGTCCAGCTGTCTGGAATCACTCCCTGTAGAACCAGGTGGCCTTGAACTCACAAAGATCCGCCTGCCTCTGCCTCCAAGCTGCTAGGATTAAAGGCATGCACCACCATACCTGCTGCATCTGATGTTTTTATATTGGGGTGGAAGTGGCCAAAAGTTATTTCTTTCTCTACTTTAACTGAATTAAAGACTGTTTTTCAGGTGAGAAGGACTTTGAGATAGAAACAAGGGGCTAGCATTTGAACTTCCTTTTATACATTTGGGTACTCATACATTTAATACACATTTGGGTACTCATACGTGATCACTTAATACACATTTGGGTACTCATACATGATCACTTAATATGCATTAATTTTTTTCCTCAAAGTGTTGTTTCTTGCTGCATTTTTTTTTTTTTTTTTTTTTATTTCGGTTGTGTATGAATGTACTGTCTGCATGCAGGTCTGTGCACCCGTGTCATGCAATGCCGCGGAGGTCAGAGAGGGTGTCGGATTCCCCTGGAACTGGAGTTCTCCTGGAATTGGAGTTTCAGACGGCTCTCGGCCGCCATGTGGGGTGCTGGGGATCGAACCCGGGTCCTCTGTAAGAGCGGCCGCTCTTAACCGCTAGGCCATCGCTCCAGCCCTGCATTTTTTTTTAATTCTCAGCAGATGGTTCATTCATTTTAGAACCCTGCATTTTAGGAAGGATCTAGCTAGGATTACTCTAGATTACATTGTAATGTGGACATCTGTTTATCTTTGTGAGTTACCCATAATTCTGCATGTTTGGGGCTTAATGTCCAGGTAAATAAGGTTTATTTTTTGTTCAAACAGATATATTTATGGGTATTATTTATTTTTTGGTTCCTTTTTGAGACAGGGTCTCCCTTTAGTCCCAGCTGGCCCAGAATTACTATGTGACCAGGTGCGGGAACTTTACAGAGATTCTGCCTGCCGCTGCCTCCTGAGTGCTGGATTAAAGGCATTGCCACCACCCCGCCTTTATTTATTTTTTTAGGTAGGCTTTCATGTATCATAGACTGGCATGGAACTCAGTGTATCACTGAGGACAACCTTGAACTCCTGTTCTCCTGCTGCCACCTCCCATGTTCTACAATAATAAGCAAGTCCCATTATACCCAGCAGCCCAGCATTTATAGAATATTTAGGAACAAAAAAAAATTTATGCAGCCTATTTCTCAATACTTAGGACAAATTAGAACAACTTTATATATACATTTTTGTGTGTGTCATATATGTGTGTATGCATGCAACAGGAGTGGGAACAAACATATATATGGGTGCCTTCAGAGCCAAAAAGGCATGCAGATCCTTCACACTTGAAGTTACAAGCAGTTATGAGTTGCAGGACATAGGTGCTGGGAACAAAACTCCAGTTCTCAAGAAGCGCAACAGGTATTCATAGCAGCTGAGCCATCCCTCTCACTGTCGAACAGCTTTCTGTCTCAAAGAAAAGACTTAAACGTGGGTAGCTTCTTCCATAATGGTATATAGTCATTAATAGAATATATAAGGAAGTGAGGTTCACGGTTGTTTTCTTTTTGTAAAAAATATTGGAGAGGCTTCCAGGAGCTCAGGGAGTTCAATAGTTCTCTCCTCTGCACTGAGGACTCTGCTGATCCATCAGGATGCATCAGCTCTGCGTTCCCAGACCACTGTGGAAGAGGCCACAGCCCGGAGGAAAATGGAGGGAGCAGCAGGTCAGGATGGACTCGGCAAATGCCCAGCACTGAATGAAGAGAACAGAAACCAAGAAAGAGAACATCTCCAGGCACTGGTTCTATATCATGGAGTGACTGGGAAGTCACGGTACTTTTCCAGGAATGGGAAGCAGTTGAACTTGAAGTTGGTCACTCATGGAACACTGAATGGAAAGCTAAAGTTATTTCCAATCATATCCAACAGAAGGGTGTGAATAGGAATTGGATGTCTTGACCTTCTGTAGACTGTGGAAGATGTGCACTGGATCTTATGTAATGAGAGGCCAAAGAGCAAACCCTTATTTTCTCCACACACAGAGGCCCCGTGCAGGATCCTGGGCTACCTACGTAGGATCAGCTACTTTCCAGGTCCTCTCCATCATGGATCTGTTGTTCTATTTCCAGTGTATCCTCAGAATCTACCATTTCCTGGCTACTTCCCAACTCCTGTATCCACCATGGTGCAGGGTCCTCCAGCATCCAGTGGAAGCCTTGGTCTGTGAGTCCTTGACTGGCATTTCCACAAGTGTCCCAAGCACCCAGCAACCTTGCTCAACCACTCGAAGACCATCCAGATCCTCAGTGAAGACATGTAGAAGCTTGTTTTACCTCTGAGGAAGAGAAGTGTGCAAATTTGTAACTGGTGTCTTGTTATTTCATTTAATATGAAAATTAAGTATGGAATTAAAATAAAATAAAATATATATATATATATTACTATATATTCTATATATATAATATAAGAAAAACAAGGCCAGGCATGGTAGAGCACACCTAGCTCCCAGCACTTGGGAGGCAGAGGCAGGCACTCTCTTGTGAATTCAAGCCCAGCCTGGTCTACATAGTAGTTCCCAGTCAGCTGGGATACAGAGACCTGTCTCAAGACAAAAATAAGCCGAGTGTGGTGGCTCAGCCTTTAATCCCAGGAGGTGGGAGCAGAGGCAGGTGGTTCTGTGAGTTCAAGGCCAACCTGGTCTACATAGTGAGCTCCAGGACAGCTGGCACGAGAGCCCTACAAGGAAACCCGCCAAAAAAAAAAAAAACCCCCCCAAAATATATATATATATATATTTATTTATTTTAATTCCATACTTAATTTTCATATTAAATGAAATAACAAGACACCAGTTACAAATTTGCACACTTCTCTTCCTCAGAGGTAAAACAAGCTTCTACATGTCTTCACTGAGGATCTGGATGGTCTTCGGTGGTTGAGCAAGGTTGCTGGGTGCTTGGGACACTTGTGGAAATGCCAGTCAAGGACTCACAGACCAAGGCTTCCACTGGAATGCTGGAGGACCCTGCACCATGGTGGATACAGGAGTTGGGAAGTAGCCAGGAAATGGTAGATTCTGAGGATACACTGGAAATAGAACAACAGATCCATGATGGAGAGGACCTGGAAAGTAGCTGATCCTACGTAGGTAGCCCAGGATCCTGCACGGGGCCTCTGTGTGTGGAGAAAATAAGGGTTTGCTCTTTGGCCTCTCATTACATAAGATCCAGTGCACATCTTCCACAGTCTACAGAAGGTCAAGACATCCAATTCCTATTCACACCCTTCTGTTGGATATGATTGGAAATAACTTTAGCTTTCCATTCAGTGTTCCATGAGTGACCAACTTCAAGTTCAACTGCTTCCCATTCCTGGAAAAGTACCGTGACTTCCCAGTCACTCCATGATATAGAAACAGTGCCTGGGAGATGTTCTCTTTCTTGGTTTCTGTTCTCTTCATTCAGTGCTGGGCATTTGCCGAGTCCATCCTGACCTGCTGCTCCCTCCATTTTCTCTCCTGGGCTGCGTCCTCTTCCACAGTGGTCTGGGAACCAGAGCTGATGCCATCCTGATGGATCAGCAGAGTCCTCAGTGCAGAGGAGAGAACTATGTGAACTCCCTGAGCTCCTGGAAGCCTCTTCCAATATTTTTTACAAAAAGAAAACAACCGTGAACCTCACTTCCTTATATATTCTATTAATGACTATATACCATTATGGAAGAAGCTACCCACGTTTAAGTCTTTTGAGACAGAAAGCTGTTCGACAGTGAGAGGGATGGCTCAGCTGCTATGAATACCTGTTGCGCTTCTTGAGAACTGGAGTTTTGTTCCCAGCACCTATGTCCTGCAACTCATAACTGCTTGTAACTTCAAGTGTGAAGGATCTGATGCCTTTTTGGCTCTGAAGGCACCCATATATATGTTTGTTCCCACTTTCTCTGTTGCATGCATACACACATATATGACACACACAAAAATGTATATATAAAGTTGTTCTAATTTGTCCTAAGTATTGAGAAATAGGCTGCATAAATTTTTTTTTGTTCCTAAATATTCTATAAATGCTGGGCTGCTGGGTATAATGGGACTTGCTTATTATTGTAGAACATGGGAGGTGGCAGCAGGAGGAACAGGAGTTCAAGGTTGTCCTCAGTGATACACTGAGTTCCATGCCAGTCTATGATACATGAAAGCCTACCTAAAAAAATAAATAAAGGCGGGTGTGGTGGCAATGCCTTTAATCCTAGCACTCAGGAGGCAGAGGCAGGCAGATCTCTGTAAGTTCAAGGCCAGCCTGGTCTACATAGTGAATTCTGGGCCAGCTGGGACTAAAGGGAGACCCTGTCTCAAAAAGACCAAAATAAATAAATAAATACCCATAAATATATCTGTTTGAACAAAAAATAAACCTTATTTACCTGGACATTAAGCCCCAAACATGCAGAATTATGGGTAACTCACAAAGATAAACAGATGTCCACATTACAATGTAATCTAGAGTAATCCTAGCTAGATCCTTCCTAAAATGCAGGGTTCTAAAATGAATGAACCATCTGCTGAGAATTAAAAAAAAATGCAGGGCTGGAGCGATGGCCTAGCGGTTAAGAGCGCCGGCCGCTCTTACAGAGGACCCGGGTTCGATCCCCAGCACCCACATGGCGGCCGAGAGCCGTCTGAAACTCCAATTCCAGGAGAACTCCAGTTCCAGGGGAATCCGACACCCTCTTCTGACCTCCGCGGCATTGCATGACACGGGTGCACAAACTTGCATGCAGACAGTACATTCATACACATACGGAAATAAATAAAATAAAATAAAAATTATAAAAAAAAAAAAAAAAGAAAGCAGACTGGGCATAGAACAATCCAGTAAAAAAGCATTCTTCCATGGCCTGTGCTTCAGCTCCTGTCTCCAGGTTCCTGTCCTGAGTTCCTGCCTTGGGCTCCCTGAGTGATGAACTGTAACCCAGGAGATATGAGCTGAATAAACCATTTCCTCCCCAAGTTGGTGTCGGTCAGAGTGTTTTGTCACAGCAATTGAAGAGAAAACTAGAACAACTGGTAATCAGCAAAATGAGTCATAGTAAATGATATAGTTACATAGAATTTACTGTGTATTAACATTAATTATTGATTCCTTACTCTAAAAACATATTAAAATTTGGTAAAGAAATGAATAAACAGTTAAGGATTTGAATTTCAATTATATCTGAGACAAAAATTGCATTAACATATAGTTTCCACAGAGAGTGTAGACATATGTTTGGATGATGTGTTAATCCATGAATTACATTTTTCCCCATGTAAATATGACAGGGTCTTACTAGTGGCTTATAACATCTCCCTAACTGTGGGATGTAAGCTTGTGGCATCATGCCATGGGTTATTCCTCCAGGAGAGAGCCAATAGCCAATTACAAGGAGATTACTTTTGAGTCAAACATGCTCTTAGGAAATTATCATTCCAGTAGTTGGACACTATAGGGAAGAGATGTTTCCAAAATCTACCAATATAGGAATATTCTTAATAAGCCCACAAGTGTCCAAAACAGGATTTCAATGTTCCTTGTACATTGTGGATGTAATTGACTTATTAAACACTGAACTTTTCCTATAATGTGAAAACTAGAATTGCATATAAAACAAAAAACTTTAAATTTTTTGTACATTTGATCAAACCCTAGTTATGATCTTTAAACAGAGAAGCCTTTCAGTTTTAGCTCGCTAAAGAAAGGAACAGTTTATTTCATGCTTATTTTGCACTTTGGAAAGATACATTTAGAGAAAATGACACACTTGCTATAATTGAAAAATATATAATGACATTTTCTCAAAAGGTTACATTTCTATGGAGATGACATTTTCTCAAAATAGTCAATGGCAGCTTCGTTAAATTACATCTCTGTGGGAAACTATATTGTTTAATGCTAGTTTTTGTCTCAGATATAATTGAAATTCAAATCCTTAACTGTTTATTCATTTCTTTACCAAATTTTAATATGTTTTTAGAGTAAGGAATCAATAATTAATGTTGTTAATACACAAGTAATTCTATTGTAAATATATCATTTCATATGACTCATTTTGTGATTACCAGTTGTTCTAGTTTTCTCTTCAATTCCTGTGACACAAACACTCTGGACCGACACCAACTTGGGGAGAAATGGTTTATATTACATCTCATATTCCTGGGTTACAGTTTCTCACTCGAGGGAGTCAAGGCAGAATCTCAAGGCAGACTGGAGACAGGACTGAAGCACAGCCATGGAAGAATGCTTTTTTACTGGATTGTTCTATGCAGTCTGCTTTCTTATACCATACACAACAACTGCCAAGGAGTGGCACCACCCGAATGTGGGCTGCGGACTCCTTTCCACAATTGCTGCAATAACAAGTCAAGGATCAGGACTCAAATCGCACAGATGTGCGCCATAGGCAGTACCAATGGAGCCAATTCGCTTTAATTGAGGCTCCCTCAACCCAGGTGTCGTCAAGTTGACACTAAGCTATCCTAAGCTACTACGTGGGTCAGCTTACAAGATTACAGAGTCCCACATCCATGAAACGTCTCTGCCTCTTTCCACCTTCCGACAGTCATCCAAAGGTTAATAGCTCATAGGTTAAAGGTGGACTCTCTTTGTGTTCAAACGCTGTTGCATGCTTTAGGTAAGGTTCGTACTGTGGTTCGGTGCTTGTTGTACAGATAGGTACTTGCAAGTTTAAAGTATTCTTGTTGATATCTTCAACAAACACATAGGTGAAAGACCTTTTGCCATTGTACTTTGTTTCCTAGACTTGTTGTTTCATCTATTATTCCACACTTTAGGTTGTAATCTATTTCTTGACCCATATTTATAAGTTTTCTGAAATATATATTTTCTCTAGTGGGTTTTTATTTTATTTGTTTATTTATTTATTTGTTTATTTATTTATTTATTTAATTTATTTATTATTGTCAAATGCAATATCTTTTAACTTTTTATGAATTTATAGTGAAACAAATTAGGATGCAAGTAAAAGCCAGGCATAGTGGCTAGGACCTAACATTGTGTGCCTAATGTAATTTTCCTAAGTCACTATTGGGTGCAGGCAGAGGTAGGCATGCTAGGTGTTTCGTTGGTTCGAGAAGGCCAGCCCTGGTCTACAGAAGTGAGCTTTCCAGGACAGACTGGGGATAGGGGTAGGGAGCGCCTGTTCTCGAAAAGACCAAAAAAAACAAAAAAATAGTGATAGCTGAACCAGTAATTGTTATACTTTAGGTTATCTCACCAGCTAAGCCAGTTCAAACTTCTAACATTGCTCGTTCACAGACAATGCCTCAACTGGCCCTCCTCTACCCGTGCATACTACTCCCCACCACTATGGGAATTCCTTTTGTACTCTGTGTCCTCAGCTTATTAAGTTCCTTGACAGGAAAACAGTATACATTTTGGCTCTGAAATTATAAGAGGAGATTTATTTCTTCCTTAAAATTCTTGGTGGCATTAAAATAATTTATCAATCGGTAGCTCCTACGACAAAACGCGACTATATGACCTATGAGAAGGAGCAGAGTAGCCTTAGTTTTAAGGAGCGCATCAGACACGATTTACAAACTTTGTTGTAAAGACCTGGGTTCATTCCCAGCACACCACTGGGTGGCTTAAGGACACTGTCTCTTGCTCATATGGTACTGAATGGGACCTGACAACTATCTCTGGGCTGCCACAGGCAGTTCGCTATCTGCATGGTGGCATATTATTGTAAGTGTAGGAAAAAGGGTACAAATAGAAGTTGAAAACTAATTGTCAAACAATAAATACCTAATCATGACTTAACTGGGAAGAGTTTAGCTAATTCAGTAATGATCACCTGCAGCTCCTACTTTTTATGTGAGATAAGATTAATTATCCACTGTGTTGAAGATAAGTTAACAATATACTGCTCATGTAGAACAACCTAACAGTCCCAACATTGGCATTGACAACCAAGGGAAAAGCTAAAAACAACTGGGTTTTCTTGAAAATGCCACTCTAGTAAAATGAATGCAAATCTCCCTTTCTGTTTATGGAAATAACTTAGGCAAGTCTTTCATAATCTGTCTAGTAGCATCAAGGATATAAACCATCTCTAACTTGCCTCAAATAAGAAAAAGAATCACATTCTTTTCTAATACAGGTGTTCTAAATTCCAGTTGGTAGTACCAAGGTATCTGCATCTAGTTGGTATGGTGAAGTATCAGGGAGGTTATACCGTAGCATCTCCGAACTAGATACGGATAGTATGAGAAAACCAGGACTTTCTAAGTCATACTGACTAATATTTATTCTTAATATTCATGTTGTAATGGCTTGGTCTGGACAGTGTATCTTAAATGCATGATTGGATCTTCCACCTGTTCGAGAATGAAGAAGGTAGTTCACTTGATCCTTGCTGGACACCTCAAAGTGTTACTGAGTGCTATGGAATCGCTTAGCTAGTATGTGAAGATCCTGGGCGAGACTCGCCAAACCATGCTTTGGTCAGTCTTCAGCAGAGCCACGGCCACGTGTTCTGTAATCTGCTGAGTGACATCGCTTCATCAGACTCCCAATATGTATCTTACACTTTCTTACTAGTTGTGTTTGCTCTTTACCTATCTTAAAAAAATTAACTATCTAAACACACATGTCTCAGCTTCATTAACATGGTTCGGGATTTTCCAAGTTGCATATAGAGACTAACATTTTCAAATAGTCACATGTGTATATTTCTTTAGTGAAGTTCTGACATATTCTAGATATCTGTGTGTTATTAATCGCCACTTACTGGTGAAGCCTTTTTGACAGATGAATATAGTAAGACCTGTGAAGTTCATAATCTTAACGACTACTTGCTCAGTATGAAGTTTCTTCTTGTCTTGTGGTCCTTAAGAAGGTGTGACGTAAAATGGAATTAGTCCGTTCAAAATTACTTTGTAGGAATTAGAATTGTATAAATTTTTCCCTCTTAATCCATGTGGCCAGAGATTGAATGGGGGAAGGATACGCAGGTAAATACCTTTACTCATAATCTTTAAATTCTAACACTTCCATAAGAAATAGAATTGCTTTTCAAGCGATACTGGATTAAAAGAATAAATAGATTGGTACTACACGAGTTTAGATTCTTATTTTCCAAAAATTTCCTTCGGGGTAAAAGGCTCATGCAAGTCTCTTCATGGAAATTTAAAAATGTTGTATTATAAAATTAACATGTTTTCCATTAACCAACTAATATTCTTTAAACTCTTTCGTCAAAACATCGAAAATAAAAAATTAAAAAAACGACCACCTTTCGTCCTGGTCTCACTATTCTATTGAATCTGTCCATTGTTCTCTATTGGAAAGAGTCCAAGACTTTGTCAAATTTGCAAATTGTAAACTAATTTCTCCAGTATGTTCGTTAGCTGCATTCACCTATCTGACGTATGGGTTAAATGGGATGGTACATCACTTATATTTGTGGTTATCTGCCCTCCATTATGTATTCTGAATGATTCTGTTTGATATATGAATAAAGGACTTTTAGAATCTCGTATTTTTTAAATTTATTTATTCTGCTGATGTGTATGAAATTTTGGGTTTAACCTTTGCGAGCCATGCATGCAGATCTGTTGCCCTGTCATGCAATCGTCGCAAACGGAGGTACAGTAGAAGGTGTCGGAAGTCCACTGGTACACTGAGTCCAGTTCTGCCCTGGATCTCTGGCGTTTCATGCTGTTGTCTCAGCTGCCATGTGGTGCTGGGGATCGAACCCGGCTCCATCTGTGGAAGCAGCAGTTGGTGCCTTAACACACGCTAAGGCAACTCTCCAGCCCCGAGGGACTCCTTCATATTTTTGTAAGATTATTTCCCAGTATGTAATTGACTGCTGTATCTAAGAGTTAGAAAATTCATACACAGTGTATGTACAAGTCTTCAGATTCGCTATTGTTTATCCACATATTCAGTGCGTTCTATTGAAGTTGTAATTTTTATTTTTTTATGACTGACTAAGCTTTGAATACAGTGTAAAGGAAGTGTTAACAGTTTCAACATATATTTTAAATAAAAAAAAAAAAAAAAAGCCAGTATAAATAATCTTAGCATGTCTGTAAGAATTCATTACAGTTATGAATATGTCTGACTCGTACAATATAAGTTAGCTTGGAAGTCTTGTGATAGGATTATCACAGTTCTCTTCCTCATTTAGTTGGTGTGTTTTTGACCATATGAAACTCTTGAGTTTTACGTATATGTTCAACATGGGAAAGATGTATATGATTGACCCACGTGCAAGTTTGTACTAGATGGCCTCTGGAACACCAGAGAGTGTTGGCACCACATGGCTACTAAACTAATAAAGCAAATATGGTCTCCCTGAGTGAAGCAAGACTCCTCGTCAGCACCAGCCTACACCTCACCTGCCTGACAATTGTGGAGTAAGGCAGCAATATGCCTGTCACTCAACCAATACTAATTCCATGTTTTGAAGGGCAGACTTTAGAAGATGAGAGTAACCTTACAAAATGTGAAGCAAATGGGGGCTGGAGAGATGGCCAGCGGTAGAGCGCCGACCGCTCTTCAGAGGACCCGAGTCGATCCCCAGCACCCACATTGGCGGCCGAGAAACCGTCTGAACTCCAATTACAGAGAGAAACTCCAGTTCCAGGGAAATCCGAGACCCTCTTCTGACCTCCACGGCATTGCAGACCACGGGTGCAAGACCGCATGCAGACAGTACATTCATACACATACAAAATAAATAATCATTAAATAAAATTAAAAAATAGAAAAAAAAATAACAAATGGAAGAATGTGGCAATTCATTTAGTAAAGTAGCAAATAGCTACAGCAAGTGAGAGAATTCATACTAGAGGAAGTCATACAAATGTGAACAACATGATGAGTTGATTAGTAAATTAGCAATTGTTAGAAGGCATGAGTTTCCTTTTTTTTTTTTTTTAGCATTTTTTTATTGATAATTGTGCAATTCATAACATCGTTTTCCAATTCGGTTCGGGCATGTTTCCCTTTCCCTCCCCCGCCCTCCCCACACCATCGCAGATCATGTACTCTGCCGTATCTGTCCTGAATCTTTCTCTCAGTTTTTTTTTTTTTTTTTGGTCTCCACCATATTTTGGCTATAAGTGATGATCCATGAGTGCAGGCATCCTTCATGTATAATCAATTTGCAGGCTGTTGTTCCTAAACCCCCACAGCCCCATCTTTCAGCGTGTGGTGAGGGGTTGAATGTTCAATCAGGTTGATCAAGTGAGTGTCCAGACTACGTTGCTGTAGTTTCACCATTTACCGCAATCGCAGCCCCTTACATTCTGCCACGCCCCCGATCTTCCCAGATTGTTCCCTAGGCTTCGAAAAGGGCACAGGTGGATGAGAAGCAAAACAGTCCACTCTCCTGGAGCTGTTGTCTTGGAGCTCTGATTCAATTCGCTAATTTCCTTCATGGGCTGACAGTTTTGTCCAGGAATAACCTTTTTGATCCTACTAAGAAGCAAAGCAATTAGATAATGTAGGTATTTCAACAGCACTAATAGTTATGGTGGGTTGCTTTGGTATAGACACATATGTTTGGATGATATGGTTAATCATGAATTACATTTTTTCCTGTTAAATATGACAGGCCCTTACTGTGGCTTATAACATCTTCCTAACCTGTGGAAGGGATGATAATGCTTGTGGCATCAGCCATGGTTGTTTCCTCAAGGAAGAGCCAATTACTCTTCAGCTTTTGAAGAACAAGTTAAATTATTATATCAGAAGTCTGAGATTCTTTTTCAACAAATATATTTCACCACTGTGCTCTCTTCTGTTACTGAGAAGTCCGCTGTTATTATCTCTACTCTTTTTAGACAAGGTGTCTTTATTTCTCTGGCAATTTCCCTTTTTTATTCAATCATGGATATTCTTTGGTTGGCAAAAGATATATTTCAGGTCAGTTTCTTTCTTGGAAACTTGCTTATTGATTTCTGGTGTTCTTATATCTCTCTGTGTTTTGTGTCTACAAGAACTGAAGGTGAATTCTCAATCATTATTATTTAAAATATTTCTCGGACTAGAGAGATGGCCTGCAGTTAAGAGTGCCTACTGTTCTTGCAGAGGAGCTCGGGTTCAAATCCCAGCAACCAGCAAGGCAGCTGAAGAACTGTCTTTAAAACTCCAGTCCAGGGGAACCCCACACTCTCTTCTGACCTCCGGGGTGCACATTAGCACAACATGAGTGGCACCACCTACATTCAGACATTACATTCATAGATACATAAAAAATAAATATAAATTAAAAAATTTCATCACTTTTTCTTCTCTTTTTAGTATCTATTTGTAAATTTATGGCATAATGCTTGGGCAATTCAATTATATTTATTTTTCATTTCATTCATCGTCTCCCCTGGGATTTTCAACATTTGGAAGTTTTTTAGTGAGCTATCCAGACATGCAGAAATATTCTTTTTTGCCCAAGGAACTTTTAGTATTCTGATAATTCCTCAAAAGGTACACTTTATTCCCACATGTTATTTTTTATGAGGAGAATATTTGTTGGGTTCTAAGAATTCCCAGATCTCTGCTAGTATTGCCTGTCTTTATGTATTGCCTGCTTTATTCACTATAGCTCTTAGCACATTCATCACAATGTTTTTAAAATACCAGTCACATTGTTAGGGTTCTGAGAATCCACAACCAGACTACATTGACGGATGGAAAAACTAACGACTTTCCTTTTCACACCAATAAACCAGCATGCTGGGGTAAGAGATAAAAAAGGCCCTGACTCTGAATAACTTGGCTTCCAGGCCTTTTATACAGGGTCTAGGAGAATTTTAGCAGGGTTTTGGTAACTTCTAGCCTCATTGGATAATAACAGGCTTATAAATCATGATACGTCCAACCTACCTACCCCCATGTACCAAAGGTTTTCTTTAGATACAATCCTGTGACTGGAAAGAGATAGTATTGGGTCACTCTACCTGCCCTCACATACCAACTGTTATCTTTAACAAGTTTAATTTTATTAGCTGCTTTTGGTGCCCTGAGCAACTGACCTCTTCCCAGAAAAGGTCAGTTTCCAGTAAACTTTGGCAGCTTGACCTTTTTCCCTGAATTGGGCAGATTCCAGTAACTGATACATAAATGGTCAAATGGTGGCTGTACTCAAAATGGAGTCGTGCGGGCCCCTCTTATATTCCTCCCTTGAGTTGTATACTGGGAGGCTAAATCTTAGACTCCATCATCCTCTTCCTCAGGGGAGTCATATATGGAGCCATACCTGGTCCTGAGTACCATGATTGTATCCACCCTCTTCAGTCCCAGAACCAAAATTCCAGGTCCCTCACCCAATTCCAAATCGCTGAGGCCCCCTCCCATGTTCTCACTCTACAAGTGGAGAGTTGGGGTGTCCTCCATCTCTGTGCTCAAGGAGAAATAATGCATTCAGTTTCTCCTGAGCTCCCCAGTCCAGAAACTCGAGTTTAACCCCGAACCAAGTGACAGTCTCTCTTAACCCAAAAGACACGGATGGATGCCAATGTCTCTAAGTCCCTTCTTGGTTATGTTATGATAGGGTTCTTGGGGTCCCATCAATTGTTGTAAAGTTGCAGAGGAGAGACCACTCCATCACGTAACCACATGGAGTTTTTAGTACGAGGGTTTAATTTATTATTATTATTTTTTTTAATTTTTTTTTGTAGTGTATGAATGTACTGTTCTGCATGTAGGTTTGTGCCTCCGTGTCGTGCAATGACCCGGAGGTCAGACGCAGGGTCTTGGATTCCCCTGGAACTAGTATTCTCCTGGAATTCGGAGTTACAAGACGGTTCTTAGCCACCGGTGTGGGTGCTGGGGATCCGAGACCGTGGGTCCTCTGTTAGAGCAGTCGGAGCTCTTAACTGTTAGGCTATCTTCCGCTTCCAGAGAGTTTTAATTTAATTACTACTCCCGGCCAACACTCAACTCGGAAGGCGCATGGCCTTGAGGTATGGGTTACAGGGTAATTTATTAGTACAACAGCCAATCAGAGCTTAGCATCACAATTTAAAGTTACCAATCAAGTACACCAGCTAATCAGAGTAACACTACAGTTAAAGTTAACCAATCAAAGGGAAACGTGAAGAAAGCAAATCAGTCATTCCTAGAATGACTAAGGTAAAATGGCTTAATGGTATCTTAGAACATTATCCCTGAATTTTTACAATCCTCCATTTCAACATCATCTCACAAAATTTTCCATTCTGATTGTGGTTGGATGCCCTTTGTCTTCAAACTGAAATATTAGTGCTTTGTCTTTTTTTTTTTCCTTTGTCTTTAATATATTTTTTTTTTTGTTTGTAACTAGACCATGTATCCAGTAAAGTAATTTGGAAAGGTCTTCAGTCTGTAGTATTCTCATTTTTAATGAGATTGTTCCCCAATCCTGAACTTTATAATGCTCCTAATTTTATTTCCTTCCTTCAAGTGAGACAGACACCTAGAGAGGAGCAACTCTACATGTTAAAACCAATAAGGAACCATTTTTTCTTGCAAACGAAGCAGAGTCTACAACAGCCTTATTTGGAAATTGACTTCAGAAAACTTTGATTTTTAGCTTCAGTCCTTTAGCAGTAAGGATGGTGAATCTTTCCTGGGTGTCTGTTATGTGGATTGAATGCAAACTGGATCATTAGATGGACACAACTGAATTTCTTGGCTATATCTCACCAGACCAGTTGATTTTGTAGCTTGCAATGTTCACAGCTGGTCTTTGGGTGACTTATTCCATTTCTCCTTGGTAGTTTGCATCACACACCCCTGACCACCCCACTAGGGAAGCTAGGAAATAGAGATGAAGCTTTGGGGTCAGGACTTTGTTAGTTTCTCCTTATTTGTTCCAGGATTTACCCATGTAATGTCCACAGTAATGGGATTGTACTATCAAATTCTGGAGGGCCGACACAAGCAATAACAATGGCCAGTATTATCTGAGAGTCTATGGGACCTCCCTGGCTACCAATCCCAGAACAGGAAGCTCATTCCTGATACTGATCTTTTTATTTGTTAGCCTATAATGGCAAGAAGTGACATTTTCCCCTTATATATTTTATTAGTAGAATGCATATATTGTAAGAAGTTTCTACAGATTTCCATATAAGTTTTGCAAAAGGCCTTTGGTATTAGATATCCTTTTTCCTACCCCCTTCCTTTACCTTGCTCTTCTATCCCCCAACCCCATTTAATTCTTAACTTGATTTTTAAATTCCATCTCTCCCCTTTATATCAATTTCACTCCTACCTCTCCTCTGTCCCTTTATGTTTCCTGAGCCTTAGCTGTGAGGACTTTGTTTATAGATGATTCATCCACAGCTTAGAATTCATAGTCATTTATTTTCAACACTTCGAGTAATTGTGAGTCTTTGCATATTCCAATTACTCGCAAAAGAAGCTTCGCTGACCACAAAGTTGGTGAGGAACAATATCTAAGGGTGTAAATATAAATATTTAAAGACAGCTTGACAGCATTATCATTCAGCTGATCACAGCAGTAATTTACACCTAGGGCCTATAATTTCCATAGCCAAGTCCTTTTAACCAGGTTTGTTGTGCCAGGCATGAAATTCCTCCTATAAATCAGAGCTTGTATCCAATCAGAAAGCAATTCATTACCTCTATAAATGTTGTATCTTTTTGTTCAGAAATCCTTTATAGCTCCAAACTTAAGATTATCTGAGATTACCATGTTCCCTTTTAGGTATTCAAGTCTTGAATTTTAAATGGTAACTTAGATTAGTCTATTAATTTTTTTTGAAACAGAGCTTTATTCTAAATGAGATACAAAGAACCAGTAATGGAAGTAGCAGTGTGAATTGGGAGGGAAATAGGAATACCAACAGAAAAAAGAGGCCTGCTTCAGGCCTCCACTGTGAAACTGAGTATTTAGAAAACAAATATGAAAGGATTCTTTCTCCAAAGGAAAGAAGAAAAGTAACAATAATGACATTCTGCATTAAATGACATGATTTATGTGTTTCATTCTCTAAGTTACCAGAAGAACACTTATTACTTCAAATATATCAAAAACAATGAGTTGGTACTTAGACATTTTTACCACCATGTGTAAATCTATAATGAAGCCTATATTTGCCTTTTGGGGACACTGTGCAAACTTTTGAATGTTGAACCTCTGTTTCATTGGAAGATTTATCTTCAGTTCATCAATCCTTGAGATAGTGAGACTCAGGAGCCAGGCTTTACTGCTTCCAATGGTTTCTTTGTTGACTTAAAATAATAGGATTCCACCTCTCCTTTAAAGGATGTGATCTACGTCTTTGTGTAAAATAATTTCAGGCCAGTCATAGGAGTCAGGGAAATCTGAAAAACTGCACAACCTCTCAACTCCAGCGTTAAAGACAGGCTATTATTTCTCAATGAAGCAATTATAATACAAATATTCTTTAAATCACACTAAAATCTTAGATCCACTCTTGGGAATCATCTTGTAAGGGAGAATTTCCTTGTAGCATTGGGGACTGTTGACTCTGTTATAATTTGGTCTTGAGAGGGATACTTCCCTCTCCTGAGTTTTAACCAAGAGCTACCCACTGCAAAGAGAATAGGTAAGACGGTGGTTACAAGGTTGTCACAAAGTCATTGGCAAGCCTGAAGAATAAACCTTGAGCAATTTTTTCTTTACAGGGTGATATTTTTTCTCTAACTAATATTGTTCTGGAGGCAGCAAAGGTGTAATGGAAGGACACTAAACTTGGAGTCGGAAAATCTGAGTATGCTTTTTTCCTTCCTTCTGTTCTTTCAGAGCAACTATAAATTTCAGTGCCTTGTCTGGAAACGCTGGAATTATTTTTCAGAGCCACAACCATTATTTGAAGTATAATTATGGGGTCAATACATTGCCTGATAAAAATTAAGCCTCATGAAAATAGCATTACTTAAAGTAACTATTATTTGTTAATATTAATAAGTGAGAATTAAAATGTACACAAAATAAAGAGACAGAAGTGTTTATAATATTCTGTAGTGGGTCCCACAGAAACACGAGCAGATGAAGGGAGTTGCTAATTGACTTAATTTTTCTTCCTTAATATAAGACAGAAATGAGCACTACCTCTTTTACAGAGTCAATGCAATCTGGTTCAATATCTGGATATATTTCTTTTCAATAGAAATTGAATTTCATGGTTACTTTTTTAAGTGTATCATATATACAAAACCCTTCTTATGAGGGAGTAACATCTTAAGTTACTTTAACTCTCAAGCATTCTAATCTTCTCCATGGCAATGCACCTCTTTCTTTGGAATGCATATACATAAAATTAATACTTTAGTAGGAAATAGACTGTCCACATTTAAGTGGAAGCACTGTTTCTATTCATGTGAACACTCCATTGAAACTATGGATATAGAAGAGTCAAATAATCTTGAGGTTAAAGAAAAAATATGTGAATACAGGACAATCTCGTTTTCTACCTTGGTATATGTGACAGAAGGCCTTTTAATAAGTAAATTTAAATGTTCTCATCACTGTTAAACTTATTCATTCAAAGGACAGTTTTCTTTTTCTTGATGTTCTCTTTCAAGTTGCTACTGAAGTAAATTAAAGGCTTTATTTCTATAAACCTTTACTGCTTACTCATGAAAGCTCAAACGAGAGCTTTTCAGTACTTGAATTCGGAGATAATCTTGATCTTTATTGCCCTCAACAGAGCACCAAATGGGAGCTATTGAAGCAGAAAGAGGAGATACTGGATGCTGAAATCAGATCTGGGTTGAGTTTTGTGATTGAGGTGCTTTATTTTCCCCCTCAACTAAATTGCTTTAATATTTAATCAAGAAAAAAGTTGTCAACCTTAGGTGAATTACCACAAATTTTACAAATGTTCCATATATTTTTAGTAAATGTAGAGGATAATTCTTATATAATACACTTTGGATCACTTTACCGATTTATAATTTTTAAATATATTTTCTTGAGCAACTGCTTTTTTGGGTTTTTTTGAGCCAGGGTCTCCCTGTTGCTCTGGCTGTCCTGGAATTCTCTCTGTAGTCCAGGCCCACCTTGAACTCAACAAAGATCCACCTGCCTTCTGCCTCCCAAGTGCTAGTATAGGCATGCACCAACACGCCAGCCTGGCTGAACACTGCTTTTATAGTGGTTAACTAGAAGGATGAGTGAGAATATTGAGAAATTTTGCCCACTCATTAAGACCTGCATTAAATAGCAAAGTGTTTTCTAGATAGCTAGAGAGTCCCTGAAATGTTTGTACAAATGCAGTGGAAATGTAAATCAAACCACAATGAAGACTACAACAATATGGAAAGATAGGTAAAGGTCATTGCTATCATGAGGTCTCAGGAAATTGCTGGGCTTAGTGCAAATAACAGGCTGATATAATGAAAAAAATGTGGCTTTTCCACTTAAAAATATCTACAGTTTTATTTTAAGTGAAGAATGTAGTAAACTTAAATATAATTATTTCCTCAGGGTTGCCATTATCTGAAACATGAAAAATCCCAAGGTGATCTGAATGAAATGATCCAGAGGTAAATGAATTTTCTCAATACTTGACAGTAAGCACACAGCATGGACATCTTATACAGATAACAAATCTCAGCTCCTGAGGCCAGGACATTCTGAACTGTTCCAGAACCTACTAATGTGGCTTGGGTTACTTTTATAATACTGTAAAATCTTCCCTGCTGGAGTGGTAGTATATTGCCTGCATTTCCAGCAGTTGCTGCAAGGAGTTTTTTGGCTGAGCATTCAGAGGCAAGTTCATGGTCATCCTGAGCTGGTCAGAGCCTGTTTCCCCTAAAATTCCAAGGACAGGAATACAGCACAGTGGCTGAGCACTTGGCTGTCATGGTCACGGCCTTTAGTCAAACTCAACATTAGTACTTGTGGGAATAGTGTTCCTAAGTTCATTTTCGTCTCTCTGATATAATTTGCCTTTATGTTTAAAAAATATATATTTTTACTGAAATATTTTTATATTACCATACACAGCATCTTAGGCCTCTTTATACCCACTTCCTCATTGGTATGCTCCCATACTTCTCCAACTGAATTTCATACTATTTACATTAAAGACTAAAGAATTAAGTTAGTTTCCTGGTGTTACTCAGCGCAGTTTCATCCACTGGGGTCTAAATCAAGCATTTATCTACTCCTTTAAGGAGATCTGCTCTTCCTCATCTCCTAGTAATCAGTTGCCCAATAGTCCTTTGGCTAATATTAGGGCCTGCTACCCATTTCCACAGTTGTGTGCTTACATTGTTTTGTTTATTTGAGTTCAACATGGTTCTCCTGAACACTGTCAACCTTGGTTTGTAAAGTTCATCTCTCTGATAATTTAATTTCTTATCCATCAAAGAATTGACATCTAAAAGAAGGGGACCACTTAGGTGTTATTTATCGAATAATTATTTTTCCTGAATAAAGATCTTAAATTAAGATATACAGTATTTTAGAAACCCCAGGTTTTTACCCCCTAAGATATTTTTTCCTCTAAAAGTAAAGTATGAAGTTTTTTTCTGGCGAATATTTGGTTTTTCTGGTTTTGTTTTATGTTCCTTCCGAAATTATAGGTTCATAGTGGGTTTCATTGTGGGTTATCTTAGATTCTTGTTTCATCTAATGATACTGGAATCTTTTCCATGTTTCATATTGCCTCTCTTAAAAATTTTTTGATAAGCTTTTCCCAGTAAATTGCTTTGGGGGGAAAAATAAATGTTGAAATATAAATAAAATTTGATCCCATTATTGCTTAAGCTGTTGTTCAATTTTTTTTCTTTGGAGGGATGGAAATTGCTTGATATTTATTGTTGGATATGACGTTTGTAAATATTTTTCTCAATTTGAACTAATTTTTCATTTTCATTCAAAGAACTATTACAGATGTTACAGCTTTTGATTTTGAATCAGTTTTAAAGTTCCAAAAATATTAATGCTTACAAATATCTTGTACTGGGCTGGAGAGATGGCCTAGGGTTTAAGAGCGCCGACCGCTCTTACAAGAAGGACCCGGGTTCGATCCCCAGCACCCCATGGCGGCTGAGAACCGTTCTGAAGCTCCAATTTCCCAGGAGAACTACCAGTTCCANTTTGTCTTTTCGAGACAGGGTCTCCTGTAGTCCAGCTGTCCTGGAAATCACTCTGTAGAACCAGGTGGCCTTGAACTCACAAAGATCCCCTGCCTCTGCCTCCAAGTGCTAGGATTAAAGGCATGCACCACCATACCTGCTGCATCTGATGTTTTTTATATTGGGGTGGAAGTGGCCAAAAGTTATTTCTTTCTTACTTTAACTGAATTAAAGACTGTTTTTCAGGTGAGAGGACTTTGAGATAGAAACAAGGGGCTAGCATTTGAACTTCCTTTTATACATTTGGGTTACTCATACATTTAATACACATTGGGTACTCATACGTGATCACTTAATACACATTTGGGTACTCATACATGATCACTTAATATGCATTAATTTTTTTCTCCAAAGTGTTGTTTCTTGCTGCATTTTTTTTTTTTTTTTTTTTTATTTCGGTTGTGTATGAATGTACTGTCTGCATGCAGGTCTGTGCACCCGTGTCATGCAATGCCGCGGAGGTCAGAGAGGGTGTGGATTCCCCTGGAACTGGAGTTCTCCTGGAATTGGAGTTTAGACGGCTCTCGGCCGCATGTGGGGTGCTGGGGATCGAACCCGGGTCCTCTGTAAGAGCGGCGCGCTCTTAACCGCTAGGCCATCGCTCCAGCCCTGCATTTTTTTTTAATTCTCAGCATGGTTCATTCATTTTAGAACCCTGCATTTTAGGAAGGATCTAGCTAGGATTACTCTAGATTACATTGTAATGTGGACATCTGTTTATCTTTGTGAGTTACCCATAATTCTGCATGTTTGGGGCTTAATGTCCAGGTAAATAAGGTTTATTTTTTGTTCAAACAGATATATTTATGGGTATTTATTTATTTATTTTGGTCTTTTTGAGACAGGGTCTCCCTTTAGTCCCAGCTGGCCCAGAATTACTATGTGACCAGGTGCGGGAACTTACAGAGATCTGCCTGCCCTGCCTCCTGAGTGCTGGATTAAAGGCATTGCCACCAACCCCGCCTTTATTTATTTTTTTAGGTAGGCTTTCATGTATCATAGACTGGCATGGAACTCAGTGTATCACTGAGGACAACCTTGAACTCCTGGTCTTCCTGCTGCCACCTCCCATGTTCTACAATAATAAGCAAGTCCCATTATACCCAGCAGCCCAGCATTTATAGAATATTTAGGAACAAAAAAAAATTTATGCAGCCTATTTCTCAATACTTAGGACAAATTAGAACAACTTTATATATACATTTTTGTGTGTGTCATATATGTGTGTATGCATGCAACAGAGAGTGGGACAAACATATTATGGGTGCCTTCAAGCCAAAAAGGCACAGTCCTTCACACTTGAAGTTACAAGCAGTTATGAGTTGCAGGACATAGGTGCTGGGAACAAAACTCCAGTTCTCAAGAAGCGCAACAGGTATTCATAGCAGCTGAGCCATCCCTCTCACTGTCGAACAGCTTTCTGTCTCAAAGAAAAGACTTAAACGTGGGTAGCTTCTTCCATAATGGTATATAGTCATTAATAGAATATATAAGGAAGTGAGGTTCACGGTTGTTTTCTTTTTGTAAAAAATATTGGAAGAGGCTTCCAGGAGCTCAGGGAGTTCAATAGTTCTCTCCTCTGCACTGAGGACTCTGCTGATCCATCAGGACTGCATCAGCTCGCGTTCCCAGACCACTGTGGAAGAGGCGCAGCCCGGAGGAAAATGGAGGGAGCAGCAGGTCAGGATGGACTCGGCAAATGCCCAGCACTGAATGAAGAGAACAGAAACCAAGAAAGAGAACATCTCCCAGAGCACTGGTTTCTATATCATGGAGTGACTGGGAAGTCACGGTACTTTTCCAGGAATGGGAAGCAGTTGAACTTGAAGTTGGTCACTCATGGAAACTGAATGGAAAGCTAAAGTTATTTCCAATCATATCCAACAGAAGGGTGTGAATAGGAATTGGATGTCTTGACCTTCTGTAGACTGTGGAAGATGTGCACTGGATCTTATGTAATGAGAGGCCAAAGAGCAAACCCTTATTTTCTCCACACACAGAGGCCCCGTGCAGGATCCTGGGCTACCTACGTAGGATCAGCTACTTTCCAGGTCCTCTCCATCATGGATCTGTTGTTCTATTTCCAGTGTATCCTCAGAATCTACCATTTCCTGGCTACTTCCCAACTCCTGTATCCACCATGGTGCAGGGTCCTCCAGCAATTCCAGTGGAAGCCTTGGTCTGTGAGTCCTTGACTGGCATTTCCACAAGTGTCCCAAGCACCCACAACCTTGCTCAACCACTCGAAGACCATCCAGATCCTCAGTGAAGACATTAGAAGCTTGTTTTACCTCTGAGGAAGAGAAGTGTGCAAATTTGTAACTGGTGTCTTGTTATTTCATTTAATATGAAAATTAAGTATGGAATTAAAATAAAATAAATATATATATTTTATATATTACTATATATTTATATATATATAATATATAGAAAAACAGGCCAGGCATGGTAGAGCACACCTAGTCCCAGCACTTGGGAGGCAGAGGCAGGCACTCTCTTGTGAATTCAAGCCCAGCCTGGTCTACATAGTTAGTTCCCAGTCAGCTGGGATAAGGGAGACCCTGTCTCAGACAAAAATAAGCCGAGTGTGGTGGCTCATGCCTTTAATCCCAGCAGGTGGGAGCAGAGGCAGGTGGTTTCTGTGAGTTCAAGGCCAACCTGGTCTACATAGTGAGCTCCAGGCATCCAGCTGGACTAAGGAAACCCTGCTCAAAAAAAACCCCCCCAAAAAAAAAAAAAAAAACTATATTAATATATATAGTACAATCTTTTCTACATTAGCCAGATGCATATGACATGGTGGTTCGTGAGCTTGGCTTTGAAATGAAAGCACAGCCCTCTAACAGGATGAAAACCCAAGAGGAATTAGCAAAGGAAGAGCAAGAACGGCTCAGGAGATTGGAGGTATGTTGACTGGCAACTGAATGGGCTACCCTGTTGGCACCTGAGATGTGCAGTTCCATAGGGTGAGGCTGATTTGCTGCCTTTCTGTTATAGCTTTTCTCCTTAATCTTGAAAGGTGTATTAAGTTTGAAATATACATTTGTGTAGTCATAATGTCTTTTGTTTACAAGAGTAACCATTGAAGTAAATGGGAACCATACATAAGGATACTCTGTTACTCCTCCCCCCCTCAACAAATGCTGACAGTTAAATGCCTTGCTTCTAAATTTGTATCATTCAGTTTTTTGAAGTGTCATTCATGTTATTTTAAAATGAACACTCCTCTACAGTTGGCTATTTTAATTATTCCATGTCACAGGCCTCATTGAGTGTTGCAATAGTCTGTTGAGTTACCACCTTGATGTTGTTCCTTTCCCTCTGTTCTTGGTGCAGCAGATGAGAAGCATCATTGGGGCTTTCAGAAAGACCTGGGAATAGGTTTTCTCTCCTTTGTGGCTGCACAGCTTTTCTGCCACCAAGGTTGATGAGTTTATTGAATACAGAAGTCTTCCAGGTAGTACTCCAAGTGTATGTGACTAGAGACTACAGACAGAAAGCAGGCTGCAGGTCCCAGTATCACAGCAGGAGGGGAAGCATGCCTCCTTCTTGCATGTTTGATGAGTAGAGTGACTTCTCTTTCCTTGCTGATCAGGCTGAAAGACTTCGAAGAATGCTTGGAAAAGACGAAGATGAAAATAAGAAGCCAAAACATATGTCAGCAGATGATTTAAATGATGGCTTTACTTTGGATAAAGATGATAGGCGTGTGCTTTCTTACAAAGTAAGATGTTTGGCTTCCCTCCCTTTAATTGTATTCATTACAGCTGGAAATTTTTTAACTACTTCATTATTTTTATTCTAAGTGTACAAGTGTCATCCCTGCATGTAAGTACACCCATGTAGTGCAGTGCCCACAGAGGTCAGAAGAGGGCATCAAATACCCCTGAAATGAAGTTACAGACAGTTGTTAGCCACTATGTGCGGGTGTTGTTTGCATCAAACTGTTCCTCTGTAAGATGGGTCGGTGCTCCTTAACCACTGAGCACTCTCTCTAGCCCCACAAGCTGGAAATTTTTAATCTTTTTAAGTCATTTCAAGTTTTCATTTGTTTGTTTATTCATTTATTTGTTTGTTATCATTTCTTTTGAAACAGGGTCTCCTGTAGCCCAGTGTCCTGGAACTCATATGTAGACCAGGCCGGCCTGAAGTCACAGAGATATGCTGCCTCTGCCTCCTGAGTGCTGTCATGTTATATTTTATGACAGTCTAATATCAGACTTTATAAGAAATGGTAAAACAACAGTACTGTCCTTCCCTCTGGAGAAGAAACACAGAAAAAGCTACATAGATTAGATTTCTATTGCTGTTTACTCAGTTGCCAGCCACTTTTTACTCATGCATTTAACTGATTATATGACTGCTGTACTCTTGAGAGAGCTAACTCAGAGTTCAGCATTATAGCGTTATTGGTGGTAGTAATATTCCTTTGTTTTTTGTTCGGTTTTGTGTTTGTTTTGTTTGGGGGGGTCTTTTCGGACAGGGTCCCCTATACCCCCAGCTGTCCTGGAACTCATTCTGTAGACCAGGCTGGCCTTGAACTCACAAAGATCCACCTGACTACCTCCCAAGTGCTAGGATTAAAGGCGTGTGCCAGCACCATGCCCGCCGTCGTTTTTTGTTTTTAAAAAACAAGTTTATCTGTATAGCCCAGGTTAGCCTGAAGCTGGTAGTCTTGCTTTCTTTTTTAAATTTTTTTTTTATTTTTTTATTTTTATTTATTTTGTTTTGTTATGTGTACTGTCTGCATGTAGGTCTGTGCACCCATGTCATGCAATGCCGCAGAGGTCAGAAGAGGGTCTCGGATCCCCTGGGAACTGGAGTTCTCCTGGAATTGGAGTTACAGACGGTTCTAGCGCCATGTGTGTGCTGGGGATCGAAACCTGGGTCCTCTGCAAAGAGCAGTCGTGCTCTTAAGATCTAGGCTATCTTTCCAGCCCTAGTCTTGCTTTCTACATGCTGGGATTTGAGGGATCTTCAAATTCTGCTTTTTGGTTTTTTTTTTTGTTTGTTTGTTATTTGTTTGTTTATTTGGCTTTTTTCGAGATAGGTCTCCCTTATAGCCCAGCTGTCCTGGAACTCATTCTGTAGACCAGGCTGGTCTTGACTCATAAAAATCCTGCCTGCCCCTCGCCTCCCAAGTTCTAGGATTAAAGTGCAGCCACCATGCCCAGCTTGTTTGTTTTTTAAATACAGTATTAAGTATTTAGGACTGGGTGCAGTTTATTTGTTGTGCGGTGCTAGGGTTTGAATCCCAGGGCGTTTTATATGGTAGGCTTGCATATTAACACTAAGTTAGAACCCCAGCCCGGTGTAGTCTTTAGTCTTAAAATTTATTAATTTTCAATCTCTAAAGTATATTGGGCCAGGGCAGGAAAACTGGCAGGCCTAATGTTTTGAGAAGAGTCCAATGCATAAAAATAGAACTTGGGCTTGACCAACAACAAACAAACAAAAATTCAGGTAAACCCCCAGAGCCAGAAAGCCCCTATTGTCCTCACTGTTGCCAGCCCAGACAGAAGTGGACACTTCAGGCAGCCACTGGATCTTTCCACTTCTTGATACCCCTGGAGCTCTGTGGCAAACCTAAACTTTGCCCAGAATCCTGAGGGCAAAATATTATTCCAATTTTTCTGCTACTGTAATGAATTTCTTGAGGCTTAATAACTTTATCAGTTTATGTTGCTCACTGTTCTGTAAGTTTAAGGGCTTGGTGCCACCTTCTGCTCAGGCCTAGTAAGGGCCTTAGTGGTGGGAGCATGTGACAGCATGTGACCAGGTGGGAAGTCCAGGAAAGTCAGAAGGCCCAGGCATGCTCCTTTTATTTTTATTTATTTTAATTTTATTTTCTTTTAATGCAAATGATTGGGTTTTATATTTATTTTAATAGGAGGAGGCCAGAGGGGTGTCAGAATCCTCTGGAAGCGAAGTTTAGTTACAAACAGTTGTTAGCCATTATTGGGTGCTGGCAACCAAACCCAGGTCCTCTATACAGACAGCCAGTGCTTTTAAACTGCTGAGAATTTTCTGTAGCCCCAGGCTTACTCTTTTTATAAAGGCTTTCCCAGAAACAAGTCTTAGAGGCCAAGAAAACCACACACTCCTGGCGGCAGCCCTCACTGACCTAAGGAACTTACACCAGGCCTCACTTATCAGCACTTCACTGAGGACCAAGCTGCCAACACATGAACACTTAGGGGACAAACCATATCCAGACTATAGTAGAGCATTAGTTCCTATGGCTTCAGTGTCATAGAGGGGTAGACAAGGGGGCCCAGGGACAGAGGACAGACAAGTAATAAAGCATTACTACCATATGGGCTAGTATCCTGGCATGGCTGAAGAGTGTTCCAATTGTTGTCTCATGGTCTCTCTCTAGGATGGGAAGATGAACATTGAAGACGTCCCAGAGGACCACAGCAGTGAAGCTGGTGGCCAGGAGAGTGACCAGGAAGATGGAGATAAGAACGATGAGGAAGAGGATGATGATGGGAGCAGGGAGGACCCAGAGGAGAGTGACAGCCCAGACAGCCACTCGGATCTAGAATCAGTTGTAGAAAGTGAAGAGGAAAGCAAGAAGCCAAAGAAAGAGCAACAGCAGACTACTCTCAAGGAGCTGCTAAGTAAGGAGCAGAAAGTTCAAAATGCTGCCCCGGCTGAGCTGCCCTATGTCTTTGCAGGTAAACGAACAGTGAGTTTTCTTTCTGTTCCTTTTCAGTGCTGGGTATTCAAACCCAGTGCTTTGCACCTGCTAGGCAAGTGCTTTACTGCAGAACCAAATTTCTCCAGCATTGTTGGGTTTTCTAGAAAATTTCCATGACTCGGACACAGTGGGTATGTGTTAGTCTCCCTCTGGAAACACGTTTTAAGTGCCTGGTCTCATTTCTGGTGTCTTCACTGTGTGGACAGGAGGTGACATCCTTGGCCTTATAGGTTGAAGTCTTGGCATAAGATTCACACTAGTGGCCATCAAGAGTTCTTTGAGTTAAACACACATGAGGCTGTGCTTGGGTGCATGACTCCTGGATAGGTCAGTTCACATGATGACAAGATTCTATACATCTGAAACACATACTTATATAAAATGTAGACTAAATTATCTTTTTGTTAAAGTCGAAGAAATTGTACCTACACTGTGTTATCTGTCAATGGAAATGTGAATTATTCTCATATTCAGTGTTAACTATGAGGGATATTTGTATTTTTTCTAGCACCTGAGTCCTCTGAGGAGCTGAGGTCTTTATTGTCTGGAAGATCAATGGAAGAACAGCTTTTGGTCCTGGAAAGAATTCAGAAATGCAATCATCCAAGTCTTGCAGTGGGAAACAAAGCAAAACTAGAAGTACGTTGAGAATAAACATGTGACGAGCATTCATGTAATCCTCCACTATTTATTTATTTATTTATTTTATTTATTTATTTTGCTTTTTCAAGACAGGGTCTCCCTGTAGGCACCAGCTGTCCTGGAACTCACTCTGTAGGAACCGGCTGGCCTGAACTCACAAAGGATCCACCTGCCTCTGCCTCCCGTGCTAGGATAAGGCGTTCGCCACCACGCCTGGCATTCTCCACATTTTATAAGGATGGTAGTGTCTACTGCTATTATATTCCCTTGTCCCACTAGACTTGGGGTGTTATGGAAGTTGTAAAGTTGTGGTTTTGTTTTTTTGTATTTGGCACTGAACTCTCTCCCAATCCATGTTCCTGCAGAAATTATTTGGCTTCCTCTTGGAATACATAGGGAATTTGGCTACAAATGATTCTCCAGACCTCAAGACAATTGATAAGTTGGTTGTGTAAGTAAAAATGCTTCTATTAACAGGAATATGGGGCTAAATTTAACAGTTTTTCTTCTATCTGACATACATCGGTGATGGTGTGAACTTGGGGTAGGTACATTGCCCCTAGAGCTATCCACAGGCCTCAATACACACACACTGCCATAACCTCCCAGTAGCTTTCCACTCAACACACACTCCATCTGGTCCAGAGGTTGAACTAATTTTACATTACCAATCAGTTGATTTTAAAGTAGTTGAGCCTGCAGGCCTGGTTGCATAACACCTTTAATCCCAGCACTCGGGAACAGAGGCAGGCAGATCTCTCAAAAGACAAAAAAAAAAAAAAAAATCAGATGAATCAATATAAATGTTCAACAAAAACCTGCTCTAGGACCAGCTCAGTGGGTAAAACATGCTTGCATGTGTATGGCACATGCCTGACAAGAACACTGATTCCTGGAATGCACAATGCAAAAGAGAACCAAGGCCCTTGTGCTCTGACTTCCACCTGCACACCTGTATGTCTACATACACACACACACACACACACACACACACACACACACACAAATTAAGAAAAAAAAACAAACAACCCTGCCCTAAAAGGAAGAAGGCCAGGAGATAGTGAAACTTGAGGTCAACACTAAGTTCAGGGTGTTTCCCACCTTGGGTTTTTCCTTCTCCTTCTTCTCTGACGTGGGAGTCTTGTGTGACAGGAGGGTCTGGATTTCTTTCCAGTCTTGGTCCAGCTTCTCTGTGAGCTCAAGGGCATCTTCTCGTTGAGCCTGTCTCTCCCTCTGAGGAGAAATACCAGACACCATTACTGCTAGATCTTCCCAGACCAGCCTAGTGTACAGGCCAAGAATCCGCAGTGACCACTCAGTCAATATGAAATGCATCAACATGAAACATAGGACCAGAACCAGGTACACAAATGCTAAGCTACAAAATCAGACAGAAATAATTTTCTGCTACTAACTATATTCTAAATGCTCTGACCAGTTCATTGTACGTTTAACAAGCACTTGACATTATGCAAATACTGAAGCCAATAAAAACTATCAGAAATGCTTGAAGAGGCTTAGATTATTCCTTTTCAAAACAAATTCCCCTGTATTAAATTCAGGTGAAATATTAAATGTGGCCAAAAATGTAGAGGGGAAGAGAGTCCCAGCATATTCTGGTAAGGGTATTTTATGCCGTAGCTTTCTACACAAAGAATATCAACCAACTCACCTTCTCTTGTTTTGACTTTGCAATGAGCTCCTCAATGAGTTCTTTCCGTGATTTTGGCTTATCTCCATCTGTGCCTTCCTGCTGAGGGGTACTCTTGTGGACCCCTCCACCAAAGTGAGTAGCAGTCAGCTCAGCTGGAGACAAAGAGCAGAAGATACCATCAGGCTGCTTTGGAACCACTATCATGTAACTCTGGCAATATGTCTCCAAGGGCACTTTCTCTTGTCTTTGTTATTTTTTGAGACGGGGTCTCCCTGTAGCCCTAGCTGGCCTGGAAGTTGCTGTGGAGAACAGATTGGGCTCAATCTCACAGAGACTGGCCTGCCTGTCTCCCAAGTACTGGGATTAAAGGAGTGCACTACCATACCCAGCCCAGGACTCTTGAAAAAATTTTTAAGATTTTTCTCTGTGTGTATGATCAGAGAACAACTTTGTGGTGCCAGTTTTCTCCTTCCATCTTTACATGGGTTCTGAAGAATCAAATGCAGGTCCTTGGCCTTGCACTGTTGGGTGGCAGGTGCCTTTAACTACTGAGCCATCTCATCAGCCCTTTCTAAGAACATGCTTGAGAATTCTATACCTAAGCAGAAATTCTCAGAGCTGGCACAAGGCACACCGACACTTAAATCTAAAGACACTCAGACCCCTGTGATCACCAACTAGCTGTCATCAAAGGAAACAATACACAGCTAATTTTGTTTGCTTATTCCTAGGAAAAGACAAAGTAGAATGGAACCAGAGTCTTGGAAGGAAAAAGAGTTCAGAATTTACAGCAGAGCAGGCACCTTCCCCTCCCCCTCCCCCCTCCTGTGCAGGGCTTAGGGTGGAAAGGCCTTGAGCCATGGCAAAAGTAGGAACCATCAACCACAGTGGTCATTTCCAGTGTGCCCTATTCACAGTGACAAAAGATAAGCATTGCAGAAATCATCAGAAGTAGAATGGCAAAAGTTCTCAGGAAACTACACGTTCTCAAATGAGAACGGAGCTCAGATGTGAATGATTCACCCTTGATTACTCTTTATCCCAAACTCATCCAAATCACTAGTAAATTCAGTCAAGTTATCCATCACATGACAAAGATACCCCAATGGCTCACTGCTGTCTGACAATTACCATCTCCTTGCATGCTCTGAGTCACCAAGGTCCTAGCAGCTCCTACTTCACACCCTCTGAATTCACTGTCCTACCCATGGGGACCCTCCTTGCTCTAAGGTGATAGTCTTTGTACAAATATCACCTTCTCAGTGAGGCTAGGTGTGGCTCAGCTCTTTCCTGGGACATATCTCTCACTGCACAACACTTTCACCTTTAATAAACACCACAATTTGGGTGATGTAATTGTTTACTGTCTGATTCTGTAGCCTAACATGAGCTGTAATTGGTAAAGTTTGCTGGGCATAGTGGCACATGCCTTTAATCCTAACCCTCTGGGAGGCAAAGGCTGTTAGATTTCTGAATGTTCTAGGCCAGCCTGATCCACATTATGAGTTCTAGCATAGCCTGTTTAAAAAAAAAAAATCCCCTAAACTAAAAATGGTACCTGACATATAAACTATCAATGAGTGAAGGCATGAATATATCATACCTGCATTTTCTTGAAAGTTTAGTATATTGGATCCAGCTATGCATTAGTATTAAGGTTGGTGGCCAGGTGTGGTGGCGCATACCTTTAATCCCAGCACTTGGAAGGCAGAGACAGGCAGATCTCTGTGAGTTCAAGGCCAGCCTCAGCTACATAGCAAGCTCTAGGACAGCCAGGGCTATAGAGAAACCCTGTCTTAAAAACAAAAAGCAAAAAAATTGATGGCTAGCATTTAAGTGGTTCAGGCCATTACCCGCTATTTATAGGCACAGGGCTTACTATCAATTCCTGCACAAAACTACAAAATTGCCATAATTAGTGACAGTGATTAGGGCAGAGCCTACGAAGGCAGAGAAGGTGAGCAGGCCAGAGAGCTCTCCTCCAGTCAGTGAGGGCTTCATCCAGACCTCTCAGTCTATCTCTCTGTCTCATAGATAAAATGAGCTATTGTGGGGGCTGGAGAGATGGCCTAGCAGTTAAGAGCGCCGACTGCTCTTGCAGAGGACCTGGGTTCGATCCCCAGCACCCACATGGCGGCCGAGAACCATCCAAAACTCCAATTCCAGGAGAACTCCAGTTCCAGGGGAATCCGAGACCCTCTTCTGACCTCCGTGGCATTGCACGACATGGGTGCACAAACCTGCATGCAGACAGTACATTCATACATATACAGAAATAAAAAAACAAAACAAACAAAAAAAAAAAACACAGCTATTGTGGTGTTTAGATGAGAAGATGGAGTTTAAAGTGCTTTCCTGGCCTACAAAAATATCTTCCATACACCTAAGGTTCCATACACCTAAGGTTCTGAAATTTTAAAAAAGCTGCACATGTGGAATTTATCAAGAGGTACACTTTCTTGCAACATTATTTTCTGAGTTTCCAAGAAGCAGGAGACAGTCCAAACATGGCTCCAAGCTATCAGGTTTATGTGCTGGCATTTCCGCTTACCAGACAGTGTTCCCCGTTCTTCAGCATCGCTGTCACTATCCACAATGTCATTATGCTTTTCAATGTCAGCCAAAGACTGGCCATAATGAGTTAATTCTTCATCTTCATTTAGGTTGTAGATGTTCTTTTTCTCATGATGTCGCTTGACAAAGGAGAGGGAGAATCAGTTACTTCTAATTCTGACATTCACTTCCTAGAAAGAACTGAGAAATTTTTTTTGTTTTGTTTTGAGACAGGGTCTCACTACACAGCTCTGGGCTAGCCTGGAACTCACTATGTAAACCAGGATGGCCTCAAACTCACAGAGATCCCCTTGCCTCCACCTCCTAAGTGCTGGGATTAAAGGTGTACACCACCAGGCTTGGCTATAGAGAGAATTCACAAATAGACCAATGGGCAAGGGTAAGCCACTGCTAAATCCCGGTCCTCCCTATCAGCAATGTTTCTCTACTCACTCTCCACTCACAAAGCTAAAGGTAGTACCTTAGTAACTCCAGAATATGTCCCAGCTTACTATTTGCTCTGGTCAAGATATTTATCTATTTGTTAACCAGTCTCTCAGACATCCCTCCATCTTCTCCATACCTGCTGCTCCAGAGCAAACCTCTTCATCATCTTTTCCTCTGGACTTATGTTGCTATTGTATTCCCCAAAGCGTTTATCTGCAAATACGTTGGACTTATTCCTTTCTTTGTACTCCTTTAGTAAAGTCTGGGTACGCTGAAAAACAGATCATACAGAGTCTCATAATAAATTCCTTAACGTCCACTGAAGGGGCAGTCAGAACAGGGTGTGAAGTTCATAGCCACACAGTATAATATTGAAGTTAATATACAACCTGAGTTTCTCCTAATAGGGACAGAATTTTGAGATGAGAAAATCAACTCACTCTTAGTGGTAAAGGGATAATTATTTTCCTCTCTGGAGTCTACTTGCCATTGCTGAAAGGGTAAAAGTTCAATAACCAGCTAGACACTCAAGTTGGAGCAGTTCTTTTTTTGTGAGACAGGGTCTCCTATAGCCCCAACTGGCCTGGAAATCACTCTGTAGAGCAGGCTGGTCTTGAACGCACAGAGATCTGCCTGCCTCTGCCTCCTGAGCGCTAGGATTGAAGGCATGCACCACCATGCCTAGCTTAAAGGCAGTTCTTAGCCACCATGTGGGTGCTTGGATTTGAACCCGGGTCCTCTGCAAGAGCAGTTGGCACTCTTAACTGCTGAACCATCTCTTCAGCCCCAAGTTGTGGCAGTTCTATTACAATTTAAGAATGTTTGTTGGGGCTGGAGAGATGGCTCAGCAGTTAAGAGCGCCGACTGCTCTTGCAGAGGACCGGGGTTCAATCCCAGCACCCACATGGTGGCTAAGAATGTCTTTAAGCTGGGTGTGGTGGTGCACGCCTTTAATCCCAACACTTGGGAGGCAGAGGCAGGCAGATTTCTGTGAGTTCAGGGCCAGTCTGGTTTACATAGTGAGCTCTAGGCCAGCTGGGAAGTTATAGGAGTGCTCTCTGCCTCAGTCTCTTCAGGCATAAAATGGAGCTAACAGCAGTTGCCTCTAATTATGAGGATTAAACCCAAGTTTCTTTTTTTTTTTTTTTTAGTATTTTTTGAGACAGGGTCTCTCTTTAGTCCCAGCTGGCCTGGAGCTCGCTCTGTAGACCAGGCTGGCCTTGAACTCACAGAGATCTGCCTGCCTCTGCCTCCCAAGTGATGGGATTAAAGGCGTGCGCCACCACGCCCGGACCAAACCCAAGTTTCTTAATACAATGCCCAACCCACTATAAGGGCTCAGTAACTATACTAATTACTGTTACTTTATAAATTATTTGGAGGGGCTGGAGAGATAGCCTAGCAGTTAAGAGTGCCGACTGCTCTTGCAGAGGACCCAGGTTCAATCCCCAGCACCCACATGGTGGCTGAGAACTGTCTGTAACTTCAATTCCAGGAGAACTCCAGTTCCAGGGGAATCCGACACCCTCTTCTGTTTTTTTTTTTTGGTCTTTTCGAGACAGGGTCTCCTTGTAGTCCCAGCTGTCCTGGAACTCACTCTGTAGACCAGGCTGGCCTTGAACTCACAAAGATCCACCTGCCTCTGCCTCCCAAGTGCTAGGATTAAAGGCGTGCGCCACCACGCCCAGCTCGACACCCTCTTCTGACCTCCGCGGCATTGCACGACACAGGTGCACAAACCTACATGCAGACAGTACATTCATACACATACAAGAAATAAATAAATAAAAATTTAAAAATATATTTAAAAAAATAATAAATTATTTGGAAACTAGAAAAGAGTCCCACAGCAGGGACCCTGTGTGCATATATCAAGCTTTGACTCACCTGGGAGATCTACTGTCCCCCTAGACATCACTGAGCTCTTTAACCCCATGCCTCAGTCTTGACTTTTCTGATTCAATGTGCCTTCTTCTTGCCTCTATGAACAGTCCAGCCCGCTTACCCTTGAGCTCAAATATGAGTCTATGAACAATTTTCTGGTATTCTATATTAATACTTTTTCCTGACTGTGACCTCTGAAAGTACTCAGGTTCTGTTTCTGTTTCTCCAAATATTTGATTTTCTGCTGTGGGCCATGCAATTAAAATTCAGAGGATGTGTAAACTTTCTTGCCACGAGAGACTGGAGTCTGAGCAAACTGCCCTACTTTGGGTTGTGTAACCTGAAAAGTGATACTTGCCCTGGTGCTTTAGTGCCCTTGGGAGTTAAAGCAAGACTTCAATTATTATTTCTGACAAAACATGTACAACAAGTTAAGTTCTATTATGATGGAGCTTAAGGATGACAAGCCAAGTAAGGACAGTTGTGTAAGGACTGCTTACTATGCACCGAATGTGCTACTTCATTTAATTCTCACAACCACTACAAGAGGCAGGGTGTGTTTCATTACTGTAGTTCAGAAATGAGATCAGGGCTTAATTGGAAAAGGAAGATTCTTTTCTAGCGGCCACACTATCCTGGTTCCCCAATGCCCATTATGTCATCTTTGGCCTGTAGAGTATAGTGGTGGAGTCTCACAACAGTCATTTGTGTTACTTATGCATACATGGTACTATACATACACGACAGTGTCAGCTCCTTCCAGTAAGGGTATTTCATGGAAAAGGCCAAAGATCCCATATGAACTGCATGCTTTGTAACAAAATACAGGTAAGGAGCTGCCGAAGGCAGGGGCCAAGTCTTAACTACTTATCCCCCTAGTAATATTATCGATAGCTCTATTTTATCATAATACTGCTTTTTTTTTTTTTTTTTTTTTGGTCTTTTCGAGACAGGGTCTCCCTGTAGCCCCAGCTATCCTGGAACTCACTCTGTAGACCAGGCTGGCCTTGAACTCACAAACATCCGCCTGCCTCTGCCTCCCAAGCGCTAGGATTAAAGGCGTGCGCCACCACGACCGGCTACATACTGCTTTTTAAAAGCCTAATGAACACCAGCAGCTGCATATGGAATGCCACTTGTTGAACTGAATTGGAAAGGAAGGTACTGAATACTCTGGGATGGAGTCATAAGCACAGTTAGGACACTAGACCTCACAAAAGGTACCGTTTCAGTTACCTCCCAAGGGACAAGGTAAGGGAGCTTCTTCAAAGATCCGGGGAGCATCTTACATGATTCTTTTTTTTTTTTTCACATGATTCTTATCCTTGGATCACACACACGAGTCAGAGCCTAAAGAGAAGGTGTACAGGCAGTCCTGGCAGCTCGGAATTGATTCTGAGGCAGTCGGAGGAGTCACCAACAACGCAGGAACACGATGCCAGGACCAAGAACGCACACACTCAAGATGCAGGGAGAAACAAGCGTTTCTGTAGTGCCAGCCCACAGAAGCAGAGGCACGGATATAAAATCAACCAGGATTGATGTGACTGGCATGGTCTCCATTTTACAAGAAAACCTGCGGTTGGCCTCTGGAGGAGCCACAGCCAGGCAGCGCCCCTCACCTTCCTGATGGCCCGGGCGCGGGACACGCCGGGCAGCCCCACGTCGTGACGTGTCTTCCTCCCGAGTATCTGGAACTTCTGCCTGTTGACTTTCACCTCGAAGGGGTTCGGGTTGGTCTTCGCCCGGCCTCCGCCCAGCGCGGCCTCCGTTCTGGGATCCCGCCTCCGCGCCCTAGACGGCTTGGGCTTCCCCATGGCGTACACCCCAGGACACACTGTGCCCCTCAGAGACCGAGAACTACAACCTGAGAGCTATCCGGCTGGATCACCTTCGAAAACGCGTGCTCCGGAGGAGGACCCACTTCCCGGCCTCGTCTCGCGATAACTGCGCCAATCGCCAGACTTCCCGAATAGACTGTGAAGACTCGGAGCTAAGCGGTCAGGTCCGTTTATTGACTGAAAGACTACAACTCCCAGCAGGGCACATACCTACCCCCGGCTTCCGAGGAGCCTTATGGGATCTGTAGTGTGCCGCGAGCCGCCACAGCCTCCTCCGGCGCCACCGCGAGGGGAGAGCTCGGGCTCCCTCTGGAGGACAGCCGTTACCCGGGATCGGGCTGCCCTTCCAGTAGCGGGCGGTGGCGGCGGCGGGCCCCCACCCCACCCCAGAGACGGCTCCCGGGCCAGTGAGCCCCCTGTGGGGTAGGGCGCGGCGGAGGTTCGGGGCCGCCCCGGGACCGGCGCTGAGGTGGAGGTTACGCGCGCTGGGCCGGGGCGATGAGACCAAGAGGAGCGCGAGCGACCGCGCTTCGGCACCGCTAGAGTGGAGGCCCGTCGCCCGGCCAGTGTCCCAGCCAGTGCCCGTGGCAAGCCCGCCCCGGGCCGCCCCTCGCGCCGAAAGCGACGGCGACGGCGACGGCGACGGCCACGCCGGCGCTCCTGGTGGCAGTGGTGGCGGCCCCCGGAGAGGCGGAAGCGGCCGCGGCCGCGGCGGGTCAGCGTCCCGAAGTCCACTCCCGGGCCGGACGCGGTATGCCTGGGGTCCCAGGGAGCCGTGGGTCCCGGCATTGCTCCCTGCCAAGTCTGCTTACCTCCACCTCCGGCGCCGAAGAAATTGCAACGGCGCCGGCGGCGGGCCATGGACCTGGAGAACATCGTGGCCAACGCACTGCTGCTGAAAGCGCGGCAAGGTGGGTGCGGGTTCTGGGAGCCCGGATCCTGCCTGAGTCCTGGTATCAGGGACCGTCACATTGCCCTCGAGGGGAGGCACTGTTGCATTGACTCTAGGGGGAGAACCCTTCGCTTTGCTCCTGGGGCAACTGTCCCCTTGCCGGCGTGGCGTCGTATTGCTCTGGGGGAGTTCCGTTGCTGAAGGGGAACCATCCCGTTGCTCGGGGCGCGGCGGGGGGGGGGGGGGGGATTCCAGGAGATCTGCCAGTCTCGGTACACGCTGGGAATCCGAAAGTTGATCAAACTGAGCAGACAAGGCAAATCTCACCGCGTGAGAGAGAGGCAAGCCGCAGGAAGAAGGAAAAAAGGGACCAGCTCCCCTGCCGTTTGGCCATTTAATACTGCCGTGCCGGCAGAAAGGTAACACCCACATTTGGGAGTAGGGCCATCCGGGTTGATGGGTCCAATCAGAAAAGACACCTTTCTCTTATTGTTCCTTAGTCCAAGTCGTTGACACCCAGATTTAACCTCATGGACATATTGTAATGTAATCAGCACTAGAGAAGCTTATATTAAAAAA